>CM053275.1:85773503-86087830 GCA_028583415.1 Protea cynaroides
GAATCGATGTCGGGTTTTTATAAGCCCGACCCAAAACATGTCCATTAAGAGTTCGGGGCGGTTGGTCAGTCTTGGATACAATAACTATCGAAATGGTCTAGGTGTCGGTTTGTTATCGGTGGGCTTATTGAGGTGATTCGGTGGTTCGGTCCGATTTGGGCTTATCAAGCTTATCGGGCTTATTTTATATGTAAGATATATAGTCTATTTTATTATTTTTATTTATAAAATTAGCATCATTCCTTCTATATGCATGTAATTCAGTAAATTGTAACAATTAACATACTCTTTTCAACTATAGATTCATATAATCTTTTGGATCAAAAAGCAAACTATAATAGTGTAATATAATCCATCAAAATTTAAAACTATTAAAATTAAGAAACTGGGTCCGGATGGACCTTACCGGTGTCCGGGTTAGGTATTATTGGTTCGGGCTAGTTCGGGTTTCTTAACGGGCTGGTCCGGTCTGATTTCGATTTGGGCTAAAACGGTGTTGGGCTTTACAAGCCGAGACCGAAACCTGTCCATTAAGGTTCGGTTCGGGCTGGGTTCGGGTTATATTGGGCCGGCTCGGTCCGTGCTACCGGGCCGGGCCCAATTTTGACACCCTTAGCCACAACTTATGCATTCTACTCTGTGACACATGTGGCTAAGGGTGTCAAAACTGGGCTCGGCCCGGTAGCACGGACCGAGCCAGCCCGATATAACCCGAACCCAACCTGGACCGAGCCTTAATGGATAGGTTTTGGTCTGAGCTTGTAAAGCCCGACACTGTTTCAGTCCAAATGGAAATCAAACCGGATCGGTCAGTTAAGAAACCCGAATTAGTCCAAACCGATAAAACCCAATCTGAACACCGGTAAGATCCGTTCGGACCCAATTTCTTAATTTTAATAGTTTTAAATTTTAATAGATTGTATTATATTATTAGAGTTCACTTCATGATCTAGAAAATCATACGAATCTATAGTTGAAAAGATTATGTTAATTATTATAGTTTATTAAATTACATAAATATAGAAGGAATAATGCTAATTTTATAGATAGAAATAATAAAATAGACTATATAGTTTACATATAAAAGGGGCCCGATAAGCTCGATAAGTCCGATCCGGACCGAACGAACCCGAAATCACCTCAATAATCCTAGCCCGATAACAAATCGACACCGGACCAGCCCGTTAGTTATTGTGTCCAGCGCAGCCCATCCCAGCCTGAATTCTTAATGGACATGTTTTGGGCTGGACTTATAAAACTCGACACCGGTTTAACCCGGACCAAAACCGGTCCAGACCAGCCAGTTGACACCCTTAGGATATTATATTATATGTTTGAATTTGAATAATTAGATATTTTATTTAAATTTATCAATAGATTCTCAGTTCATTTATTTAAAGACTTCCGTTGTATTATTTATATTCTGATTGTGGTTATGTGTAATGGGTTTGTATGGGTGGACACGGCCTATTCGAGATCCTGGTGTGAACCGTTGGTTCAATGACGGTTCACTCACACCATTCTGGTTGGTGATAAAATAGTGCTACAGGGTACAGTCCACAAACCGGACAGTTACCCTGTTATATAAACAATCATAAGAGAAGAAAAATAAAAGGAACAATCATGGGGTAGGGGGCCTGGGAGGAATAGGGTCTGCTATATCATATTCTCGCTCGTAAGCGACCCTGAGCTAGTGCACTTGATCCTGTGTGACTCTGAGGCTGCGAGCCAACTGCGCCAAGTCACGGCTCATCTCACGTTGAGCGTCCCTGATCTCCATAAACATACCCATCATGGTGTCGGGAGAAGGCTGAGATGGTCCAGCTGTAGTGTAGACGGTGGTGCTTTGCAGTGTAGGGCGTGGGACAGGCACTGGTGCTTCCCTAGCCATATCGTCATCATCACCCCCAGCCTCTGCCGCATAGGCCGCATTGGCTGCTGCTACTGCTGCTGCTACGGCTGCTACCCTCCCGAGTGGACGAGGGCGAGCCTCCAACTGGTCATCGCTAACGGGCAGATCGACCATTTGCATCCTCTGAATAGCCTCCCAGTCAATGTCGGAGGTCATGGTATCCTCAACAGTCACCTCGCCTCTCATGCTCACACCCAGGCGACGTAGAAGGAAGGTGATGAGACAACCGTATGGAAGGTTACTGGCCTGATCGGCCAGAGGTCGCTGATGCATGGTCCGGATGATGAGGTAAGGGAGAGACCCGCTCCCCGGTGCGCACCACGATGGGTCATGTCTTCGAGTGAGCTGAGATAATTCACTGTAGTGGCCGCTCTGGGGCACAATGTCGTACTGGATGATGCGGCTGTAGACTCGTGCTAGGGGCTTCAGACTAACCGCCTTCATAGGAGTCCCAGGATTGAGGATCTGCTCTGTAATCTCTCGGCGTAAGTCCTCGCTCAGATAACCCTTCACCTTTGGAGGGCAGTACACTAAGTCTCCATCATTGGGTACCCCCAGCAGATCAGCTAATTGGTGGGTGTTGAAGGAGATAGGTACACCCTTGACGTATCTGGAAATGCGCAAGTCCCTACCTTGGTTGGGATCGTTGACATCCCCATGCAGCTCCAGGTTAGCATAAAAATGCTTAACCAGGTTGGGACGGGTGGTATCTGTGTAGGATATTACCGGTACCCACCCAAGCGCGTCGAAAGCGGCTCGCACATCGAACCTCTCCAGCTGATCCAAGTTAACTCGACGCCCAGATTCGATGTTTTTGCTATCGAACCATGGGAAACGAGCTTGTGCCTCCAAGGATTGAAACTAGCGCTCGTCGAGTTGTGGAGCGGGTGGCTGAGAAGCGCGAACGCTCGAGCCATGAGGACGTTTTCCCAGAGCACGTCGTGGAGCCATTAAACTGCAAAACAAAAGAAAATAAGAAGAAAATGTTAGATTTTGTCGAAATTTCGACAGCATAACGACTGTAATTCGAGAAAAAGCCTCGAACTCACCCAAAAACATGGGGAGGAGGACTTACGTAACCCCCACACTCTTCAACAAACCAATCACAGGCAATTACAATAAGAAATTTCAGGAATTTGAGAAAAATCAAGAAATTTTGAATTTTTTTGAAAACCTAGGTTAAAAAGTGTAAAAATTCGATTTTTATCAAAACCTTTCGGTGGAAGTCCAAATAGGTTGAGGGCTTTTGCTCTTAGGGGTCCCTAAACCCTTTCTAAGCCGAAGGAAAAGAGTTCCTACGGTTGGAATTTCTCAATCAATGAAAAACCTAAAATTCTACATAAAGACGATATGGAAAAATTATAAAAACTTGAAAGAGAAGGAAGAGACTTACCTGGAGACGATATGCCAAGTCCGAATCGCAAGAAAACCACTTCGAGAGTGACCAGTCGGACTGTAGAAGCTCTGAAGGGCAGAGAGGAATCGCCACCGGAGAAGAAAGGAAAAGGAAAAGTGAGAGAAATCTCACTTTTTGCGATTTTAAAAGCAAATCTGGGCATACCGGTCGACGGTTTTTCCTATACCGGTCGACCGGTATCCCTACAGGCATGCGACCGCTATGTCTCAGTCATAATTTTAATTCTGACCGGTCGACTATACCCGGCCGCAAAGCCTGTTCTGAGTGTCGACCGGTATCCCTCCAGGCATGCGACCGCTATGTCTCGGTCAGAATTTTAATTCTGACCGGTCGACTATACCGGTCGCAGCATATTCTACAGGGGTGCGACCGGTATAATGCGACCGGTCAGCACTAGAATAGCCAGAAAAATCTCGGAAAAATTTTAAAATTTTGTAAATTTAAATACTCCTTTTTGCGACTGTTTCGCCTTATATTGTTCAAGACTAACACCGCTATTGCTTCATTCTCATGTGTTATGTCTTCTTCTCGATTTCAAACGGAATAGTCCGAGATGGTGGGCGGAAACGGTCGTAGGGGTCGAAAGCGTCACCCGGGCTAGGGATGCGCCTCGAGGAAGAAGAACGAGTTGAACCGGGCCATGTTAGAGAGCCAAGCCCGGAAGTTGAGGAAGAACAGGTTCCGGAGGTACCGACAAATTTACCGGCCCACCTCACAGGAATTCAGAGACCATTGTTACAAACCTGGTCTATCAGATGCAAGCTCAGCAGAAAGAATTCCTGAGCGAGATACTGAAGATGTTCAGGCCATCGGGTTCTGTTCCTACTGGAGGTACGCCCGAATTTGGAGGGAATAATACTACACAGCCGACGCATGGTAGTCCAGGACTGATGGGCCAACCCCAGAATGTACCACCACCACACCAGTTTTCGTCATCTTCTGCTTATCAGGGAGCGTATCCGTATCCACCACCATGGTACAGAATGGATATGCAGGGACAGCACGATCTGAGCAGGGCGGTGGATAGATTCCTAAAGTTGAAGCCTTCTTCATTCACAAGTAAGATAGGGAAACCATTGTAGCCAGCACAGTGGATTGCAGAAATGGAGAAGAATTTTTGACTGATGACTTGTTTAGAGGATGAAAAGGTCCTGTTTTCCACTCACATGCTGAAAGAAGATGCAAATGCTTGGTGGAATTCTACACGGGCATATTTGGAGACGAAGCATGCACAGGTGGATTGGGAAGTGTTCAAGGTTACCTTCTTCGATAAGTATTTTCCGAAGAGATTCAGAGATCAGATGGAGAAGGAGTTCCTTAATCTACAGCAGTCTCAGTCGACTGTGGATGCTTATCAGCAGAGGTACGAGGAGTTATTTTTCTTCGCACCGGCAAGTATGCAAGAAGAAGAGACCAAGACACGTAGGTTCACCATGGGACTACGTGGAAGCATCAGAGAACACATATTGGGCCTGGACAAGAAAATCTATAATGAGGCTGTGCAGGTTACGAGGGTGATAGAGTCTAGTCAGCGGGACAACTTATTTGCTCAGAACAGAGGAGTGAAGAGACCTGCTATTGAGAGTTCGGGTGGCGGTAACAATAGACCCTTCCGCCCATACAGGGCTCAGACCGCTACAGTACCTGCTAGAAACAATACGGCACCACCTGTGCCACAGAACGCCGGATTCAACCCGAATATCAAATGTTTCAACTGTCAGCAAGTGGGTCATATTGCAAGGACCTGCACTCTACCTAGGAAGCAACCTCCCCAGCAAGGAAAAGTTTATGCGATCACCACTGAAGAGGCAGCTGCATCACCTGATGTGGTCACTGGTACGACTCTATCCCTTACTATTTGGCTTACTATTTTTCATTGTGTGTATGAGCATGTAGAACTAAGGGATAATAAAAATTTCAGGAATTGTAAATGTAGTTGGTATACCTGCCAGAGTACTATTTAACTCTGGGGCCACGCACTCCTTTGTTTCTATTTCATTTGGAAAGAGAATGGAGTTACCAATTAAGCACTTGAACCCAAGCTTGATAGTTTGCTCTCCGTTAGGAGTCGAAGTGGCTTTGACTGAATGTTATGGACCATGTACTGTATGTATTGAGGGCCGAGACTTAGAAGCAAGTCTGGTACTACTCGAGATGGAAAACTTTGATGTCATCTTGGGAATGGATTGGCTAGGCCATCATTCAGCTATCCTATTATGTGGTGAAAGAAAGCTTGTGCTTACAGACAATAAGGGAAAGGAGTATAGCTTTACTGGGATCAGAATATCTAGGAAGCGAAAGCTGATCCTCTCCGCCCTAAAAGCCAAGCGATGCTTAGAGAAAGGGGGAGTGGGGTATCTAGTATCTGTAGTCGACATCACGGTGGAGTCACACAAGATGGAAGATATAGATGTGGTTCGAGAGTTTCCAGATGTATTTCCAGAGGAGCTTTCGGGTCTACCATCGGACAGGGCTACAGAGTTTGTAATAGACCTTATGCCAGGTTCGGCGCCGGTGTCTAAAGCACCATACAGATGGCCCCTACCGAGTTAAAGGAGTTGAAGACCCAATTACAAGAATTGTTAGATAAGGGTTTCATACGACCTAGCATATCGCCTTGGGGAGCACCTGTATTATTTGTCAAGAAGAAAGACGGAAGTGTACGGCTGTGTATCGACTACCGTGAGCTGAACAAGTTAACGATCAAGAATCGGTATCCTTTGCCTAGAATCGATGATCTGTTCGATCAATTACAGGGTGCAAAGGTTTTCTCGAAGATTGATCTCCGATCGGGGTATCACTAACTGAAGATCAAGGTCGGAGATATTCCAAAGACTGCTTTCAGGATGAGGTATGGGCATTATGAGTTTCTAGTTATGTCTTTCGGGTTGACTAATGCTCCAGCGTTGTTCATGGAACTGATGAACCGAGTATTTCATGATATGTTGGACACTTCGGTCATCGTATTCATCGATGACATATTGATCTACTCAAAGGACATGGAGACTCATACAACACATTTGAGGGCAACCCTACAATGGCTAAGACAAGAAAAGCTTTATGCTAAGTTCAAGAAGTGCGAGTTTTGGCTGAAGGAAGTGGCTTTCTTGGGTCATGTAGTATCTGAAGACGGTATCAAGGTTGATCCAAGTAAGATAGCTGCTATAGTAGGATGGGAAGCACCAAAATCTATTGCGGAGATTCATAGTTTCCTTCGGTTAGCTGGTTATTATAGAAGGTTCGTGGAAGACTACTCCAGGATTGCTGTTCCACTCACCAGATTGACCAAGAAAGGGGAGAAATTCATATGGACAGATGAGTGCGAGAAGTGCTTTCAGACTTTGAAGTCAAGACTAGTCTCTGCACCTATCTTGACCATCCCAGAACCAAGCGTACCCTTTACCTTATATACGGATGCTTCGGGGTTGGGTATTGGGTGTGTATTGATGCAAGGAGAACAGGTGATTGCTTACGCATCAAGACAGTTAAAGAAGCATGAGAAGAACTATCCTACACACGATTTGGAGTTAGCAGCGATTATACATGCAATCAAGACTTGGAGACACTACTTGTATGGTGAGAAGTTTCAGATCAAGTCAGATCACAAGAGCTTAACTTATCTTTTCACTCAGAAGGACCTGAATATGAGACAAAGGAGATGGCTGGAGTTATTAAAAGATTATGATTGTGACATCCAGTATCATCCTGGTAAAGCAAATGTTGTGGCTGACGCCTTAAGCAGAAAGTGGGCATCGAAACCTGAGGCAGGACCAAGTACAAATGCTGCATTATGTGCCGCAGCCTCAAGTTCAAATGAAGATGATGAAGAACTTATTATAGAGACTGCAGAAGATCCAGTCGAGCAAGGCTTAATTCATAAGTTCACCATGATGTTCGCAACTTTGAAGATCTCACCGGATCTAGTTGATGAAGTCAAGGTAGCAATCCTACATGATCCACATCTCAAGACAGTGCAAGAAGACCTAGAGAAGGGTACGAGCAGTCCTGACTTTACATTGGATTCAGACAAGGTGCTTAGGTATCATGGACGGTTATGTATACCTGAGAGTGAAGACTGCAATATCAGAGATCGAGTTATGATTGAAGCTCATTACACTCCATATTCGGTACATCCAGGAAGTACCAAAATGTACCATGATTTAAGAAGGCTTTATTGGTGGAGGGGTATGAAAGCAGATATAGCTCGTTTCGTGTTCCAATGTCTGAATTGTCAACAAGTTAAAGCCGAAAGGCAGAGACCCGCAGGTTTACTACAGCCATTACCGGAACCTGCATGGAAGTGGGATTGTATCACCATGGATTTTGTCACTGGCCTACCTTTGACTCCAAGGTCAGTGGATGCAGTTTGGGTTAGAGTCGATCGACTCACCAAGACAGCTTGATTTATTGCGGTCAGACCTCAGCATACCATGGAGAAACTGGCCAAGTTATATGTTGATAATATAGTCAGACTTCATGGCATTCCAGAGAGTATAGTATCTGACAGAGATCCCCGTTTTACATCAAAGTTCTGGGAAGGATTACAGAAAGCTATGGGAACGAAGTTGAAGTTCAGTACAGCTTTTCACCCTCAGACGGACGGACAGTCAGAACGAACTATTCAGATTTTAGAAGATATGCTCCGAGCTTGTGCAATAGATTTCAAGGGAGCTTGGGATGAGAAACTATCACTTATCGAGTTTGCTTATAACAACAGTTATCAGGCTACAATTCAGATGGCCCCATATGAAGCACTCTATGGGAAGAAGTGTCGTACACCTCTGTTATGGAATGAGGTGGGAGAAAGAAGAATTGTAGGATCAGAGTTCGTTGAAGAAACTTGCCGAGTGATTGATCAAATCAAGGAGAGAGTAAAGACAGCTCAAGTTCGACAGAAGCACTATGCGGATAATCGACGTCGAGATCTGGAGTTTGCAGTGGGTGACAAAATATTCTTGAAGGTAACACCGGTGCGAGGTCTAAAACGGTTTGGTAAGAAGGGGAAGCTATGCCCCAGGTATGTGAGACCATATGAGATATTGACCCGACGTGATAATATAGCATATCAATTGGCTCTACCACCATCTATGTCAAGCGTTCATAACGTGTTCCATGTATCATTACTGAAGAAGTATGTCAGAGATCCATCGCACATCTTGACCGCTGATCCCCAGACTTGACTGAAGACTTAACATTCGAAGTGGTGCCTGTGATGCTCTCAAGTCGAAAAGTACAGCAACTTCGAACCAAGGATATCCATTATGTGAAGGTGCATTGGAGAAGCCAAAATGTTGAGGAAATTACTTGGGAAGAGGAAAGCGCGATGAGGAAGGAGTACCCTAACCTTTTTGACGATCAAGGTACGTTTAAGTTTCGAGGCCAAAATTTCTTTTAAGGGTGGGGGAGTTGTGAGACCTACATGCAAATTTCGGGATGAAATTTCATTTAAGGGCGGGGGAGTTGTAAGACCCGCACTCCGTAAACCCGGCCTAAACCTTGGTTTTGTGTCGTAGCAGGTCTTCCGATCATCACCGGGCCAGACGGGACGAGCGGATGACAAACAGGTACGAAATCGGATCAAAGACGGTCAAATATTCATCATTTTATGTTGACCGGTCGATGGTACTGGTTGACCGGTCAGCTCTGCGCAGCTGAGTGCGGAGATCCGGAATTGGATCTCTGTGGGTCCCATTTTCCTAAACCCTAATGCCTGAACCTTCCTAATTCTAATAGGGTTACTAAACCCTAATTCTAGCCTATAAATACACCTTAAACCTCCTCAAATCCTTTTCATTATCTCTCATAAACCCTAGAGAAGAGAAGGAGGATGGAAAGGAGAAGGAGCTAGGACGAAGAAGGAGGTGCCGCCATAACCGTTCGATGACGCTCACGTTACGCCAGTCAACGGTAAGTGTTTTAGTCATTCTTCTTACCCTATGACTTTAGGATAGTTGTGTGGGTGGATCAATACCATGCAAAGTAGGTATTGATCTAAAACCCTAAATTGGGTATTAAACCCTAAGTTGCCGTCAAACCCTAGATTCGAGTTCCGAGATGATATTCATCGAAACGAGACTCGAATGAGTTGGGGATAACTCTAACTTAAAGCTTAGACATAGAATGGATAGGAGAAACCCTGAAAATCCAAGGAGATCGATCGACGACAGTCGAAAAACCAAGTGTATGGTCTTCCAGAGACATACCGGTCGACCATATCGGTTGCTAGTCTGCTCACAGAGCTGCAACCAGTATGTTGCGACCAGTCAGCTCTGAAAGGCTGGTTTTGGACTTTGTTGGTTTCCGACCAACATGAAACCATAAGGAAACTATTCTAATGAAACCCTAATAATATTGTAGGACTTTGTGACTTTCCGTTTGGATCTTGCGACGTGGAGCAAGCTAACAAACGAGCGTCAGGTAAGGGAATCTGACCTAAACCTAATAATTAATGGACAGTAAGTCGATGTTAATCACCTGATTATATATGATGTGATGTTTGTGCATATTCACATGCCATCTTTTAATTTCAGTTATTATTACTGTTCATGCATTGATAGGATGTGATTGTTAAGCATGTGACTGTTTTCATTAGTGTGTGGAGTGGGGCATGGGCCTGGGATCGCTCCTCACACTAGCACTTTTTGTAGTATTCTATCTTAACATGCTTGGTACGGGTGGGGCATCAGGGGAAGGTCGTGGTACGGTGGTCTCCGATGTTGATGCTGGCCTGGCCATGGTTATGTGGCATTGTGGTCTCCGAGGTCGACGCTGGCTTGTCCACGATGCTTTAGCTCTATCTCTATGCCGTAGGGAGTTATGTTGTGATAGGGTCTACCTGCGTTATGTATCTATCCTAGTGGGTTAGTTGCGGATAGGGCATCAGGGGAGGTGTGGGAATGCCTTAGCTCTATCTCTATGCCATAGACAGCTGTGCTGGGATAGAGCATACATTGATGACATATAGGATTGGTTAGTTGCGAGCCCAGTTTGCGAGCCCTGACCAGTAGGGGCTTAGGTACTGGTATGGGTAGAGCATCAGGGGAGGTACGGGGGTATCTTAGCTCTATCTCTATTCCATGATGGGTGCATGTGGGCCAATGGGGGTGTGATCCATGAGGTGCCACACACTCGTGTATAGAGGTGCAGGGGCCACCAAACTTTTCTGATAGCACATTGCAGACTTAAACCAGACCACAACATAAAATGATTGTTACTCATGCATAATATTGTGAAACTGTCAGATTGTCTTACTGAGCTAAGTTATGAGCTCACCCTTTGTATATATACATGTTTTTAGATGTTGATGTAGGTTACACTGTGGATGACTACATGAACGCTCTGGCTTATGGTGATGTTGCTGCGTTGGATGTACAGGCAGGAGAGGACGAGCATGACGCTTCATGCGAGTGACCTTTCTACGTGTACCTTTGATTGGATTTTTATTTACTTGTTTCAGTTATTTTTGATTGACTTTTAAAGAGATGTAAGGATATTATATTATATGTTTAAATTTGAATAATTAGATATTTTATTTAAATTTATCAATAGATTCTCAGTTCATTTATTTAAATACTTCTGCTGTATTATTTATATTCTGATTGTGGTTATGTATAATGGGTTTGTATAGGTGGACAGGGCCTATTCGAGATCCTGGTGTGAACCGTTGGTTCAATGACGGTTCACTCACACCATTCTGGTTGGATCAGAATTGGGGTGTAATACTTCGGGTCTTTGTATCTTCTACTTGCATACTGACTGGTGCAAAGGAAAACAGCTCCTCATAATGTTGTTGGTATGCATCGATAGTCATCTGTCCCTGATATAAACTCAGGAACTCCTTCTCCATAGAATCTCTGAAACTCCTAGGAAAATACTTCTCAAATAATGCCTCCTTATATATATCCCAAGTCAATTGGGTGTGCTTTGTCATCAGATATGTCCGTGTGGACTTCCACCAGGGGTGTGCATCGCCTTTCAGCATAAAAGTTGCACACAATACCTTTTCTTCCTCATTTACTATCATCATCGTGAAATTTCTCTCCATCTCATCGATCCAGTGTGCTGGCCACAACGGATCAACGGGCTTACCACTGTACTCCTTGGGTTTCATCTTCAGAAAACGCTCCACCAGTCTGGAGTGTTCTAGTTGATGCGGGACATAAGCCCCATACATAGGTGGTTGGTATTGATATCCACCTGGAGCTACTTCAGGGTTTTGTACTTGAGCCTGCATGATGGGAGTCTGAGGTGCGTGGGGTACTGTGTTACTTCGCCTTGGTACTGTGCTTACCTATCCTAATGGCATCGATGTCGTCTGTGCAACTGGAAAGGTCATGCCTATGGCAGCTTGCATAGTAGCTCGTGCCTGTTGTATTTGCTGCAGCTGTTGGGTCAAATTCATTACGGCTGTAGCCAGGTCTGTAGGTGGAACTGACAAGTTTGTAGGATTTGCCTGCCCATTAATCACAGACGGTACCATGTTCATATTCTCTTGTGTTTTCGGGTGTATCTGGCTGTCTCCCCCCACAGGTGGTGGTGGTGGGATAGAGTTACGGCTTTGTCTGGTCATTCTGCATCCAGCCATTATCTGTTCTGGTAGTGGGAATGCCTTAATATCATAGAATACGTAAGGCAATCATTATATACTTCATTCTCATATTTAAATCCACTAACCAATGAAAATTTCAAAATTTTCAGATCATTCTGTCAAAATTACTATATTTTTCACTGCAGGGTTGATGGTGGGGGTCGATGGATGTCCGACCCTCAGTATGCGACCCTGGGAATCACTGATACTTACTGAGAGCCGGGGGTCGATGAGGGAGTCGATACATGTCCGACCCTGGGTTCGACCCCTGGTTCTCTGTCAGATCACCGAGAGCCGTGGGTCGATGAGGGGGTCGGAGGGGGGTCGGATGTTTTGGTCGAATTCTCCGACCCTCGGACTAAAAATCAGGTTTTTAATCCCGATTTTGAATCCATTTCTCGTTCTTCCTCCTCCTTTTCGACTCGGCTCGTTCCTCTGAGTTGCTACAGTGACAACTCGGACCCATTGGTGATATTTTCTTCTCATTTCGACGTCTGCTCCTCGTCTACAGGTATGTTCTCTACAGTTTCATGTTTTTAGGGTTTCTTAACTAGGTTTTTGCTCATTTATATCATTTTCTTCAAATTAAACTTTTTCCAACCGTAAAAATTTGATTTTTATTGGGGGCTTTTGTTGTTGGTGACTCAATGGATGAAAGCCCTCAAAAATATTTGAGTTTTATCGGTTGGTTATTGAGAAACTTGAAATTTCCCATTTTTGCCCTAATTTGTCGAGATTTTTGAATTTATTGAAATTTCTTCAAATTCGATCTCTTTAGATGAAATTTCCAACTGTATGAGTCTTGCAGGATTGTTTAAAATCTGTATAAGTCCTCCTGCCCACGTATATGGGTGAAAAGTGAGGCTTCTGACCATTTTATGTCGTTATAATGTCAAAATTTTTAGGTTTTTCATCTTTACTAAGCCAATATCTATTTTTCTTTATTTTTGCAGATAGCATGGCACGTACCAAAGTACCCAGGGTTCATGACCCAGTCCGCTTCCGTTCTAACGAGGCGGAGACATAGTATGCCTGCTACTCTCGTAAGAAGGTAGAGGGAGGTCGCCGGGTGGACTTGACTAGCCTGGCCCTATTCGATGTGGAGAGGGCTTTTGGTGACATGGACTGGCTTCCTGTGATCACCTATGACGCCTGCACTCGGCCGGATTTGGTGAGACAATTTTACTGTAATCTCCAAGTGGTGGGGATTACAACAATACCGAGAGGGGTAGAGAGCTCCGGATCACCAGCTACGTCAAGGGAGTCGAGATTTCATTTGATTATTGGCAGCTAGCCGACTTGTTGGGCATTTCATACGATGGCCCCTTGGTGTTCTATGCTCCTAGAGAGCCCCAGTTCTTTTCATTGGAGATGAGAGCTGAGATTGACCGTCAGATCATCAGAGAGGATCACTGGGAGATGAAAGCGATCTACCTTCGTCCAGAGCCTCGGGTGTACTGCAAGATTATTCAGCACAACCTGATACCTGAGAGTGAGCACTACGAGAGGATCTCCCAGTTGACCCAGTATCTGTTGTATAGTATCTGCACGAGGTAGCCCGTCTGCCTTCCTTACATCATCATGCGGACGATGATCAGTGCTACGTTGCCCGGTCATACTGGCAACCTGCCTTATGGACACATGATCTCTATGCTGCTTACCCGCCTAGGTGTTGACATGGTGGATGAGAGGACTCAGGAGAAATCCTTCTCATCACCTCTGGATTGGGAGGCCATCTGTAAGATGGGCATGCGGGATGCCCAGGTCAGTGACGATGAGAGGAACGCTCTGGTGCGTCCACGTACTCGAGTGGAGATAGCTGACACTGAGGCAGCAGCAACAACCACTGGAGCAGGGGTTCATGGGGGTGATGATGATCGTTTATACATGGATGTGGATTCCATACCTCCTCCATCACCTACTCATGCTACAGGAGCTGGTCCTTCTTATGCAGCTGGTCCTTCACATGCAGCTGGTCCTTCACATGCACCTTCTGATGACATGATGGGGATATTGCATGAGATTCGAGAGGCTCAGCGCATGTCTGATCTGAGGATGGGAGAGCTTCTAGATGCTCAGCGCATGTTCGATCAGTGGGTGGGAGAGCTTCTGGATGCTCAGTGCATGTCGGATCGGGTGGGAGAGCTTAGGGATGCTCGTGGCGTGGATCGACCGGCGGGTGGCTGATCTCACTGCTAGTCTCCAGACGACCCAGACTCAGATAGCTTGGTTAACTAGAGTCTATGCTAAGGATTATGACAGAGACCGCGAGGCACCGCCTCCCCCATCACCTCCAGCTTCTTGATGTATTTTCTTTTTATCCTTCTTTTGTACTTCAGAGTAACTGTCTGGGTTGTGGACTGTACTCTGCTTTAAACTTGTATATATACGTTTGTTCTTCCTTCGAGTGTATATAAATTTGTTTCTCATTTAATAGATGCATTATTCTCTTTTAATTTTGTCTCAAACAACACAAATGCTTATGGTGTGTTATTATTATAGCTTTTAAATTTTTATCCTATCTCAGTTCACATACTTTTGTGGTAGTATACTGGTTTAAAAGACAGGTCCTGAGAGCTCTGATACCAAGTTGTCACACCCCAATTTTGCACTATTCAGAATGGTGTGATGAACAGCTAAATAACCAACGGTTCAACCATGATCTCTAATAGGCTGTGTCCATGTAAACTAAACCATACACATCCATAACCATAATCAGAATAAATACACAATAGCGGAAGTCTTAATATTAAATACTGAGGAATCTAACTGTGATAATCATAAATAAAATATCAAATTATGTTATATCAATCGAGACATAAGTAAATAAAAATCAATTACATTTCCTTAATAATTCAAATAAAAATCTAATAAAAAACGCATGAGTTGCACTTGCATGAGGAGTCATGCGTCTCCACTAAGTCTTCAGCCTCCATTGCAGCAACGTGCCCGTACACAGAAGCATTCACATAATCTTCCACAGTGGTACCTGCATCATCAACTAAAATATTTGACGTCGAAAGGGTGAGCACACATCACGGCTCAGTGAGCAAAAAAAACAATGCAACAAACATATGCATGCATTCAATTCATATATGTGGTCTGGTTTATAAGTTTACAATGTGCTATAGAAAGGTTCGGTGGCCGCCTCACCTCTATACACGAGTGTGTGAAGCCGCCCAAAGGTTAACATTTATTGTCATCCCACATGCACCCACTATGGAATAGAGATAGAGCTAAAGTGCTTAGGACCACCCCGCATCACACTTTCCCTGATACTCTACCCATACCAACACGTAAGCCCCTACTGGCGAGGGCTTGCAAACTGGGCTCGCAACTAACCAATCCTAATGTTAAACAGTGTACCCAAGGCCTCACCCCAGCATCCCTCAATACGTCCATAGAGATAGAGCTAAGGCCCCCCGACAGAGTCGAAGACTACACGGTCCGAGACCACCTCCCCTGATACCCTACGACGTAATAGTTCTGCTAAGGTAATGGCGATACGACGATGTCAGTGGACAAGACTTGAGTAGAGATAGAGCTAGAGTCTAGTGACCAGGCTGAACCACAATGTCACGTTCCCCCCCTGATGCTCCACTCGCATCAAGTACACTAACCACACACATACATTCACATGTCTATTCCTAGCATCATCATCGTCACCATCTTATAAACAAAATAGAATTAAATATGCATGAACATTAATAGTAGAAATATTGGATGACATGTTGAATGCACATTACAAGCATACATGCATAGAATCAGTCATAGCATTGGACTCAAGAAAATAAAAACAATTTATTATTAGCCAATTAGTTTAGGTCTTGTTTCCTCACATTTGCTTGAGTGTAGATCCTCTTTCAAGTTTTAAGAATCACTTTTATATCAATAGGAAAACCTAACAAGCCGATAGATTTTAGTTAGAAATCATTCCGACACTTCTAGGCTTGTTGTTAAGCGAGGGTCACAGGGTGGGTCGCAAGTAGGGTAGCAGTTTACTGCGACCCCCAGGGTAGGGTCGATGCCAGGGTCGGATGTTCCATCGACCCTAGGTGCGACCACCCCCTTCCTAGACTTCTCGAATGTTGGGGGTCGATCTTGTGGTCTGGTAGGGTCGATTCCCAATCGACCCCACGTGCGACCCCCTGTGGTTTGAGTCGAGAATTTCATCCTACAGTTCATTCTTTCATGTTTGGGTCCTATGGCTTACTTTCACAATCCATTCTATGCTTGTTCTATGGCTTAGAACTCTAGGTTTCTTCCTTACTTTGCCTACCATGATTTCCTCCATGGATTTCATTGAAATCCTCCCATGGATATATGATTTGGGTTTCTCCTAGACCATACCCTCTTCATGAACTATTGTAAGGTCTTAGATCATCAATGGAAACGTACCCATACCTTAGGTTTTGCTAAGATTCAGAGTTTTCTCTGAATTCTTCACTTTAATCTTCTTCTCCAATTTTCCTTCTCTTATCCTTCTCTTTTCTTTCTCTCACTTTCAATTAGGGTTTCAAAAGGAGTGAAAGAGGTTTAGGACGTCCTATTTATAGAGTAGAATCTTTCAAAATAAGTCCCATTGAGATTAGGAAGGAATCCCATTGAAATTTGGAAAGTTTCCTATTTGCGGTTTCTGTCGACAAAGAGGGGGTCGATGTGGGGGTTGGAGATCCCGTCGACCCTCAGTTCTAAGTTGTCCGACCCCCAGTTAAAATATCATGGGTCTGACTTCTTAGTGAGGGGGGGTCGACCCTGCCTATCTGGGTGTGCGACCTGGCCCTCTATTTCACTATTTTTGGGTCAGTTTAATACCTGATTTTGCTATTTCCTTTACGTACATGGTCCATTTGGCTCGACCATGATAGGTAGACCTGGTACAAGGTGGTAAGACCGGTTAGTTCGATACGGGTCTTACATATCTATTGACCAAGCACGCCCAATTGACCTGGGCTATCTATAAAGAGGCATTCTTTGAGAAGTACTTTCCCAGAAGTTTCAGAGATGCTATGGAAAGAGAGTTCCTGAGTCTGTATCAGGGACAGATGACTGTAGATGCTTATCAACAACATTACGAAGAGCTGTTTTTCTTTGCACCCTCCAGCATGCAGGAGGAAAATACTAAGACCCTAAGGTTCATCATGGGACTTAGGGGAAGCATTAGGGGGGATGTTCTGGGACTGGAGAAGAAAGTTTACAATGAAGCAGTACTGATTGCTCGAGTAATAGAGTCGAACCAGAAGGAGAGCTGCTTTGCCCAAAATAGAGGTATAAAAAAGCCAAATGGAAATTCATATAACAGAGGGAACACAAAGACATTCAAACCCTTCCGTACTCAAGGCTTTAATGCTGCAGCCAAAACTACTTCAGCAGCCCAACATCAACAAAAGCAAAATAGTGAGGGAGTAAAATGCTTCAACTGCAATCAAATTGGACATTATTCAAGGGAGTGTCCTAAGCCTAGGAAACAACTACAACAAGGGAAGGTTTATGCAGTTACATCTGAGGATGCTGCCGCATCGCCTGATGTGGTCACAGGTATGACCTGAACCTTTCATTTTGTGTTACATTGTGTGAGCATGTAGACTAAATTAAAACAAATCATAGGTATCGTACCTATTAATGGCATACCCGCTGGAGTACTCTTTGATTCTGGAGCTACTCATTCTTTTATATCTGTGTCATTTGGAAAGAAGCTAAATCTACCCCTCAGATCTTTAGACTACAAACTGCTTGTACAATCACCTATGGGACTATAAGTGAAACTAGAAAAAGGTTATGGACCATGTCCAGTTCTTATCGATGAGAAGATTTTGGATGCAACCTTGATTCAACTCGAGATGGCAGACTTTGACGTTATCTTGGGAATGGATTGGTTAGCTCGGCATTCTGCAAACCTATTATGCACAGAAAATAAATTGACATTCAAGGACAAGCAAGGAGCAGAGTTTAGTTTTACGGGAACCAAACTTCCCCATAAATGAAAACTCATCCTCTTTACATTAAAGGCTAGAAAATGCCTCGAGAAAGGAGGAGTTGGGTATCTAGTATCTGTGGTCAACCTTACCAAGGGAGTACCACGAATGGAGGATATTGATGTTGTGCGTGACTTTCCAGATGTATTTCCTGAGGAACTACCAGGACTACCACCCGATCGAGCGACAGAGTTCGTTATAGATCTGATACCCAGGAGTCGCGCCAATATCTAAAGCACCCTATCGAATGACTCCTACTGAACTGAAGGAATTAAAGGTACAATTACAGGAACTACTAGACAAGGGTTATATCCGACCTAGCATATCACCATGGGGAGCGCCAGTACTATTTGTAAAGAAGAAGGACGTTAGCGTTCGACTGTGTATAAACTATCGGAAATTGAATAAGCTTACAATCAAGAATCGATATCCGTTGCCTCGGATCGATGACTTGTTCGATCAGTTGCAAGGTGCCAAGATGTTCTACAAGATTGATCTTCGGTCAGGATACTATCAGTTGAAGATTAAAGAAGGTGATATTCCAAAGACAGCATTCAGAACAAGATATGGACATTACAAATTTTTAGTCATGTCTTTTGGATTGACTAATGCACTCACAACTTTTACGGAACTCATGAATCAGGTATTCCATGATATGATGGATACGTCAGTCATTGTGTTTATTGATGATATATTGGTCTACTCCAAGGACAAGGAAACTCATGTCATGAATCTAAGAGCCGCTCTGCAGCGACTAAGAAAAGAGAAGCATTACGCAAAATTTACAAAGTGTGAGTTTTGACTAAATGAGGTCGCTTTCTTAGGCCATGTTGTATCCGCTGAGGGAATTAAAGTGGATCCTAGCAAGATTGAAGCCATTGTGAAGTGGGAAGCACCTAAGAGTGTTGCAGAAATTAGAAGTTTCCTAGGTCTAGCTGGGTATTATCGACGATTCGTGGAAGACTATTCCAGAATTTCTGTACCTCTCACCAGTTTGACTAAGAAAGGAGAAAATTTTGTTTGGACCGACAAATGTGAGAAAAGCTTCCAAACATTAAAGGCTAGATTGATATCTGCTCCCATCTTGACTATTTTTATTCCAGGATAACCGTTTATCTTGTACACTGATGCGTCTAGATTGGGTTTAAGATGTGTACTTATGCAAGAGGAACAAGTAGTTGCATATGTCTCAAGACAACTGAAAACACATGAGAAGAACTATCCCACTCATGACTTGGAATTAGCGATAGTAGTACATGCTGTCAAGATATGGAGACATTATTTGTATGGAGAGAAATTTCAGATTAAGTCAGATCACAAGAGTCTCACTTATCTTTTTAATCAGAAAGAGTTGAACATGAGACAAAGAAGATGGCTGGAATTATTGAAGGATTATGATTGCGATATCCAGTATCATCCAGGAAAGGCTAAGGTAGTTGCTGATGCGCTAAGCAGAAAGGCAATAATAAAATCTGAAGGAGATGTTAACACGACTGCAGCAATGTGTGTTACAGGAAAGGTATTCGATCATGGTAATGAGCAGTTCGTGATAGATGCACTGGCTGGATTAACCAACCAAGGGTTTATTCATCGGTTTTCAAATATGTTTGCTACATTGAAGATTGTACCTGATATAATAGATGAAGTGAAAGCCGCTATTAAATCAGACCCTTATCTGAGAACTGTGCAAGAAGACATCGAAAAAGGAAGGACTATTCCTGAGTTCACCTTGGACGTTGAAAATGTACTAAAGTACAAAGGAAGAGTATGTGTTCCTAAAACAGAAAACTTGAATATAAGACACAAACTAATGAAGGAAGCTCATACCACCTCTTATTCAGTACATCCTCGAAGTACAAAGATGTATCATGATTTGAAGAAATTATATTGGTGGAGAGGAATGAAAGCAGATGTAGCTAAATTCGTGTCTCAATTCCTAAATTGTCAGAGGGTAAAGGCTGAACGGCAAAGACCTGCAGGATTGTTGCAGCCACTGCCAGAACCAGCATGGAAATGGGACTGCATCACTATGGACTTCGTCAACGGGTTAACATTGACTCCCAGAGTAGTTGACGCGGTCTAGGTGATTATAGATCATCTGACTAAGACAGCTCGCTTCATAGCTATACAACCACAGTATACCCCGGAGAGATTAGCCAAGCTATATGTGGATGATATTGTCAGACTACATGGTGTACTTGAAAGCATTGTGTCCGATAGAGACCCAAGCTTTACCTCAAAGTTTTGAGAAGGATTACAGAAGGCTATGGGTACAACATTGAAATTCAGTATTGCATTCCACCCTCAGACAGACGGACAGTCGAAGCGTACTATTTAGATTTTAGAAGACATGCTTCGAGCCAGTGTTATTGATTTCAAGGGATCATGGGACAAGAAACTACCATTGATCGAGTTCGCCTATAACAACAGCTATCAGGCTACTATACAAATGTCACCCTATGAAGCACTGTATGGTAGGAAGTGTCGAACTCCTTTGTTTTGGAATGAAGTTGGTGAGCGGAGTATTGTTGGACCAGAATTTATTGAAGAGACTTGTCGTGTAGTCAACATTATTAAGGAAAGAGTTAGAACAACTCAGAATCATCAGAAATAGTATGGAGATACTCGACGTCGAGACCTTGAATTTGTCGTAGGAGATAAGGTATTTTTGAAAGTATCACCTATGCGAGGTTTAAAACGATTTGGACAGAAAGGGAAGCTAAGTCCGAGATATGTCGGGCCATATGTGATTCTAGTTAAACGTGGAAAAGTGGCTTATCAGTTAGCACTACCACCATCTATGACAAGTGTGCATGATGTATTTCATATCTCATTATTGAAGAAGTACGTCAGAGATCCAACGCATATTTTAACAGCAGATTCACCAGATCTAACTGATGATTTGACATTCGAAGTAGTACCAACTGCAATCACTAGCCGAAAGGTTCAATGTCTACGCAACCGTGACATCTATTATGTTAAGGCCACCTAGAGGAGCCGAGATATAGAAGAGATCACATGAGAAGAAGAGAATGCTATGCGAAAGCAATATCCTCACCTTTTCGACCCAGAAGGTAAGTACAAATTTTGAGGATGAAATTTTTAATAAGAGGGGGGGGGGGAGTTGTGAGACCCGTATCGAACTAACTGGTCTTACCACCTTGTACCAGGTCTACCTATCATGGTTGAGCCAAGTGGACCAAGTGCGTGAAGAAACCACAAGACTAGGTATGAAGTTTAACTCAAAAATAGTCAAATATGAACCCTAATTGAAAGGCATATTTTGGAGGGTTTTTCTCTATAAATAGGACATCCCTTAGCCTCTTTCACTCATTTAGAACCCTAATTGAATGTGAGAGAGAGAGAATGTCACACCCCAATTCCGTACTATTCAGAATGGTGTGATGAACCGCTAATAAACCAACGGTTCAACCAGGATCTCGAATAGGCTGTGTCCATTTGCTTAAACCATACACATCCACAATAAAAAATCAGAATAAATACATGATAGCGGAAGTCTTTAATATTAAATGAACTGAGAGTCTAGCTGTGATAAAATAAATAAATTATCTATTTATCTCCCTAAAGGATTAAGACATAAATTAAAATAATTAAATCAATTACATTGTCTGTATATCTTAAACAAAATTTAATAAAAAATACAGGAGTTGCACTCGCATGATGAATCATGCGACTCCATCATCACTTCTGCCTCCATTGCCGTCGCATGCCCGTATGTTGGAGCATTTATATAATCTTCCACTGTCGTACTTGCATCATCAACTAAAAATATTTGAATTCGAAAAGGGTGAGCACACATCACGGCTCAGTGAGAAAACAAAATAATGCAACAAACATATGCATGCATTCAATTCAGATCTTTGGTCCGGTTCATAAGTTTGCAATGTGCAATAGAAAGGATAGGTAGTCGCCGCACCTCTATACACGAATGTGTGGAACCGCCCAATGGATCAAACACCACTGTCGCCCCACATGCACCCACCAAGGAATAGAGATAGAGCTAAAGTGCTTAGGATCGCACCGCATCACACTTCCCCTGATGCCCTACCCATACCAACACGTAAGCCCTTATTGGCGAGGGCTTGCAAACTGGGATCGCAACTAACCAATCCTAATGTCAAACAGTGTATCCAAGGCCTCACCCCAGCATCCCTCAATACGTTCATACAGATAGAGCTAAGGCCCCTTGGCAGAATCAGAGACTACACGGTCCGAGACCACCTCCCCTGATGTCCTACGACGTAATAGTTCTGCTAAAGTAATGGTAATAAGATGATGTTAGTGGACAAGACTTGAATAGAGATAGAACTAGAGTCTGGTGACCAGGATGAACCATAGTGTCATGTCCTCCCCCTGATGCTCCACTCGCATCAAGTACACTAACCACACACATACATTTACATGCCTATTCCTAGCATCATCATCATGATCATGTTATAAATAAACTGAATTAAATATGCATGAACAGTAATAACAGGAATATTGGATGACATGTGATATGCACATTACAATCGTACAAGCATGGAATCATTCATGGTATTGGACTCAATAAACGAAAACAGTTTATTATTAGCCAATTAGTTTAGGTCTTGTTCCCTCACTTTTGATTGCTAGTAGATCCTCGTTCAAGCTCTATAATTCACTTTTAAATCACTGAAAAGACCTAACAAGTCGATAGTTTTTAATTATAATTAATTCCGTTAAATTTAGACTAACATAAACTGTAGGGTCGCAGGTAGGGTAGCACCTAGGGTAGCAGTTTCTGCGACCCTAGGGTGTAGGGTCGCAGGTGGGGTCGGATACCATTCGACCCTACGTGCGATCACACCCTCCCTGGGACTTCCCGAGGGCATGTGGTTGATCATATGGTCTCGTAGGGTCGGATATCATTCGACCCTACGTGCGACCACATGTGTTCTAAGTCGGCCTTTCATTCTAAAGTCCATCCCTTTATGTTTGGATCATTTGGTTTACTATCATGGTCCATTCTATGATTGTTCTATGGCTCAAAACTATAATTTATACACTATTCATTGTCCATAATGATTTCCTCCATGGAATCTCTTGGAAATTATCCATGGATGGATGATTTAAGTTTCTCCTAATCCTATGTTCTTCATAACTATTCTAGGCCCTCTTATTCAAGTAGGGAATTAGGTTCATACCTTAATTTAGAGGTTTCTTTGAACTTCCTCCTCTTCCTTAGTCTTCTTCTTCAAGTTTCCTTCTCTTCTTCTCTTCCTTTTCTTTCTCTTTCTCTCACTTTCAATTAAGGTTCTAAAGGAGTGAAAGAGATTAAGGGACGCCCTATTATAGAGAAAAACCCTCCATAATAAGTCCCAATGAGTTTAGGAATGACCCCCTTTGATTAAGAAGGTTTTCTAATTTTTGGATTCTGTCTGCTATCGTAGGGTCGCAGAATCCGTCGACCCTACATTTTTCTAGTCATGCGACCCCATGACTAAAAAGTAATGGGTTGGACTCTTTTGAGGTGGGGTAGGCCACACCTGTTTAGGCATGCGACCCTACCCTCATATTTGACTGTTTTTGAGTTAAACTTCATACCTGATCTTGTGGTTTCTTCACGCACTTGGTCCACTTGGCTTGATAATGATAGGTAGACCTGGTACAAGGTGGTAAAATCGGTTAGTTTGATACGGATCTTACAATTTAGACTTGAAAAAATTTCTTTATTGCTTGTCATGTGAGTAGAGCATCCACTGTCAAGGATCCATGGCAAGGGCCTACTGTTGGCCTTGAAGGCCGCCTGCATAATGAAAGATGTATTGTTTTCTTCTTGTTTTTCTCAACCCATATTGTCTTTTCCTTCACTGTGATGGGTTCTCTAACTCTTTCCTCCACAATCCTTTCTTCTCTCTGAGCTTGTCTCCTAGGGGGATTTCTTCTGACATTCCTTCTAGGTTGCCTTTGAGATGGAAGGATGGTTTGGCAATATCTGGCTATATGTCCAAACTTTTGACACCTGAAGCATTCAATTCTATCTTCAACTAAAGGTGTAAATCTATTTCTGCTTGTGAACACTGGTTGTATGATTTGTCTTCTGCACTTTGCAACTCTGTGTCCATAACCATTACACCATAGCAGTATCCTATGAAGCTGTCTCCTTGCCTGGATTTGTTTACTGTTGTAAAGCCTTCTTTGTCAGTGTTGTTCTTAAAGTAATTTTCAACACTTGACTTCTTTTATTTTACCTTAACAAAAACAATGGGGTCCTCAGCAAACTTTTTGCCCTTAGTTTTCTCTCTCATCTGCTTCTCATACCCAAGTCCTGTCTTATTGTGAGAGGGCCTTTGATAACTTAAGATTTCATTAAGCACATTTTCTTCTTCTTCTTACATTTGTAAAGAATCATCTTCAGCCTCTTGGTCAGACACAAATGGAGATGAGATAGTAGCTT
Organism: Protea cynaroides; assembly: GCA_028583415.1. Taxonomy (NCBI): domain Eukaryota; kingdom Viridiplantae; phylum Streptophyta; class Magnoliopsida; order Proteales; family Proteaceae; genus Protea; species Protea cynaroides. Next base: position 85,797,834 of record CM053275.1, read on the forward strand.
CTTTGTAGCTTTTCTTTTTCTTCACATACTCTGCAAGCTCTGTTTCTAATCTCAAAATTTCTTCCTCAAGCTCTGCACACTCATTTGTTTTTTAGGATAGAGTATTTTTGAGATCATTTTCAATTTTCTTTGCTTCTTCATTTGAGATTTTCAACATACTTATGAGCCCAGTTGCTTTATTGTACTTGTCATTTAACTTTTTGTTCTTCTTCCTTTCATCTCTGAGATCTGTAAGAGCTGAATATAGTTCAGCTTCAAGATTGGCCTCATCTTCAAGATCATCTTTCCTTTTGGGAGCTTTATTGTCCTCAAGAATTTCATCAAATCTGACCATGAACAGGGTCTCACGATCATCTTCCTCCTCTGACTCATCTGAGGATTGATTCTTCTTGGTCAATAAACTTCTCCTTTTTGGTATGAATTTTCTTTTACCTTTCTTGTCATGACTCTCCTTGGGGTCTTCATCATCAGAGTCATATACTCTTCCTTTCTTCTGACATTTTGATGCAAAGTGTCCTAGGCCTCCACAGTTGAAGCATCTCAGTGTTGACTTCCCTTTGTATTTATCACTTCTCTTCTTAAGCTTTCTGGCAAGATAGACTATCAATTCATCATCTGAGCCATCAGACTCACTAATTTCTTTTGCTTTTGATTTTTCTCTTGGTTCTTTGATCTTCAACTTTCTCATGGCTTCAAAAACTGCTTCCTTCTCTGTAGGAATTTCATCAACCATTCTCATTTCGTAGGTCGTCAAAATACCATATAGATCATCAGTGGTCAGGGTATCCAAGGTGTCCATCTCTTTAAGTACTGATACCTTGGCATTGTATAGCTTGGGCAAAGTCCTTAGGATTTTCTTGACAACATGTATCTTCTTTATCTCTTCACCCAATGCTCTGATTGCATTGGTGATGCCATTCACCCTGTTGAGATAGAACTCAATGGTTTCTCCTTCAGACATCTTTAGACTCTCAAACTGAGATCTCATAATTTGTAACTTAGCCTCTTTTATCTTATTGTCTCCTTCATGTACACTTTTCAGTTTGTCCCAAATTTCTTTGGAGGTAGGACAGTTGATTACTCTGGTGACCTCATTGCTAACAAGAGATGCTAGAAGAGCTATGACTGCTTTAGCTTCATTTTCCCTTTCTTCATTTCCACTGCATCTGTGATGTCTTATGTGGGGTGTGTGTATCCATTCTTTATTGCAAGCCAGACTCCATAGCCTTGAGATATTAGGTATGCTTCCATCCTAACCTTCCATACATTGTAGTTTGACCCATCAAATAGGGGAATTTTTTCATGCCTGTGGTTATCTTCATTGGATGCCATTTTTCACTTTCTCTCAATCCTGTCAGTACCCAAAGTTGTTAGTCTTCTTCCCTTGAGAACCTGTACTCTGATACTAATTGTGATTCCCAAGTTGACACTGAGAAGGGGGGGTGAATCAGTGACCACTAAAATTCTTTTCAACTCTGTGAAGTCTGCCCAATAAAAAACACACCCTGCTGCCAAGAGCTGTCTGTTAATGCTTTGCTGCCTTGAGCTGACTGGGGTGGGCATTCATACATTTGCCATGTTAACACATTTCGTGTAACACACCATGCCATACACTTACAGGTATCCATACCAGAGGCTTGGCCTACCAAGTGTGTACATCCAAACCTGCAACCCACGCACTTCACATGCACAACAAAAATAGGCACATCCACATGACACACTATGTAACGTGGTTCACCTATCACACACTGTGATGGCTACTCCACGGGGCAATACCCTAACCAGGGTTTCGTATTATACCCAATATGCTACTTTAATGCTATGGTTGCACCTACAACCCAGATGCTACAACATCGACCACATTCTCAGCTGCAACTGAGTCTTAGGCAACAACCCTCATTCCTGTCAAGCCCCCAACTTGACAGGTTACAATGTATTTTTAAAATAAAGATTACAAACCCTTCCCATATGACATTGGTACAAATAAATAGGGTTTGTGTGCGTGATTACCTTCCCAGCGTGATCACGGCATGTATGATGCACACCAAATGGGCTTCCCAAGCTCTCCAATGGTGGTGGGTAAGCTTCTTCAATAAAATAGAACTTCAGCACTCTCCCAACACTTCTCACACAACATCATCCACACCAAACTTTCACCACATACTCACACTTCCTCTCCAAAGCTTCAAATGACCATTAATATTAGAGAGAAGAAAGTGGAGAGAGATTTTTCACTCAAGGAGAGCCCTAAGACCCTTTCCCTCAAAAGCCCATAGCTTTTCCACCCCAAAACTCTGGTTTCTTGTTACAAATTCATTCTACTCGAAGAGACAAGTCCAGAGCAATTTGAATCACCCAAATCCGAGATTGGACGGCTAAGATATGGCCATCCAAAGTCCAGCTGATCAGATTATTCCAAATAGAATATTTGGTGCTTAATATCGTGTGCTGCGACGTACCATAGCCGACGCCGTTTGACGACACCGTACAACGTTGTCGAGTTTCTATTGGCAGAAAGGAGAATCTTGTTTAATGGCCATTGGATCTCACTGAAAAAGGCACGATCAGACCCTAGCCGTCAGATCAGTCAGATCCCGTCAGGGAAAAATCAAAGATCACACGGACCGCTGGATCTGGATCTTCCCGCTGCCATAAATCAAGAACAACACCTTTATGCTACGCGATACAAATTTTTAAATTGCATCTGACCAATGGGGTTGCTCGCGATGGAATCTTGACGCACCGACCGTCAAGCACAGAATCCCGCCTTTCTGTGAGACGTCGGATTTAAATCTATGCATCGTGGCTCGATCTGAGCCATTGACGTGGAATTTGCCACTTTTCTTTTGACCGAAATACCCCTAAACAAAGTGTGGTAATGCCCTGTAAGTCTTATTTTTTCGAGTAGGGTCTTGAAATGAAGTTTCTTTGCGGAATTAGGTCGAACACTTGATTCGCATGCGGGGCAAGCCTTGCGAGGCGCGCGCTACTAGTCTTGCGGGCCTGCGGGCTTGCGAGCCTTGCTGGCCTGCTCGAGGCTGGCTGCGCAGCTGTCCTATGCTGTTGTTGGCTTGCTGTGCGCGGCATAGCTGTACGCGCGGGTGGCTTGCTGCATGATGCTTATGGGCCTGGGGCTTGCGGCTGTGCTGTGCCTGGGGCATGTGCATGGCTATGGGCCCTTGTGCTTGCTGGCCTATCATGAGGCCTGCTGCCTTGTGCGCTGGGCAACTAGCATGGCATGCTGGCTGCTGGCTGTGCGTGGCAAGTTATGCTGCTGAGCTCGCGGCATGGCTGTGCTGCTGTGCGGGCAGCATGGCCTGGCCACCTCAAGTGGGACACACACATCCCACATTCTCTCTCTTCTTTCTCTCTCCTATTTCTCTTTCTTATTTCTTTCTCTTCTTTCTCTCTCTTCTTTTTCTCTTGATCTACAAGCACATAGGGCTGTGTAGTGGCTTCCAAATGGGCTTCTAACTGTCCAACCATGCCTACTGACTGTCCACTCTGTTTGCTGACTGGATACATTTTTTGCTGACATTTACTCTCCTCCATATCACTCTGCCAACCCAGGGTTGCCAACAATGATAACACACACAAAGTTGCTCTCAACTGCTCAACTTGGCCAAGGTTCCAATAAATTGGATTAAATACTTATTTATCACTGTTAGACTCTCAGTTCATTATCTGTAAGACTTTCACTTATTTGTTTATTAGCTCTGATTATTAATGTGGAATGTGTGTTTGGTTTGATATGGTGGTACGACCTATACGAGATCCTGGGTGAACCGTTGGTTTATTAGCGGTTCATCACACCATTCTGGTTAAATTAGAATTGGGTGGGAAACCATTATATATATATATATATATATATATATATATATATATATATATATATATATATATATATATATATAATATATATAATATATATAATATATATATATATATATAATATATATATATATATATATATGGGAATAAGACAAATGTATATCAAATTCAGAGTACAGTCCACAATCCAGACAGTATAAAATGAAAAAGAAATAAAAGGCAATCATGGAGCTAGAGGTGCCTCTCGATCTCTATCGTAGTCCTCAACATATACTCTCGCGAGCCAGGCCACCTGAATCTGAGTCCCTCGGAGACTAGCCGTCAGATCCGCTATATGCTGGTTTGTAGAGCACTGGGTATCTAGAAGCTCTCCTACTCTCCAAATAGTCACGCGCTGAGCCTCTCTAATCTCACGTAACAGCCCCATCATGTTATCTAGTGGTGGGCGTGAAGGGCCAGCTAAATGAGAAGCCCTAAAAGGGCTAGCTAAATAAGAAGCCCTAGAAGGGCCAGCTCCAGTAGAATACTGTGGCGATGGAGGAGGGATGGCATCTACATCCATGTACATCCGATCATCATCCTCCTCATCACCACCCTCGTGTGCCTTTGCTGCTACCTCTGCTACTGCTGCTGCTGTGGCCTCTGAATTTGCTGTCGCTACTAGAGTGAGAGGATGTCTCATAGCATTCCTCTAATCATCACTGACCTGTATCTCTCTCATGCCCATCCTACTGATAGCCTCCCAATCAAGGTCAGCTGAGAAGGTGTCCTCAAGGATCATCTCATCCACTAGGTCTACCTGTAAACGAGCGAGCAAGGTGAGATCAGCCGCCCATAGGGCAAGTTACCTCTCGAGTTAGGCAACGTAGCTTTGTGCATAGTTTGAAGAATAATATATGGGAGGCAGACAGGCTACCTAGTACAGATACAGTACAGCAGGTATTGAGTCAGCTGTGAGATCATCTTGTAGTGTCCGCCCTGGGGAATAAGATTATGCTGGATAATCTTATAGTAGACCTGTGGCTCTGGACGCAGGTTGACTGCTTTCATTTCCCAACGGTCATCCTGAAGAATCTAGCTATCTATTTCTGCACGCACCTGTGTTAATAGAAACTGTGGCTCCCTGGGTGCACAGTAAACCAACTAACGATCGTTGGAAATGCCTAGGAGATCAGTCAACTCTTGACAATTAAAAAAGAGATCGGAACCCCTTTCACCCAGCTAGTGATCCGAAGCTCTCTACCCCTGTCAGCATCTTCTAAGTTACCCTCTACCTATAGGTGATAGTAGAACTGTTTAACCAAGGTCGGGCGAGTGCAAGCCTCGTACAAGATCACTAGAAGCCAATCCATGTCACCAAATGCCCTTTCCACATCAAACAAGGCAAAATGGGCTAGGTTTACACACCGACCCCCTTCAACTTTCTTTCGGTCAAACCAAGGATATCGCACCTCTGTTTCAACGGACCTGAAGCATCGTGGGTCATGAACTTGAGGAACCTTAGTGCAAACCATGATAACTGCAAGAGAAGAAGATAAGAAAACAAGTTAGATAAATTTGAAAAATTTGACAGCATAACGACGTAAAATGGAAAAAGTCTCATTTTTTACCCAAACATTTGGGCAGGAGGATTTACATAGGTCCTAAACCATCCTGCAAGGCTCATACAATAGGAAATTTAAACTAGGTAGGTCGAATTTGAAGAAATTTTGACAATTGGAAAAAACCCCAAAATTTAGGTAAAAAATGGGCATTTTCATGTTTCTACTAAACTAACCGATGAAACTCAAATTTTCTTGAGGGCTTCATCCATTGGGTGGCCAATAGCAAAATCCCCCAATAAAAATTAAATTTTTACGATTAAAAAATATTAATTAGAAGAAAACCCTACAAATTGCAAGAACCCTAGGTATGAAAGCTTAAAAAATGGAGAAAAGTAGAGAACATACCTCAAGGAATGGAGTGATGGTTGTTGATCGATGGAAAAATCGCCAAGTTTGTATGTTCGATACTGTAGCAACTCACTGGTGGCGAGTTGAGTAGAGACCGTAGGAGGAAGAAGGAGAATGAGAGGGAAAAATCTTGAAAAAATAGGTTTAAAAACCTGATCTTGAATCATATTGTCGCACAATTCGACCAATATGATCGACTATAGGGTCTCAGTAAGTTGCCAAGATTTTGAAGGTCGAACCTATGGTCGTACAACATGTGACCGTAGGCCATCGACCGTATGAATGAATCTTGTCAGTATTTTGATTCTGCTTAAACTTTTGTCTATTGATTTTGTTTTTCTCTCGCCTTCCATTGTGAAACTAACCCAATACTACCATCATATCTTGTCTCACATGTATAACCTTTCCAAGTACCATTCAACCAAGAGTTTAAATGGTTGGATGTAGAGTAAGTAGAAGGAGACAAAATACAAACCCATCTCCACCACCTATAGAGACTAATGACAATGAAGGTCAGCAAGGACAGGAAGAAAAAATTGGAACTCAAAATGCTGCACTTCAGAATGTGCACACCCAAGCCAACCCAACCAACTTACCTGCACCACCTACAGATTTGGCTACTGCGGTGATGAATTTAGCACAACAATTTCAACAAATACAACAAGTGCAAGCCAACATGCAAGCTGCTATGGGGATTGCTTTTCCAGCTGCAAACACAACACCTCTACCTGCAGGACAAGCTAGTACTGCACCTGGTGGTAGCAACAATATACCTCAAGCACCGCAAACACCAGCAGTACAAGGCCAAGTGTAAAACCCTGAAGCACCGCAAGACGGGTATAACCAAGGAAATTATCAGTACCAACCGCCTATGTATGGAGCATATGAACAGTATTAGCTTAATCACTCCAGACTAAACGAGCATTTCTTAAAGTTGAAGCCGAAGGAATTTACAGGCAAGCCATCAAATCTGTTATGGCCAGCTCACTGGATCGATGAGATGGAAATAAACTTTATGATGATGACTATAAATGAAGAAGATAAGGTATTATGTGCCACTTTTATGCTGAAAGGTGATGCGCACCATTGGTGGAAATCTATTCGGAGTTATCTGTTGACAAAGCACGCCTAACTGACCTGGGCTATCTATAAAGAAGCTTTCTTCGAGAAGTATTTTCCCAGGAGTTTCAGAGATCAAATGGAAAAGGAGTTTCTGACTCTATATCAGGGATAGATGACTATAGACGCATATCAACAGCGTTACGAAGAACTGTTTTTCTTTGCTCCCTCTAGCATGCAGGAGGAAAATACCAAAGCCCGAAGGTTTGTCATAGGACTTAGGGGAAGCATTCGTGAGCATGTATTGGGATTGGAAAAGAAGATTTATAATGAAGCTACACAAATTACTCGAGTACTGGAATCGAGCCAGAGGGAAAGTTATTTTGCTCAGAATAGAGGTATTAAAAGGCCCAATGGAAACTCATATAATGGAGGGAACTTAAAGACATTTAAACCCTTTCGTACTCAAGGCTTCAATGCTGCAGCCAAGACTACTCCGACAGCCCAACCTCAACAGAAGGAAAGTAGTGCTGGAGTTAAATGCTTTAACTGTAATCAAGTAGGACATTATTCAAGGGAGAATCCTAAGCCAAGGAAGCAGCTACAACAAGGAAAGGTTTATGCAGTTACATCTGAGGATGCTGCCGCATCGCCTGATGTGGTCACAGGTATGACCTAAACCTTTCATTTTGTACTACCTTGTGTGAGCATGCAGACTAAATTAAATCAAATCACAGGTATCGTACCTATTAATGGCTTACCCGCCAGAGTATTCTTTGACTCTAGAACTACTCATTCTTTTATATCTGTGTCGTTTGGAAAGAAGTTAAATCTACCCCTCAGACCTTTAGACTACAAACTGCTTGTATGATCACCTATGGGATTAGAAGTGGAACTAGACAAAAGTTATGGACCATGTCTAGTTCTTATCGGCGAGAAGATTTTGGATGCAACCTTAATTTAACTTGAGATGGCAGACTTTGACGTTATCTTGGGAATGGATTGGTTAGCTCGGTACTCCGCAAACCTATTATGTGCAGAAAAGAAATTGACATTTAAAGACAAGGAAGGAGTAGAGTTTAGTTTTGTGAGAACCAAATTTACCCGTAAACGAAAACTCATTCTCTCTGCATTGAAGGCTAGAAAATGCCTCGAGAAAGGAGGAATTGGGTATCTAGTATCCGTGATCGATCTCACCAAGGAAGCACCACGAATGAAGGATATTGAAGTTGTGCGTGAATTTTCGGATGTATTTCCTGAAGAACTACCAGGACTACCACCCGATCGAGCGACAGAGTTCGTTATAGATCTTATGCCCGGAGCCGCACCAGTATCTAAAGTACCTTATCGAATGGTTCCTACTGACCTGAAGAAACTGAAGGTACAATTATAGGAATTACTGGAAAAGGGTTATATTAGACCCAGCATATCACCATGGGGAGCGCCAGTATTGTTCATGAAAAAGAAGGACGGTAGCGTTTGACTGTGTATAGATTATCAAGAATTGAATAAGCTTACAATCAAGAATCGATACCCGTTGCCTCAGATCGATGACTTGTTCGATCAGTTGCAAGGTGCCAAAGTGTTCTCCAAAATTGATCTTCGGTCAGGATACCATCAGTTGAAGATTAAGGAAGGTGATATTCCAAAAACAGCATTCAGAACCAGATATGGATATTATGAATTATTAGTCATGTCTTTTGGTTTAACTAATGCACCCGCAACTTTTATGGAACTGATGAATCGGGTATTCCATGATATGTTGGATACGTCAGTCATTGTATTTATTGACGACATACTAGTCTACTCCAAGGACAAAGAAATTCATGTCACAAATCTAAGAGCCGCTCTGCAGCGACTAAGAAAAGAGAAGCTTTACGCAAAATTTACAAAGTGTGAGTTCTGGTTAAATGAAGTCGCTTTCTTAGGCCATGTTGTATCCGCTGAAGGAATTAAAGTGGATCCTAGTAAGATTGAAGCCATTGTGAAATGGGAAGCACCTAAGAATGTTACCGAAATCAAAAGTTTCTTAGGTTTAGCTAGTTACTATTGATGATTCGTGGAAGATTACTCTAGAATTGCTGTACCTCTCACCAGTCTGACAGAGAAAGGAGAAAAGTTTGTTTGGACCGATAAATGTGAAGAGTGTTTTCAAACATTGAAGGTTAGATTGATATCAGCTCCCATCTTGACTATTGATCCCAGGACAACCATTTACCTTGTACACTGATGCGTCTGGGTTAGGTTTAGGATGTATGCTTATACAAGGAGAATAAGTAATTGTGTATGCCTCAAGACAACTGAAGACACATGAGAAGAACTATCCCACTCATGACTTGGAATTAGTAGCCGTAGTACATGCTGTAAAGATATAAAGACATTATTTGTATGGAGAAAAATTTCAGATAAAATCAGATCATAGGAGTTTCACTCATCTTTTTAATCAGAAAGAGTTGAACATGAGACAATGAACATGGCCAGAATTATTGAAGGATTATGATTGCGGTATCCAGTATCATCCAGGAAAAGCTAATGTAGTTGCTGACGCAGTAGGAAAGCAATGACAGAATCCCAAGAAGAAGTTAGTGCAAATGTTGTGGCGTGTGTCACAGGGAGAGTATTTAATTACGGTAAAGAGCAGTTCGTGATTGATATTTCGAATGAATCAACTGACTAAGGGTTTATTTATCTATTCTCAAACATGTTTGCTACATTGAAGATTGTACTTGATCTATTAGACGAAGTGAAAGCCGCTATTAAATCAGATCCCTATCTGAGAACAGTGCAAGAAGACCTCAAAAAGGGTAGGACTACTCCTGAGTTCACCTTAGACGTTGAAAAGGTACTAAAATACAAAGGAAGGGTATGTGTTCTTGAAAATCAAGACATAGACTAATGAAGGAAGCTCACACCACCACTTATTCGGTACATCCTGGAGTGCGAAGATGTATCATGATCTGAAGAAACTATATTGATGGAGAGGAATGAAAACGGATGTAGCTAAATTTGTGTCTCAATGCTTGAATTGTCAGTAAGTGAAGGCTGAAAGGCAAAGACCTGCAGGATTATTGTAGCCACTTCCAGAACCAGCATGGAAATGGGACTGCATCACTATGGATTTCGTCATCGGGTTACCATTGACTCCCCGAGTAGTTGACGCGGTTTGGGTGATTATGGATCGTTTGACCAAGACAGCTCGTTTCATAGCTATACGACCTCAGTATACCCTAGAGAGGTTAGCTAAGCTTTATGTAGATAATATTGTCTGATTACATAGTGTACCTGAAAGCATTGTGTCCGACAGAGACCCACGCTTTACCTCAAAGTTTTGGGAAGGATTACAGAAGGCTATGGGCATAACATTGAAGTTTAGTACTGCATTCCATTCTCAGACAGACGGACATTCGGAGCATACTATTTAGATTTTAGAAGACATGCTTCGAGCTTGTGTTATTGATTTCAAAGGATCATGGGATGATAAATTACCATTGATAGAGTTCGCTTATAACAACAGCTATCAAGCGACTATACAGATGTCACCCTATGAAGCATTGTATGGTAGGAAATGTTGAACTCCTTTGTTTTGGAATGAAGTTAGAGAACGGAGTATTGTTGGACCAGAGTTTGTTGAAGAGACTTGTCGAGTAGTTGACATTATCAAGGAAAGAGTCCGAATAGCTCAGAACCGTCAGAAGCAATATGCAGATAATCGACGCAGAGATCTCGAATTCACTATAGGTGATAAGGTATTTCTGATAATATCTCCTATGCGTAGTTTGAAAAGGTTTGAACAGAAGGAAAAACTGTGTCCCAGATATATTGGACCTTATGAAGTTCTAGACAGACTTGGAAAAGTAGCATATCAGTTAGCACTACCACCGTCCATGTCAAGTGTGCATGATGTATTTCATATCTCATTTCTAAAGAAGTACGTCAGAGATCCAACAAACGTGTTAACAACGGATCCATCGGATTTGACTGAAAATTTGACGTTCGAAGTAGTACATTTTGAGATCACTAGCCGGAAGGTGCAATGTTTTCGCAACCGTGAATTTACTACGTTAAGGTTACTTGGAGAAGCCAAAATGTAGAAGAAGTTACAAGGAAAAAAGAGAACGTTATGCGGAAGCAATATCTTCACCTATTCGACTCGAAAAATGTGTAAATTTCGAGGACGAAATTTATATAAGAGGGGGGGAATTGTAAGACCCGCACTCCACTAACTTTTTGATATCCGTAGGGGAAATTTTCGAACCCGAGCCAGAAGAGACCAAAGTGAAAAAGAGGATGTTGAACATAAGGAAAAGAGCGGTTGATGTAGGCTTTGAAGCCATCTCTAGACCAAAATGCCCAAGCTGGTGAATATGAAATACAATACTAAGGTGTTGGTGATATATGTACCTGAGGGTTGGTCTAGGTTTTATAGATGGAGAACGGGAATAAAAATTATATGTTGAGGTGGCATATTGGTTTGGATCAAACTCCAAAAAAAAAAAAAAATTTCCTAATTCCACTTGTCCGGTTATGATGGAAGGACATGTGAGACCTAATTATTAATAGAGATACAAGCTTTGGAGCTTTCTATACATAAACTGTCTTGATTGATTAGCAATTAATTAATTAAGATTAACAGTGGCAGATCTTGATTCTTCTGTTCTGATCACTTTATTTATTTATAAAACCAGATCAGGAAACAAACCATGGAAGTGAATGGTTCTGGTTCGACCTAAAACTGGTCAGTTCTTTTTTGTTGGTTCTCATTAAGTTTGAGTTTGACCAGTTTTAAATCAGATATGGTTTTGAATAATTGGTGAGTGCTAGGTGCCGGTTCAACCTGGTTTGGCAAGGTGGTGGGTCTGGTTTTAAAACCTATGGTTTTATATAAAGGGACCACGGGGCCGACCCCCCACCTAACACACCCACCCCTCTACCACCAAACCCCACAAAAAAAAAAAAAAATAAAAAAAAACAAAAATATTACTTTTTTTTTTTTTTTTTTTTTTTTTTTTATTTTTTTTTATAAATTTTTTTTTTTTTTTTAATTTATTTTTTTAATTTTATAAATTTTTTTTTTTTTTTTTTATATTTATTTTTAAATTTTATTTTTAAAAAAAATAAAAAAAAAAATATATAAAAAAAAAAATTTCCCAAAAAAACCACCCTAAAAAAAAAAAAAAAAAAACTTTTATTTTTAACTATTTAATTTTTTTTGTCCTCCTTGGTTAAGAAATTAAGGAACTCTTTTAAGTTCAGTTGACTGTGGGCCTGTGGCTTGGCATTACGATGATAATCTCATGTCATCAGCTTAAAAGAATTCATGAGAATATTCGTGGTTAATGGTCAGGATAAGAGAGCACAAGGAATTCCCAAGTTCCACAAAATGACTAAATCAATCCCCAATTTTCAATCAATCCACATGGTTTGTGAGGAAGATTTAAAATGCCCAACTCTATTATCTGTCACTTCTTTTACTGATTCAACTTCATTAAAGTTAAGTACTCCGTGATCTTGGTGCTTTTAAATTCTTTAACTTGATCAACGAGTGTTGGTTAAGGAGAAAACGTGATTGAGGGGGCCACATATATATACTTAATACAATCAAGATCCCTTGATATATGAGATGACAGATAAGAGCACTATGTTCATAGATGGATGTGGGAGGTAAGTAATAAATATTAATCAGTGTTACAGCAAATAGAGTAGTGGCACATGACAGAGCAAAGAGAACCGAGTTCGATCGGGCTGCTATGTAGCACCCATAAGTGCTACTTGGCCTGTAGCACCCCTTGGATGGGTTCATGTGGACAAATGACATCCGATGCTTTATTATTTATTTATTTTACTTTTTTGGGTAATTTTTTTTTTTTTTTTTGCAACGTTGACATAGGAAAAGGAATAGGAGATCAATGGGAATTTTTCTTAGCTCCCTTCCATTTCCATTTTCCTGCAAAATCGAACCAAGCCTGCTTTCTTTGTTCTCCCATTTCCCTTCTGCAGAAACCCTTTCCTCCTATTTCCATTTCCCCTGGGAAATCGAACCGAGCTATCCTGGCGGAGCATCGTCGGACTGGATTCTCTATTTCACGGTTCGAAGGTGACTCGCACGGACAAAATTAATCGAATCGAATTTGGGTGATTGTGATGTTCGGCGGAGGCTTGAAGTTTCGAGAAACCTTTTTTTCATCCGCAGTGGATCTGTAAAGAAGCTCTGTAGTTCTTTTCAATCCACCAGGTCAGATTATTCTAATTCAATCAGCGAAGGGAAGGTAAGGAAACTGTGCAATTCGCATCAAACGACCGACAGATGCCGGGGAGAATAATAATTCATCGATTGATGAAGCTTCTGTGGAAGCACTTATCGGAGGAATGGCTTATAGCTGATATGGATCCGAATGTGGATTTGAGTTTAAGACGGGCTGAGTCATCTAGGCTGTTGGGTTTAAATCAGTTGAAGACGGCGAGGCCACCAGTGGGTTTGAGCTCGAGGGTTTCGACTTTGTTCAGTTATAAGACTCAATTATCGGGGGGTGAGGATAAGATTATTGTGTATTTCACCATTTTACGAGGAATCCGAAGAACATTCAAGGATTGTTGGGCTGTTCATAATATATTTAAAGGCTTTAGGATTTCTGTAAACGAGAGAGAAATTTCTATGGACTATGGTTATAGGAGAGAACTGCATAATGTACTGGGAGAGAAAAAAAATTCCCATTGATCTCCTACTTCTTCTCTTGCTCACATGGCGTCCATCCAAAAAAAAAATGGGAGGTGGGGAAAATTTTAAAATTATTTTAGTTAGAAACTGTGAATGTGAGCCCAATTAATTATGGAATATCTAATCAAAATGAGTCGCACAAAATAATAAAACTCTCTGTCGTGGAATTAGACCAAGGCTGGAGCCATTCCCGGACCTAGCAGCAGACGATGGGCCGGGCCTGCATTTAGACCGGACCAGACTCTTCTTTGTTGAGCTGCTTTCATGGCTCTATGTCAGTGATCTCTTAATAGTTCTTTATAGATTAGGATAGATATCTATGTCAGTGATCTCTTAATAGTTCTTTATAGATTAGGATAGATAATGTTTAATTCTAAAAGAGAAAAAAATTACTGAATCATTGTACAATAAATATTTTCTTTTTTAGAAATCTGAAAATAAATGGCTCAAAAATAAGAAAAAAGAGAAAAAAAAAAAATTTGAGCAGTCTCACAAAATTTTGTTTTTGATTAAGTAATCAAAATTTATCACGAAAAAGAAAAACTATAACACAACAAAATGGCTAATCTTTCAAAAAACGACAGATAACCTCGAACACAAGGAAAGACCAAATAGAACATCTGAACTCAACCTCAACAATATATATTGGTATAAGATTATTCTCACAAATTTTATTTTGAGCTAGAAGAATCACACGGCACATTGCATCATCTTTCTAACAATCTGGTAGGGAGGATTGAATGGCATGAGAGGGGATCCAAGAGTTTTCCACAGTTTGAGGTTGAGGATGACAGATTTACTGTGTGCTTTCCCATCTTGGCTCCTATGTTCTTAACAATACAATCTGAACAGAATATATGGGCACACTTGTTTTCATTGTTGAGTTCGTTGTTCTCTGTCATGGGTTCTATAAAAATCTCACAAGACTTGGAACTTCTTCTTCCACTGGGTTGTCTGCAGAATTTGTGACATATATCACTTCAATGGACATCCCTTACAGGCCCTTACAGGGCCAAGGCCTTCAGCCCTTCACAGTCCATGGCATACGTACACAATAATACAATAGTGGAAGAAGTAAAATGCATACTAAGACTTATTCCAATATGGCCATGCACCATAATCTATTCAGTGATCTTCACTCCCTGTGGATTTCACTCATCAATCTATTTACCTGATTGCCCTAGGATATGAAGGGTATTAGTCTACTGCTAGAGTGTGGGATCCATTGAAAATAGACGCGAATGAAATTCAAGAAAGATACAAGTACATGCAAGTGAACTTGTATCCAAAAACATTAAGCCCTGTCTTTAGTATGGTCCATATTTAGTATGATTTACAGAATGAATATGGTTTATAGAATGAATTATAATTATATAATACATTGTATCATATGTGGATATTTGGTATCATTTATGATCTCACTTTTTATTATGACAGTTTTTATTAATAAAAAATTAAAATAAATAAGAATCTACAAATAGTTGAGAGCTCATAATGCATTATGGTGATAATGAATTATCATGTGTTAATCCGTTCAACTATAGTGAACACGTATCCAAATAACTTAAAAGGGCAAGAAAGTAATTTCGTCTTCCTTTATAAAATACCCCTTTTGGACCTCTTTTCCTTCTTTTGTCTATGGTTCACCTTCACCTTCAATAATCTTAAACTTAGCTTTCGATTTCTGTCAACTATAAATGATGGCATATTCATGAAACATTTTTCTCTTGTTCATACATGAGGGACAAAACTCTTTGACTCGTAATCAGCGTTGGAGTGATCAGTGGCAAATAGTGTAATAAATATAAAATAAAAACTTTAAATGAGAATCACTTATTTATTTATCGCGTTCAATGACCTGTTAAAAAAGACAGTAGAGTGAGTCACTCAAGATGATGACGATACATGCTGAGTCATACCACAGTTGGCATTATTCTAAAGTCAGAATTTGCCTCCACAGGTGCAATCGGGTTATGATGCAAATCTAGCTCCAAGATAAAGCAGCCTTGGCTTTCGACAGCAAACATGCACTTGTTTGATGTGCCCCTTTGAGTACGTTAGAGTTGTGCTTAGGTCAAATATAAGATGATAAAGCAATGTGGTAAAATAACGGTGTTTCGAAAAATAAAGGGGAATACCCTCAGTATGTGCTTACAAAAAGGGAGAAAGAATGAGAGAGAAAGAACCAAGTATATGGTTATTCTAATTGTATAAATTTAAGGCTTCCCTCTCCTCTATTTATAGAGGAGAACATGTCTTTTCAAGGCCTAGAGGAAGGGTGTGTCTCTTTCCGAACCAACATGTCTTTACAAGACATCCCAAGGAAAGAGTGTGTCCTTTGTAAAGACACTTTATAAATCCAGGTGAAACAAGTTAAACCGTTATCGACCCAACAATTCTGGGTCAAACTGGTTAAATCGTTACTGACCCAATAGAAGCCAAATTAAAACTCAACCCATCCAAGGGGTCTTGAGTTCTAATCTCACTAACCTCACTTCACTAGTTTCATATTGAAAAAACCAAAACAAAACATTTTTTATTTTTATTTTGAAACTTTAGTTAATAAAAACCGATAAAATACAATAATTCTCCATAAGTTTCAAAATACCAATAAAACAAATGATAATCTGAGCACATTAAAACGATAGGGCACATTGTCACAGATGTCTTGTGGACTTGAATCTACACTAGGTCTGGCATGCCACGCTATAGAGTATGGGTGGAGTCAGACTCATTGAACTGTTCTTCATTGGTGTAGCCGACTGACCTAACAGCCATGTCCTATCATTCAACTCTTCAGTCTACCCATTCTTTAAATGGACATTTTGGCTCTGTCCCCATCTTAGCTCATAAAAATTTAAAGAATTCGTCCATAGAAATTTTCATCGGAAGCAGTCGTACATCCTACATTCACTTAGGTCAGCCCATAGTATACACCACGGTTAACATACCTCTACAAATCTGTGAGTTTTTTTACTGATTAAGAGTTCTAAAACTCATCATTGGATCATCGCAGTGAGTAATATCTTCTTATCTAATCGAAATAAGCAATAAATGATAGTACTAGTCAAGTCATCTAATGACTTTGTTTTTATCCTTTGAACCTAATTCCAAGGATCTCCTCTTACATAGGTTGGGTGTTCATTACCTTGATTCATGAATCACGGACCTTAACCTTATTCATTTAGATGAATATCACAATGGTGGTAAAAAACTAACTAATTTTTCAGTTAGAAATGCCCTAACTGAATAAAAGCGTGCTACCTTCTTAGCTTATCCAGAAATATTGTACAACTACCTTAGACATATATGTTTTGGATGTCCTTAAACATTTAAGCAACCGATCAAATCATATCTGTCTTACGTGACACTTGTGTTTCTTGCTTTTATACCTATTACTTAAGATAGCACAATCAGTTTCGATTTTCATCATATATCTGTCATTGAGATATTTAGCTACTTGGTCCCTATCTTGACTTTTAAATCTCACATCTCATGAAATTTTATATAGTGGAACCAATATCATAGGTTTCAATTACTCCTCCCACCAACATATGTTTATGCATGTCTTTTATTACACATGTTAGTGTTCTCGAATCTAAGTTTATCTTCTAGATTTCATAACCACATAATGTTAAGTAGAGACGAACTATTCTACTTGAATTTATTATTATTTTTTTCTTCAAATAAATTTACCATGCAAAACCTGCATGCTTAAAATACCTCCATATTTTTTGTTTGATCATAATCTCCCCGAGTATGCATATAATAGCCTATCATTTCCGGTATCCATGTACCTTATTTCAAACATAGCATGTAATTAACATAAACATTGTTAAAAATATCATCTGTAATACTTTCAACAAAATCATATCCATGCATATATATAAAATTTCATCTATCAATAGACTACATGTTTTAATTAAACATCTTGAATAGATCAACCAATTCTTATTGTCTCAGACTAATATCTCGTTAAAACTTGAACTTATCACAGTCTAAAAATAAACTCAACAATAAACATAAGCGTGGACGTCCAAACATAATTTATGCAATGCCATGCAATTTGCAATTTTTAATTTTATATTCATATATTAACAATTAGCGATAACCATGGACCAACAATGATTTGATATGTCAGAGAATTTAATAAAACCTGTCCATGCTTTTCAAGTCAAACTGACAAGTAAATTACGTACTAATGTTATAAACGAAGGCAAAACGACATTATAGTCCAAAATCCTTGGGTATGGACGGGGATAATGGTTGTTTATAACACATAAATCCAAATCCTTTTTATCTGTTGGAGAATAACATACCTTATACCTTTTTCTTTTGCTTACCCCACAAAAATCGTCCCTCAAAAATCGGGGCCAATGAAGTAAGAACTCCGCAAAAATTGGTGCAGATCTCGAGAAGATGATGGCACCTGTTGTTCCTGATCCATGGTTCGAAGAGGGACAAGATGGTGATCCATTGTTAAAGGTATCAAATTCGAGAGTTACTACTCAGTGGAAAGAATTGAAGTTTGAAGAAATTCGAAAAAGATCTCCAGGTCCTAATATATGTGCTGTTTAGTCATGATAGTCCCGATTTTCTTTTTCTTTTTCAATTTCTTTAGGTGTGTTTTTGTAATTACCAACTGGCCTTTTGAAGTACACTAATTTGTTGGTTTGAGTGGGTCCCTGATACACACACAAGTGATGATGTGGACAAGACAGTGGGGCAAAACCGTCCAAAAAGAAAAGTGGTGAAACCAAAAAGGTTTGAAGATTGAAAATGTGAAATTTTAGACTGCCAGCTCATGAAGCGCTTTTAATTCAAATTTCAAATCCAACTCAATAACTGATTTGATTGTGGAAAGTATAAATACATGAATTGTAATAGAACAGGGCATCGAATGATTTTAATAGAAATTTCTCTTCTTCTTGCTGAGTGAATTAACTCTTCTTTGGAGTTTCTGTCCCTGAACTCGAATCAGGTACAATCTGATCCATAAGTCGGATCAGTCCCCCTATTGGATTCCAGCTTGTAAGTAGTTTTCTTGAGTCTGTGTGTTGGGCTTCCTAGCTTTGTCGGCTTTATTGTTTAGCTATGGCCAATTTGTAGTGTGCTCCTTCCTTTTTGGGTTCTCTAATAATATTCTCTAATTACCCAAAAATAAAAAAAAAAAAACAACTCCACAGAAGGTAGAATCACCAAAGAATTTGATCTCAGACTGAGGTGTCATCCTTAGAAAACATCCTTCACAATTCATCATGGATAGAGTACTAATTCCAAACCAACGAACTCAACACTTTGAATGTGCGATTATAAAGTACCCTCCAAAATACAATTTAAGAGGGATCTCGTATCATGATAACCCATGAGAATCACAGACACATATACCTATGTTGTCATGAATTCAAACACTAAATCCCATTATGTCTTCCTTGTCAATCACATGTATTTGTTTGCATCTCTTGGACATGCAAGAATCGGTTATTGTGATGTCCTTTGATTAAAGACATGAAAGATGGCATTTGTTCAACTTCTCAAGCACCAATGAAGTTATCAAATTGTAATAATTAACTTGAAACAAATCGTTGGCGATTGGTCACTACGAACCATGGCCAACCACCCAAAGCACGATTTCCAGTGATAACACTTGCGAATTGAAACTATTTAATAAAACCTTGACAACATCCTTGGTTAGGGGTATAAGTATCTGTCAGAAGCATATCAAACAAAATAAATCGAAGGGAAAACAGTATTGGCCGGGACTCACCAATCCCTCTACCGGATATCTCGGTAAAGAGCATACCCATTCCGAGTTTTGCAACGAAGATAATAATATTAATCTACATACAATAGTCATCAAACTACAAACAATCTACTCTCTTGACTGTCTACGGGGTTTAAGCATGGTTGGAAATCGGAAATTATTTCAAAAACCCCTATAACTCTAAGGATTACTATATTCACATTCTAGTGAGAATACTTTTACTGGAAGACCTTGCAATCCTTACATTTTTATTTTTTTTTATTTACCCATCTACATTTACAAGCATATTGTTTCGGCTCTGATCCGTCTCGTAGGCTCACCAAGCTGACTAGACCAGCAAGACAAGCAAAGACAAGGGGAAGAGGCGGGCCTGTGGCCTCGCGTTCACTTCGATGCCAAAGTTAGGGCTCTGTGAACAGTTGATGGGTTCAGTGTCGAGCCCACAACAATATTTAAATGTAAGTGGGGTAGGTAAGAGATTCTCCATCCCAGGTGTCAGAGCGAGAATCCCAAGGATGAGTAATGAGTAATAAACGTTCTCGTACCTGAATTCTCGGGATTTGCCATATTTATAGTGAATAGTATATTTTCCTTAAATACCGTTTTTTCCCTTGCTCTTGTGTTCGGGTTTGTGAAGATGCTTTCTTATATCCAATCGAGAACATCCACATGGTTTGTTGGTCGAGTCCTACGTGTCGTAGTTCTATTGACAGCGTGGCAGAATTCTCCAACACTTGCCTCGTTGCCCTGCTGAATCTGTAGGGTTCGGCTGAGCAAAGAAGAAGGATGAAAATTCCCCCCAATAATTTGCCTTGTTGCTCTGTTGAATCCGTAAGGTTCGACTGTGTATAAATTCTTGCCAATATGGATCAACCGCTGTCACGTTATTCTCTGTGTGGGAGACTGATGCCGATGTTGAATTTGGGGGTGTGCGAGATGTGTTGATGTCAAGTTGGTCATGAGGGTACTGATGTGGGCACTGCGACCAAACCACATCGGTCAATTTCCATATGTCTACCGAGGTGATCACGGGAATATCATGTGACTCATGCGGCGGTTGTGTTCTGATGCGACTGGACCGATGTGGGCACTCCGGCCAGTACACATCGGTCCTTTTGAAGAAATTTGTCGATGTAGTCATGGGATTGGCACGTGACCTATGTAGCGGGGGTGATCCGACATGACTGGACCGATGTGGACACTGCGGCCAGTACACATCGATCCATTTGAAGAAGTTTGCCAATGTGGTCACGGGATTGCCACGTGACCTATGCAGCGGCGGTGATCCGATGTGACTGGACCGATGTGGGCATGGGATTGGCACGTGATTTATGCAGTGTCGACGATCCGATGTGACTAGACCGATGTGGGCACTGCGATCAGTACACATCAGTCCACTTGAAGAAGTTTGTCGATGTGGTCACGGGATTGGCACGTGACTTATGCAGTGGCGACGATCCGATGTGACTGGACCAATGTGGGCACTGCGGTCAATACACATCGATCCATTTGAAGAAGTTTGCCGATGTGGTCAAGGGATTGGCTGGTGATCTATGCAGTGGCGGCGATCCGATGTGACTGGATCGATGTGGGCACTGCGGCCAGTACACATTGATCCATTTGAAGAAGTTTGCCGATGTGGTCATGGGATTGGCACGTGACCTTTCGTCCTTTTGTATGCTGATGTAGAGGGGCCGATATAGGCACGGGATTGTCACGTGACCCGTCCCTCTGCTGTAGACCGATGTAAAGGGGCCGATGTGGGCAATGCGGACAATATACGTCAGTCCTTTTTAGAGACTTTGTTGTTGCCATTGACTAACGGATTCGGATCCGATTACGGATTCGGATCCAGTTATGGATTCCGATTCGATTACGGATTCGGATTCGATTACGGATCTGGGTCGGGAACATGGATACCGCAAAGCGGGACCCGACTAACGGACCCGGGGAGCGTCGTCGGTAATAAATGCACCACTTCAACGTTCCTATAGTGAGGTGCCACGTGGAGTGTCCGTAAGTAGATTGCATATATAAGGGAGCGGTGGGGTATGGATGACCCTCATTCTGGAGAACTGTTGCTCACGTCGCGAACGGAAGGCACGGCTCTTTGACATCGGCTCTTTGACTTTGGTTCGGCGACATCGGCGCTGTAACATCGGCGTTGGGACATCGACTCTACGCAGAAGTTTGCTTGCTTGTATTCAGTAAGTCTTGTTTTCCTTAACTTGGTTGTCCATTTTCTTAGCCAATGGTTGATGAGGGGAGGGATACAGATATGGAGGTAGACATCGAAACTGTGGGAACGTTGTCCTCCAATAGTAGTAATAGTAGCTCTACTTCGTCTAGCAGTGGATCGACTGCTAGCACATCATCAGCATGGGTATCTACAGATCGGGTATCCAAGGGCGGTGTAAGACCGTATCAAACTAACCGGTCTTACCACCTTGTACCAGGTCTACCTATCATGGTCGAGCCACGTGGACCAAGTGCGTGAAGGAAATCACAAGACCAGGTATGAAATTGACCCAAAAATAGTAAATTTGAGGGTAGGGTCGCATGCCTAAACAGGTAGGGTCGACCCCACCTGAACAGAGTCCAACCCATGACTTTTCAGTACTAGGGTCGGATGACTTGAGACCCTAGGGTCGACAGATCCTGCGACCCTAACATCGACCCTAGGATGACAAACTGAAACCGTAATCAGGAAACTTTTCTAATTTCAAGGGGATCCTTTCCTAATTTCGATGGAACTTATTTTGGGAGGTTTTCCTCTATAAATAGGATGTCCCTTAGCCTCTTTCACTCCTTTTGAAACCCTAATTGAAAGTGAGAGAAAGAGAAGAGAAGGAGAAGAGAAGGAGAGTTGGAGAAGAAGACTAAGGAGAAGAAATTCAGAGAAATCTCTGAATCTCAGTAAGCTTAAGGTATGAATACATTCTCCATAAATTATGTAAGACCCTAGAATAGTTTATGAAGAAGGTAGGATCTAGGAGAAAGCCAAATCATCCATCCATGGATAGATTCCAATGGAATCCATGGAGGAAATCATTGTAAACAAGTAAAGTGTATAACATGGAGTTTTGAGCCATAGAATAATCATAGAATAGACTATAAAAGTAAGCCGAAGCATTCAAAGATGAAAGAATAGACTGTAGGATGAAAGGTCAACTTATGACTACGTGTGGTAGCACGTAGGATCGATTGGTAACCGACCCTACCAGACCATAGGATCGACCCCATGCTCTCGGAAAGTCCAGGGAGGCTGTGGTCGCACCTAGGGTCGATGGATAACCGACCCTATGATCGACTCTACACCCTGGGGTCTCAGAAAACTGCTACCCTACCTGCGACCCAACCTACGACCCTAGTAGTACAGCAAGCTTAAAACTGTTGGAATTAATTATAATTAAAATCTATCGACTTGTTAGGTTTTTCTACTGATCTAAAAGTGATTCTTAAAGCTTGAAAGAGGATCTACACTCAATCAAAGGTGAGGGAACAAGACCTAAACTAGTTGTCTAATAATAAACTGTTTTTATTTATTGAGTCCATTGCTATGACTGATTCTATGCATGTATGCTTGTAATGTGCATTCAACATGTCATCCAATATTCCTACTATTAATGTTCATGGATATTTAATTCTATTTATTTATAACATGATGATGATGATGATGCTAGGAATAGGCATGTGAATGTATGTGTGTGGTTAGTGTGCTTGATGCGAGTGGAGCATCAGGGGGAGGGCGTGACATTGTAGTGTGTCTTGGTCACTAGACTCTAGCTCTATCTCTACTCAAGTCTTGTCCACTAACATCGTCGTATCGTCATTACCTTAGCAGAGCTATTACGTCATAGGGCATCAGGGGAGGTGGTCTCGGACCGTGTAGTCTCTGACTCTGCCGGGGGGCCTTAGCTCTATCTCTATGGACGTATTGAGGGATGCTGGGGTAAGACCTTGGATACACTGTTTGACATTAGGATTGGTTAGTTGCCAACCCAGTTTGCAAGCCCTCGCCAATAGGGCTTACGTGTTGGTATGGGAACATGTGGTACTTTAATGCCGATACCCATTGAGTACACTGTTTCCATGGTGGGTGCATGTGGGACGACAATGCCGATATTCATTGGGCGGCTTCACACACTCGTGTATAGAGGTGATGCGACCACCGAACCTTTCTATAGCACATTGCAAACTTATATACCAGACCACAGATATGAATTGAATGCATGCATATGTTTGTTGCATTGTTTTGTTTGCTCACTGAGCTGTGATGTGTGCTCACCCTTTTCAAATTCAAATATTTTAGTTGATGATGCAGGTATGACCGTGCAAGATTATATGAGTGCTCCCGTATTCGGGCATGTTACGACGATGGATGCAGAAGATATAAATGGAGACGCATGATTCGTCTTGCGAATGCAACTCATGCGTTTTCGATTAGATTTTATTTGGATTACTGAATAAATGTAATTGATTATTTTATTTACTTATGTCTCAGTCAATGATAGATAATTGGTATTTTATATATGATTATCACATTTAGATTCTCAGTTCATTTAATATTTAAGACTTCCGCTATTGTGTATTTACTCTGATTATTATTGTGGATGTGTATGGTTTAAGCAAACGGACATAGCCTATTTGAGATCCTGGTTGAACCGTTGGTTTATTAGCGGTTCATCACACAATTCTGAACAGTACGAAATTGAGGTGTGACAGGCGGTCTCGAGATGGATTTAAGGACAGAGGAGTCCGTTGAACCAAGCAAAAGTCCGTTTCGGAACATCAGCAGGGCATGAACTTCATCTGGCCTGTATCAGCAAGAATTATTGGCCGGGGTCTCGACACATGAATTAGGGTCCGAGGTCATTCTTGAGGCCCGAGAAAAGGCTGATGCCCCTCCGAAATTTGATGCGAGGGAAGAGGTCTGCCTGCTGACCAAGGCGGAATTTGTCAGTCTTCGGAAGCGATATCAAATATTCGTCGATGTGGAGATCCGGATGCCTGACCCAGGGGATAGGGGTTGCTGGAGTCGTCGGTCGGAGCTTTGTGTAAACCTCGAGATGTTCAAGGGTGGTTTCTGCCTACCGATACTGCGGTTGGTGGCCGAGATCCTGGAATATTATAAGGTTGCCCCAATCTAGTTGATGCCTAACTCGTTGAAGAACATGATAGCTTTTATCGTGAATTTTAGGAATCTGGGGTAGAGGCCGATGCTGAACATGTTCCGGGCCATGTTTTCGTTCAACGACTATTGCAAGACGGGGTGGTATTAATTCGCAAAGAAGCCGAACTTCGGTGACATTTTGGCAGATAAGCCTACATCGATCGAACTCTGAAAGAATAAATTCTTCTACATCCAGGGCGAGAATGTGGTGTTGGAGAACGTCTGGGTAAAATTGGATGCAGAAATGCTGAATACCGATGTGCCCCTGCTGCTAGAAGAGTCCGAATTGCTTCGACGCGCTCGTCAGTCAGAGGGGACTCCCATCCATGTCGCCGACCTGAGAAATACCTTACTTTTATATGAGAACAGACTGCGTGAGTATTGTCCTTGACGTAGTGTATGCGAACATCGACCTACTAACTCTTGGCTGATTCTGTTTTTGTATGTTGCAATGATGTTGTCGAAGGAATATCTGATGGAGCTGCGGAGGAAGGAGGCCGCCAAAGAACGGAAGGCCGAGGCGAAGAGGTCCCAGGACGACCAAGGGAAACGGAAAGCGCTGGACAGGCGCAGTGGTGAGGGGGACGCGGCGCAAAAAACCCTAAAAAGATCACGTAAGACATCCCCTGATTCTGCTTTGGCCGATGCCGCTCGTATCTATGCCATGCCCCTGATCCCTCGGTATCGTATTCTTGATTTTTCAGGAAAGGGGGCCACTGTCACCACCACTAAGGCAGTTCTCGCGCTTGCTGAATCGACGGGGACAGGTGGGGATAGGCATCCCACTCCTCAACACCCCCAACAACACTTTACGTCCCCATCCGTCAGACCGAGGGAGTACCTAAGGCAGGGGGGATATGAGTGAGTTCCGTCGTATTCCCCTCATCGGCCCCTTGCCCAGGAGGAAGACGGGTGATGAGAAAGTATTCCGTCCTGACTGGGCCTTGACCGATGATGATACGGCCATTGGCGATATCCGCGCTGCTCGGGAGCTGATAAAGGGGGCCGTCCTGCCTCGAGACTGGGAGTTGGTGCAAGATCTACCCACACCGTCCCTGATATCGGGCGCCGATACCCTTACTGCGTCGGTAAGTTGGTGACCTTGCCTCTTTAACCCCTTTCCGACCTTACGTCTTGTTGTCTTGCTTAATGTTCCTTATCTTTTTCCTTTTTGTTTTGGTGCAGCTCGGTGTGTACATGGAAACTCTGAAGCAACGCGCCGAAAAAATGGCGAAGGACTTGAGCCTTGAGCGAGACAGATCGCAAGTTGCATCAGGCTGAGGAGCAGAGGGAAGATGCCAAGATGTAGCTTCGCTCCAAGGAACGGGAGTTCACTTCTGTGACTGTTGAGAACGCTCAACTCCGAGCCGAGGTGGAGACTCTGCGTGAGGAGAGAGTCCATCATCAGGAGGCGAAGAAGGCGAGTAAGGAGCGGATTGCCAAGTTGCGGTCTATCGCTGAAGCTGCCAAAGAACGGGGGACGAAGTTCAAGGAAGCATTCCTGAAGGCTAGATCCATAGCTGCCGGGGCCGTCCGCCTATATCAGAAATTGGAGGCCTTCAAGGAGCTGGTGGGAAGATGCTCTCTGCACAGCTTCTCCCAGGGTGCCGAGGCATTGAAGGAATATGTGGATGAAAAGGTGCCCGGGGTGGACTATGCTGATGCCGAATGCTTGAGACCTGTCAATGTGTCGGCGGAGATACCCGAGGTGGACGATGCCGAGATTCTTCGACAGCTTGCAAAGGTATTTGAAGGAGAGGATCCCCCCTTCCCCTGATGGCGATGATGAGACTCCCTCTACTCCTCGGGCCAGTACTGCCTCACCCACGGGTCTTCCCCACACCCCCGGTGGTTCTCCTTCGCGTACTGCTGGCGAAGCTGGCAGTAGCGGGGTGGTTCACCACGGAGAGAGCAGTTAGGGATCTGTCCATGTAACTATCATTTTTTTAATGTTTTTTTTATAGTACCGATGGGGTTCCTCAGTGTCTTTGCTTTAAGGGGAGCCCCTGCTTATGAAATGTAGAACTGTTGTTGAACTCTTTTGAGCATATGTGAAATGTAGTTGTCTTTGACTGACTTTAAATTGTTTCGTCTTTTATTTCCTTGGACTTGAATTGTGTATGGCCTAAACTGGCTTGACTACCGCTAGTCGATATGCGGCCGTCAAAACTAAGATTGGGGCTGTCTACCCTCCTTGGTATCAGATGTGTCGCATGGGTCATACTTTAGGTTGGTGTTCCTTCTACCCTCCTCGGCCAAATGTGTCCACAAGTTAGTGAACTCTTTTGGCCGCATGGATCGCAGTTTAGGTTGGAGCTATCTACCCTCCTCGGCCAAATGTGTCCACAAGTTAGTGAACTCTTTTGACCTCATGGGTCTGAACCAAAGGCCGGAGCTCTGTCTACCCTCCTCAGCCAAATGTGTCCACAAGTTAATAAACTCTTTTGGCCGCATGGGTCTCAACCAAAGGTCGGAGCTCTGTCTACCCTCCTCGGCCAAATGTGTCAACAAGTTATTGAACTCTTTTGGCCGCATGGGTCTCAACCAAAGGTCGGAGCTCTGTCTACCCTCCTCGGCCAAATGTGTCCACAAGTTATGAACTCTTTTGACTGCATGGGTCACAATTTAGGTTGGAGCTCTGTCCACCGTTTGTCATTTCTTGCACTGTGACATCAGTATTGAGACAATACTGGAATCCAGATGACCCTTTCCTTGATTTGAAAATGATTTCCGTAATGGCTAGTGTTACATCATTGGAAAAAGCTACTGGTAAAATGGGCAGAGGAGCTCCGCGTTCCATGCTCGAGGTAAGGCTTGGCCGTCCATGTCGACTAAATGGTAAGCGCCGCTCCGTATTGCCTGTGTAACTTGATAGAGTCCTTCCTAGTTGGGAGCTAATTTTTCCTGATTGGTGGGGTCGGATGCGATGGTCCTTCAGAGAACAAGGTCTCTGACCTTGAATGATCGTTGACGCACCTTCTTGTTGTAATGCCGGGAAACTTGCTGTTGGTGAGCAGCTATCCGGATTTGGGCCTGATCTCTTGTTTCCTCTAGGAGGTCTAAGTTTTTGCGCAATCCTTCGTCATTGAAGGCAGGATCATAGTTTGTGATCCGATGTGAGGATATCCTTACTTCTAGGGGAACAACTCCTTCAGTGCTGAAGGCCAGCCTGAATGGGGATTCTCCTGTGCCCGTTTTTGGGGTTGTCCGATATGCCCATAAAATGTGAGGAAACTAGTCTAACCATCGACCTTTGGTGCCCTCCAATTGAGATTTGATGCCTTTGAGCAAAATTTTGTTGGTAGATTCCGTTTGGGGGTGCTTTACCGCGCCTCGCCGATGGTCAATCTGGTGTTCTTCGCAGAATGCGAAGAAGGCTCGATTATCAAATTGCTTACCATTGTCAGTGATGAGCACCCGCGGAACACCATAGCGATAAACAACAGATTTTTTAAAAAATTCACAGATTGTGCCCTCCGATATGTTGGATACCGCCTCCGCCTCGGCCCATTTAGTAAAGTAATCCATTGCAACTATGACGAATTTCCTTTGATAGCGGGCAGGGGGAAACAGACCCATGATGTCCATTCCCCATGTGGCGAAGGAAATTGTGACTGCTTCTATGAACCTCAAGGGGGCAGTTGGGAGGTGGGGAATTGGGACATACATCTGGCACTTCCCACATTTCTTTACGTAGTCGATGCACTCCTTCCGCATCATCGACCAGTAATAGCCCTAATGCAATATCTTTTGAGCGAGGACTCTTCCCCCTTGATGTACTCCGCAAATACCTTCGTGGACTTCCTGGATAGCCAATGCTGCTTCTGGCGGACGCAAACACCGCAGCAGGGGGAACGTAAAGGCTTTCTCGTACAGAGTGTCTGCCTCAACCACGTAGTGGGTGGCCTTGGATTGTATCCGCCTGGCCTTTTTTTGTCCTCCGGTAGGGTGCCCTCTCGAAGAAATGAATAGATCGGGTCAATCCACGACGGCACTGACGCCGCTGGTAGTACCACTTTAGAGTTGGGATCCACCGTTGAGTGTAACAAGATTTCGGTGTACACCGAGTGATCCAGATCTGACAAATCTGAAGTAGCCAGTCTTGACAGGGAATCTGCCAGTGTGTTCTGATCCTGAAGTACGTGGCGCAGTATAAAACTGTCAAAAATCGAGGCTGCCTCCTGCACCTTCCACAAGTATGTGGTCATACTGATTTTCTTTGCCTTGTACTCTCTGTTTACCTGTCGCACCACCAACTGAGAGTCGCTGGACGCCTCGATCCTTCTAGCCATTACCGCCTTGGCCAGGCGTAGTCCAACGATCAGGGCCTCGTACTCGGCTGCATTATTAGACACCTAAAACATGAATCGAAGGGCATAGCGAATCTAAAATCCTTCGGGGCTGGTGAGTATGAAACCAACACTGCACTGAGTCTTGTTCGATGCCCCATCGGCAAACAAGGTCCAAGGTTACGAGGTGCTTTCTTTGCCTTGGCTGTCCGCTGCTTCCTCTACTTCTCTGGGAGGAGATGACTCAATAAGAAAATTGGCCAAGGTTTGAGCCTTGATGGTTGTGCGAGGCTTGTAAATTATATTGAATTTTGCCTAATTCGACAGCCCAATTGATTACCCAGCCCGAGATGTCCGGCTTCGACAAAATTTTCTTGAGGGGCTGATCAGTTAGGACAGTAATGGAATGCGCTTGGAAATATGGCATGAGCTTTCGCGCAAACGTCACCAACGCTAAAACAACCTTCTCGATGAATTTGTACCGAGTTTCGGCCTCCAGTAGAATTTTACTGACATAATAAATTGGACGCTGGACGCCATACACCTCCTTGATGAGCACAACACTTACCGCCTTCGAAGATACTGCCAAGTACAGCTCCAATGTGTCCCTAACTTCGGGCTTAACCAAGAGTGGAGGAGATGCCAAGTACGCTTTCAATGCCTCGAACGCCTACTAACATTCGGCAGTCCATTCAAAGGTCTTGTTGCCCTTAAGGGTCTGGAAAAAGGGGAGGCACTTGTCCGCCGAACGAGACATGAATTGACTTAGCACGGCCACTCGTTCGGTAAGCTCTTGCACTTCCTTCACCCTGGTTGGTGCTGGCATACTGAGGATCGCGGTAATTTTCGAGGGGTTCGCCTCGATACCACGGTTGGATACCATGAATCCAAGGAACATCCCCGAGGTTACTCCAAAAGCACACTTGGCAGGGTTGAGACGCATTCGGTGCTGTCGTAGCACTCCGAATGCCTCCTCTAGGTCCTTTACGTGGTCCTTCTCGACCAGGCTTTTTACTAGCATATCATCGACGTACACATCCACGTTCCTTCCGATCTGCTTTGCGAAGATTTTGTTTACCAGCCTTTGGTACATGGCCCCAGCATTTTTAAGACCGAAGGGCATAACATCACAACAAAAGAGGCCTCAGTTGGTGACAAAGGCAGTTTTCTCCGAGTCGACCGCGTGCATTTGGATCTGATTGTAACCAGAGTAGGCGTCCATGAAGTTTAATTGTACATGTCCGGCCGTAGCATCGATGAGCTGATCAATCCAAGGAAGGGGGAAACTGTCCTTCATGCATGCCTTGTTTAGGTCAGTAAAATCAATGCAAATTCGCCATTTGTCCCCCGCCTTTGGGACCATGACGACGTTTGCAAGCCATTCCGGGTAATGGATTTCTCTGATAAATCCTGCCTCCAACAATTTCACTACTTCATCATCTATGAGATGCTGGCGAGACGCATCGAATGTCCGCTTCTTCTGGCGCACTGGGCGGTGCCGAGGATCTACGTTCAGGCAATGTTGTGCAACGTCTCGTGGAATTCCTAGCATGTCGGGAGTGGACCAGGCAAAAATGTCAGCATTCGCCCTTAAGAAATTTATTAGCTCTGTCCTCTGCGGCTCTGTGAGTGATGACCCGATCTGGAACATTCTATCTGGACTCTCCTCCACCAAAGGGCCTGGACCAGGTCCTCGGTGGGTGTCCCTTTCTGCTGCTTGGGATTGTCCTGTAGATCTTCGACATGCACCTGCAAAGTTTGGGCCGGCTTTTTATAATCCGTGAGCTCGGCTGAATAACATTTTCGTGACACGAGCTGATCCGTCCGACATTCCCCAGCTCCTCTTGGTGTGGGGAATTTGATGACCAAATGGTATGGAGACGGGACCGACTTGAGCGCAATCATACCCGGCCTCCCTAGCAAAACATTGTAAGATGATGGGACATCGACTACTAAGAAGTTCATCATGACCCTTGATTCCCAAGGGTAAGTGCCTGCCCTGACGGGCAGCCAGATAGATCCCTTCACTGTAACGAGGTCACCCGAGAAACTGACCAAGGGATAATTTATGGGCAATAAACGCTCGGGTGGAATTTTCATGCATTGGAAGGCTTGCTAGTAGATGATATCAGCGGAGCTCCTTGTATCGACCATGATCTTTGGACATCACTGTCTTCTATCCTCAAAGTGATGACAATGGCGTCTTCATGAGGCAGTTCCAGACCACATAGATCATCCTCGTCGCTGAATGTCAGAAAGTCTCCTGTGCGAGCCCTCTTCCCAGGCCACTCTGTAGATTTGACACTCCGAGCATAGGCCTTTCAAGCTTTGGCGGATGTGTTGCCAGCCGCTGGTCCGCCAGCGATAGTCATTGCCTTCCGTCCTTGCTTAAAGGGATCATAAATTAAATCGTTGACTATGGCTGAGGTGGCCGCCTCGGCCAAGGAGGGTCGGTCAATCGCTGTGTTCTTTTCTTGCACCGGCCCGACCTTTGGTATGCTCGATTTGTCCTTCCCATTCCGTGGGTCATATCTCAGCCTCGCAGTTCTGACGGTATCCACATGATCACAGGGTAAGTCTACTGTTGGAGGTGGATCGAGGACGTCCAACGGTGGCGGTGGACGAGTCTGGTCCCGACGTTGCCGTGGCAGCCTAGGGTCGATCCTAAGCCGAGTCCTCCCCCGGGATTCCAAAGAATTCAATACCCTTCCCTGTTCATGCACTTGTTGAGGGGTATAGGCAAACTGACAACGGATGACTCCGATGTCCCTATGCGCCGGGGTCGGTCCTCTTTCTCCCCTTTCTCCCAGCTAACGAGGCTGCTGCTCAGGGTGCCTGTCTGGGTACTGGGGCTCGACTACCTGTCTCTCCTCTTTTCCTCTCGAGGAGGATCTCTTCAACCTTCTCTTCTGTCTACCCTTCTGGGCTCTCTTCCTTCCATTCTTCTTGGCTCCCTTTCAGGAGTTTTCTCCCGTGGTGGGAGGGGTGGTCTTCTCCGCTCTTCCCCTAATGTCGCGGGTACTCTTGGGGCATTGTGATCCATATATTGCTTATAATATCCTCTTTGAATGAGGTCCTCAATCTGTGCCTGCAAGTTGCAACACTCATCAGTGGTATGACCAATGTCCCGATGGTATTGGCAGTACTTGTTGGAGTTTCTCCGCCGCGCTTTGGTTAAAATCTTCTGGGGCCTTTGGAGATACCCGTCATTAGCGATGAGTGTATAGACGTCTCCAAGGGGTTGGTTGAGCGGGATGTAATCACTGAACTTCTTCTGGATTAGGCTTCGAGCCCTAGCTTCCTCTCTTTTCGACCTCTTGGGCCCTCCTGGGCGTGTGAGGTATTGCCTTTCGTCGGTTCGCTTGTTGGGAGTGTCAACTAAGCCCTTGTTGGCTTCGTAGATCTCGTTAGCTGTGGCGAACTTCTCACAATGAGCCAAGAGCTCTTGCAAGTCGGCCGGTTCCTTTTTGGCGATGGAAAATCTGAGCTTCGGGTCAGTGACCGCTGCTCTCAATGTAGCGAAATGAACCGCCTCATCGATTTCTTTCACCTGCAGTATCTCCAAGTAGAATCTGGCCAAGAAGGCCCGTAGGGTCTCATCGAACCTTTGTCTCATATTCATGAGGTGCGTGCTTGTCTTCTGCTGCACCCTACTTCCTTGGAAGTGCATTCTGAAGAGCTTTCCCATGGTTTTGAAAGAGTCAATAGATCACGGAGGTAGGTTGTTAAACCACATCCGAGTTGCGCCTTTTAGAGTAAGGGGAAAGGCCCTGCACATAATCACATCTGGGTTCGCGTGGAGGACCATCGTGCCCACAAAATTGTTCAAATGGTCGACTAGGTCAGTAGACCCGTCGTTAGAATCTACTGGCGGCATGCTGAACCGCTTGGGCAAGGGGACCCTCATGATGATATCGGTCAGAGGGTTGTCCGTAGAATAATCCTTGTCCTCATCCGGGGTCACCCCTGCCTTCTTCATCGTCTCGACCTTTCGGTGCAAGACTGCTAATTGGTCCGCTATTTTTGCGGCTACTTCCGGGTCCATGGGAGCACTTTGTTTATCTGTGCCCATGACGACCTTTGGTAGCGTTACGTGTTGCAGAACCAATAGCTCTTCCAAGGCATCTTCACCTCGCCCGATTGCTGTCCTCGGTTGGGGGGCCGAGCCTTTCTCGAGCAGGTATCCTCCCATGTTGTGACGTTGATCCCGTTCCGCTTATTTCTGGACCTGGGTGTGCGTTGATCCCATGTCTGATGGGTCTAGCTCCGCTTTGCCCATGACAATCTCGAGGTGGATCTCTAGGGGGTCAGCTTCCTTATGCGGGTCAGTTAGAGGAACGACGAGGACGGGATGTAACCTCAGCGACTGGGACCTATAACCCTTGTACAAATATGGTTAACACCGCGAGCTGCTATGCCACGGTCTCAAATTGTTCATTTGTGATGAATGCCTCATGCGCGGGCACTTGCTCGGCTACTCTTTTTCCTCCATCTCTGTTAGGTCTCGGTTCCGACCTATCTCCATCTTCAGGGTTCATTCGTTGGTCAATCAGAGGGGGGTTGGGATTGACCATATGGCTTCGGGTTCTCCTCGGGCTCATAGCTCAAGATTCCTCTCTGGCTTTTATCTGTCGACGTCAAATCTCAAAGGGCCCCATGGTGGCGCCAAATTGTTTCGGCCCTAATCCGTCTCGTAGGCCCACCAAGCTGACTAGACCTGCAAGACAAGCAAAGACAAGGGGAGAAGTTAGGGCTCTGTGAACAGTTGATGGGCTCGGTGTCGAGCCCACAACAATATTTAAGTGTAAGTAGGGTAGGTAAGAGATTCTCCGTCCCAAGTGTCAAAGCGAGAATCCCAACGATGAGTAATGAGTAATAAATGTTCTCATACCTGAATTCTCGGGATTTGCCCTATTTATAGTGAATAGTGTATTTTCCTTAAATATCGCTTTTGCCCTTTGCTCCTGTGTTCGAGTTTGTGAAGATGATTTCTTATATCCAATCGGGAACATCCATGTGGCTTGTTGGTCGAGTCATACGTGTCGTAGTTCTATTGACAGCATGGCAGAATTTCCCAACACATATCAAATATAGCAAGCTACTTCAGATAGATTTGGACAAAATAAGAAAATTATCAATATATATTACCATGTAACTTTATATGCATATAATTACTTGCATACAAACTGATCTATTTTTTATCCAACCGAAATTCCTTATACAGTTCATGTTGTCTTAGATAGACAATTAATCAGGTCAACCAAATAGACTTGAATTGTCATTATCTGAACTTATGTTCCAAGAACTCATATATGGCCAATGCATAATTCAAGCAAAATTTAAAATCATAGGCCAAGTTTTTTTTTTTTTTTGTTTTTTTTGTTCTTCCAAATATTATAGATATTTATATAACTGGTTTCCATTAAACCACTTGCTTTTTCCCGTCATTATATGAAATGCTAGACAGAAGTTGAAACCCAAGCTCAAACAAGTAACCATGAACCTTGTCCAAATTAATGATATCAAATAATTTTGTTAGCCGTCTCCAATATTTCCGAAGGCAGCTAAACAAGTGGTTCTTGTATCAACATGTCAAATGAACAAAACATCAATAAAATGATTTCTCATGTGAGTTTGTGACCGTAAGCACAAGAAGCAAAGACGACACCGGTATTGTAAGGCAACCACTTCTTTCTTAAGGAATCACAAATTTTAAAGGATTACAAAATTGATCTTTTCAATGAGTGGCTTAACCCAGCCTTTTCAGGACTAGAAGTTCATACAAGAAGCCAATATATTGCTCTCTATTTCTACAGGCTTTCTGCTAACTATTGGGCATTGAGGTTTGAAAGAACAATGATTTCTTTTCCAAAACCTCTACAATCAACAACGGGCCTTAAATAATAACATAGGTGAATCACACCACCATTTCACGGTTCAAAGCATCTAATAATTCTAACCAACATGTCGATTCAGCCCAAAAACTGGTTCTATACATCAAGTCCACATGGACACCTAACAGACATAACGGTTTCTTGGGCTTGTATCAATTTTTTTTTAATAGTTAATTTGTAATTGTTGACCTTTGGATTGTAATTGTTGGTAAAATTGGCTTAGTTTGATGAGAGAGACTGACTATGGGCCCCACTGATAGTGTGGCAGTGTTTCCATTGGTCTGTCAGTGTTTCAAAAGTGTTGCGGCATCTTGAAGAATGAAATAAAGAAAGAAGATGTAGAGAGAGAAGGAGGAGAGAGAAAGAAGACAGAGGATGAGGAGAGAGAATGAAGAGAGAGAGACTGTAGAGAGAGAAAAAGAGAGAGAAAAATGTGGGTGGGACCCACTGTGCCAAGGTGGCATGCCACCATGGCAGCCAGCCTGGCCGAGGGCCACGGCACCATAGTGGCAGCCAGCCACATGGCTAGCCGCATGGCACAGCAGCAGGCCCGCAAGGCAGCAACAGCCGCAAGCCCACTGCCGCATGCCATGCACCAAGCACAACAGCAGGCCCGCAAGGCAACAACAGTGGCCAGCCACTGCCGCATGCCCATGCGCATGGCCCCTTGCCGCACCCCCTTGCCGCACCACCACCTGTTCGACATATTGCTTAGAGAGAAAGTGAAACATTGTTTAGAGAGAAGTTCTCTTGAGAACATTGATTCTACAGGGTTTTGTTAATGAACATTGGTTACAGACACCATTACCAATGTTCTCAAGGGTAATTTGGTTCATTTAGAAAGGTGAAGATGCGAAATCAACAGCCCAGATAGAGCCATGAAGCAAAAATTCTGATCGGATGGCCTGAAAGAACACGGGCTAGAGTGTATCTCGGCGGATGCGTCATTATTCTCCCGTGCAGGTTTTAATTGGACAGCTGCAGTTTAATAAGTTGCACCGCGTCATATTGAAATGGCGCCTTGATTCTATGTTGCACACATATGGTACGGCGGCGTGCGGATCTCAATCTAACGGCATCGATCAGCGCCTATTTTCAGAGATGCGAATTATGCTGATTCGACGAACCAAGATCAATCCCGCCTTTTCTTCTCAGATCCGATGGCGGAATTTATTAATTCTCTGCGCAGCCAATGACTGCTCGACAAAGCATCGGCGGCTTGGCTATAGAGCGGCGCAGGTGCATAGAATAGTTTGGAAAGATTCCCTTTCCTTATATATTACTGGCCGAACTTCAAACTGACATAACTTCTTCATCCGAGTTCCAAATCGGACGGTTCAACTTGCACTTTCCTTATTTTCGAGCCCTCTACCTATTGGGGGCTGTTTGGAGTCAAAATATTATGGAGAAAAATTGAAAAGAGTGCTTTGAAGCTTAAGAGAGGATTTTTCTAGGATTTCGTGCCCTATGGGAGTGATTAATCACCAATTACCTCTTCTTTGTGCATCAATGGAGTGTTAAATCCCTATGAGAGGTCAGTAGAGCGTTTATGTTTACATTCACG
Source organism: Protea cynaroides (assembly GCA_028583415.1). Lineage (NCBI taxonomy): Eukaryota > Viridiplantae > Streptophyta > Magnoliopsida > Proteales > Proteaceae > Protea > Protea cynaroides. Next base: position 85,834,075 of record CM053275.1, read on the forward strand.
GTGATTATGGGTTATGTGGAAGTGATTGAAAGCCTGTGAGTGAGGTGTGCTCTGTGAATCGATCTCTATCATCATTGAAGGCTGTTAGAGAATACCTGAGGGTAGTGTGAAGCTTTAAAGATATTGATGGCCATTCGAAAGCAGTTGTGAGGTTTTTCAATTCCTTATCTATTTGTTGCTTTCAATATATTGTATGCTAGCGTAGGCGAAAATTATTGAATACCTAGCTAGTGGGGGAAAAATTGTAAGACATAATTATAAGCCTAAAAAATTGTTATTTGCTTCTCGTGGGTGTGAGTTAAGCGTGGTGTGTTCAGTGGATGCTGGACACTGGCTGTTAAGCCTGAATCTTGGCGTTGGTGCGTCATCTCAGTTTTATGCTGGGACAACCTAGAGTTAATGTCCTTGTTTTGGTAGAGACTAAAAGTTGAGTGTTGAGTAAATACGGAGCCTGTTGGACATTACTCTATGGACTAGCCATCACACACTATGTTGGTGAACCACGTAATATCTCTGTGTCCATTGTTTTGTTTTATGTTATATTTTGGAGTGCGTAGAATGGCTTACAGGATGAGTGTGCAAATTTGGTAGACCTGGTCACTGAATGGTAGCGAGGTAGATTTGCATGCGCTTATGTGTGTGTGAAAAGTTAGGTCTCCATCATCTCTGGGCAATAGTAAATAATTAAGGAGAATTTTCAGACACTGATTCACCCCCCTCTCAGTGTCATATCAAGTTCAATAGTAATTTCTATCTTGAGCTTTTTGCCAAAAGAAAAAAAATGCCCGTATGACACCCCTCAATCAGAGAAACCTGTAACTCGTTTGGGAAAAAACCCAAAAAATAAATAAATAAAAACCAAAAGCACGGTCTTTTCCGAAAAGGCACAACTGAAGTAGCAAATTAGAAATTGTTCCCATTTACTTTGTTTGTCCCAGAACACAAGATAGGTATTGACTTTTTTTTCTTTTTTCACCATTGAATATAATTAATCTAACAAAACAACTTAACACATCTTCTTCATAATATATTTTAATCATTATAATGATGATAACATCGGATTGGGATCCCCTATAGTGAGGTATAGTGAAAATCTCACCCACTCAAAGTGGATCTATATGTATTGTGATAAACATTGAATGGATCGTGACAACATCACTTTCAATTAAGAAAACACTTTCTCTTTGAAAACTGAATCTTTCTATCATAACAAGTTCACACCTTTTGTTATAAGAAAATATACCCAAGTTCACACATTTCAATTGTTACCGTAAAACGAAACATGCTGTTTAATTTGGAAAAAACTCATCATTACAATATTAAAAACATCAAGAGTGATCATAAACTGAACATAAACAAGCCAATAACACAATGCATCGCATGCTCATCAATTCACCATTTTTATGAACGACGGCCACTCATACAAACATACATAGAGTTGAAATTAATAGAAAAACATTCTCATGTCATGGGTCTTAAGATAAAGTCTCAAAAAAATTCTGATTTTAGATTTTTGTAAATATAAAAGAAAAACTTTAAATTAGAACCACTTATCTGTTAAAGAAGACTGTAGATAGAATCACTAAAGATGATGACGATACAGGCTGAGTTGTACCACAATCGGTACTGTCCTAAAGTCAAAATTTGGCCCCACAGGTGCAACCGGGTTATGATGCAAATCTGGCTCCAAGATAAAACAGCCTTGCGTTCCGACAGCAAACATGCACTTGTTTGATGCGCCCCTTTGAGTACGTTAGAGCTGTGCTTAGGTCAAATGCAAGATGATAATGCAATTTAGAAAAAATAACGGTGTTTTGAAAAACAAAAGAGAATACCCTCGATATGTGCTTACAAGGAGGAAGAGAGGGTGAGAAAAAAAGAACCAAGTAATAGTTCTTCTAATTGTATAAATTTAAGGCTTCCCCCTCCTCTATTTATAGAGGAGAATATGTTTTTCCAAGACACCCCTAGAAGAAGGGTGTGTCTCTCTCCGAACCAACATGTCTTTACAAGATACCTCAAGAAAATGGTATGTCCCTTGTAAAGACACTTCATGGATCTGAGTCAAACGGGTTACCGTTACCGACCCAATAAAGGCCAAATTAAATCTCAGCCCATCCATGGGGTCTTGGGTTCTAACTTTACTAACCTCACTTAACTAGCCTCATACCAAGAAAACCAAAACAAAACATTTTTTTTTTTTTTTTGAAACTTCAGTTAATAAAAACCGATAAAATACAACATCTTTCAAAAAATGAGAGATGACCTCAAACAAAAGGAAAGACCGAACATAACATCTCGAAACCGACCTCAACAAATCATTTAGGCTTTGATTGGTTGCAAGGGGAATTGAAGGAAAGAGAAATGAAAATTTTAAACTTTAAATAGAAACTTTTATAGTTGTAATACAACATGATTGTATAAATTGCCTAAATTTCTTATCATATATAGTAATGATACCTATAAGATGTAAAATTTATTTTTCTTTTCAAATGAGAGGAATTTGGATGCAAAGTGAAGTGCAAGTTAATAACTAAATGTGAAATAATTTGGAATTAGTTACATAGTAATCGAGTAGTGGAAGTTCGAACATATGCAATCCGAGTAGAATAGATAGTTCGAACCAGTAAGTGGAAGTTCTCTTCATATATAATTAAGGACCCAAAATCACAATTTTTAAGCAATATGAGACTATTCCCATTACTCTCCCTTTTGTGTAATCCCACCGTTGGATGGTAGTATACATGGCAAATGTGGTATTACTTTTAGGTGACTGTGGACATTTTTCAAGAGACTATATGAGATGGAACTTGGAGCTCTATTACCATTTTAAATTTTCAACTCAAAAATTCAAACCAATAAATGAAGGTCATACCCTCCATATATATATATATATATACCAAAAATTCCGACCCCTAAACAATATAAAACTATTCCCAACCCCTAAACAATATAAAACTATTCCCAACAAACATATCTATTTTCATTGTTGAATTTATTGTACCTTGTCATAAGCTCTATACAAATCTCACAAGACTTTGAACCTCTTCTTCCATTTAGTTGTCTACACAACATGTGATATATCACTTCAAAAGACATCCCGGGACCTGGGCCTTCACAGTCCATCGTGTTTGTGCACAATAATACAATAGTTGGGCCTTCACAGTCCATGGTGTATGTGCACAATAATACAATAGTCGAATAAGTAAAATGCACAAGACTTCTTCTCATTTGGCTATGCACCATAATCTACTCAGTGATCTTCACTCCATGTGGGCCCCACTCATCAATCTATTTATCCTTCTTTTACCAATCTAACTACCGGCTGCCCTAGGATATGGAGGGTACCTGCCTACCATAACCACATTTGGGGCAGATCACTTTGGTGAGGAGGACAACAAGGGCAGTCGAAGGTGTCCTTTTTAACTATATGCTTCTACCATTTCGGGGTACTTTGAGAATGAAGGATGTGGGCCCTATGCTTTGGGGTATGTACTGGCTTTGCCTTCGTGGTTCTGGTCTTATTCTTGCTGGGACCCCAAATGGCTATCCTCTCTCCAGGTTTCCTTCCATATCCTAGGGGACTCAGGTAGATAGGTAACACAAGGATAAATGGATTGGTGAGTGTAGCCCACATGGAATTTGTCCATTTGTATAGTCTCCAGGTTTTAACCAAGAAAGGGTATGATGATAGTGAACAGTATAGTAAGGAGAAAAACATTAAGCCCTATAAGAAAAAAAAAACCCTAAAAAAATAAATTATTGAATAGTAAAATATATCTATCATTTGTGAATGTTTAGTAATATTTACGATTTTACTTTTTATTTATAGTATATTAAAATAAATAAGAATCTACAAATAAATGAGGAGTTCATTATGCCGTAATCTTTTTTTTTAGGTAAATTATGCAGTAATCATTATGATCAGAATGAATTATCATCTGTTTGAATGCTCAACTGTAATGAATACATGTTCAAATAACTAAAAAAAAAAAATAAAGAAGAGGAAGAATGTAATTTATTCACCCATTATAATATATTTCTTTTGAACCCTTTTCCTTCTTTTGTCTAGGGTTCACCTTTGCCTCTAATAATCTGAAACTTAGCTTTGATTTCTATAAGCTATCAACGATGGAATGTTCATGAATTGTTTATGAACGAGTTAAATTACTTATCTCTCCGTCTATAAATGAACTCTATCACCCATTTAATTAATTAATAAATTTCTGTTTTATCAAAAAAAAAAGAAAAATCTCATATATCATGGGATCCAGATTGTTATTGTTGAACTTTATGTTGTCATTGTTGGTAACTTTGCTGATATGACAGTGTTTGTGAGCATTCAGTCAGATGAATGAGGAGAGAGAGTGTCAGTGTAGGAGAGACAGTGTCAGTGCAGTGACACAGATGTGACAACTTCGTATGTGTGTTTTACAGTATTCTACATATATCTTAGATGGCTTGCAAAGAGTTAAATGACATTCTACATCAAGTTTGATGAGAGAGAGTGTCTATGGGCCCCACTGATAGTGTGACAGTGTTTCCATTGGTCTGGCAGTGTTTCTAAAGTGTTGCGACATCTTGAAGAATGAAATAAAGAAAGAAGATGTAGAGAGAGAAAGAGGAGAGAGAATGAAGAGAGAGAGACTATAGAGAGAGAAAAAGGAGAGAGAAAAATGTGGGTGGGACCCACTGTGCTAAGGTGGCATGCCACCATGGCAGCCAGCCTGACCGAGGGCCACGGCACCATAGTGGCAGCCAGCCACATGGCCAGTCGCATGGCACAACAGTAGGCCCTCAAGGCAGCAATAGCCGCAAGCCCACTGCAGCATGCCATGCACCAAGCACAGCAGCAGGCAGCAGGCAGTAGGCCCGCAAGGCAGCATGGCCGCATGCCCCTAGCCACTCCTCAACATGCCCACAACTTGTTTGATTTTATTTTGAGAGAGAGAATCGGCCAATTCTAGAGAGAAGTTCTCTCGGCCAGATTTTCTCTGTACAGGGTTTCGTTTTGATAAAAAAACAGTTACAGACGTCATTTTCTATAATGACAGGGGCATTTTTGGCAAGTAACAAAGAAGAAGATCCAAAATCGGCCATCTAAAAGCAGCCACGTCGTCAAGATCTAGATCGGATGGATCAGATTAAGGCGGGCTATGGTGTGACTCGTCTGACGCGTCAAGATTCTCCCGCGAGCTTTCTGGTTGGACAGAGGAAATTCAACGTAATGGGCCGTGGTGTATGGAGGTTCACCTTTGATTTGGTAAGGCGCGCTTACGGTGCGTAACCGAGCAGATGCAGATTGAATGGGCGCGTGCAACTATGATGTTCGGAGACACGATTTGTGCGAATCCGACGGCCATCTGTTGATCCCTCCTTTTTAAGGAAATCCGATGGTCGATACAGAAGATCCTATCTCCGCTAATCGGAACTCGACAGCACAGGCGCGGGCGGCGATTCAGTATATCGCGGGCGTAGGAATATTACTCAAAATATGTCATTTTGAATGTTTTGGTTGGCTGAACTTCAAACCGACATAACTTTCTCATCCGAGCTCCAAATCGGTCCATTCAAGTTGCAGTTTTCATATTTTCAGATGCTCTATACATTGGGCACCATTGGGAGTCATAAAATAGAAGGAAAAAAATTGAAAAGAATGTTTTGAAGACAGAGAGAAGGATTTCTAGGGTTTCATGCTCTGTAAGAGTGATCAATCACCAACTACCTCTTCTCTGTGCATCAATGGAGTGCTAAATCCCTATGAGAGATTAGTAGAGTTTTTATTTTTATATTCATGGTGATTATGGGTTGTGTAGAAGAAATTGGAAGCCTATGGATGGAGTGTGCTCTTTGAATCAATCTTTATCATCATTGAAGGCTGTTGGAGAGTACTTAAGAGCAGTGTGAAGCTTCAGAAATATTGATGGCCATTCAAAAGCAGTTGTAAGGTTTTTCAATTTCCTATCTATTTGCTGCTTTCAATATATTGTATGCTAGCGTAGGTGAAAATTATTGAATACCTAGCTAGTGGGGGAAAATTGTAAGGCATAATTATAAGCCTAAAAATTGTTATTTTGTTTCCCGTGGGTGCGGGTTAAGCGTGGTGTGTTCAGTGGGTGCTGGACACTGGCTGTTAAGCCTGAATCTTGGCGTTGGTGCGCCCTCTCAGTTTTATACTGGAAAAACCTAGGGTTAGTATCCTTGTCTTGTAAAAGACTAAAAGTTGAGTGTTGAGTAAATACGGAGCTCGTTGGGCATTACTCCGTGGACTAGCCATCACACACTGTGTTGGTGAACCACGTATATCCTGTGTTGTGAACTGTCTTTATTTTCCTATATATTTTGGAGTGGGTGGAATGGCTTGCAGGGTGGGTGTGGTAGACCTGACCACTGAGTGGTAGCGAGGTAGATTTGCAAACACTTGTGTGTGTATAAAAGAATATATCTCCATCAGCTCTAGGCAGCAGTGAAATAATTAGGGAAAATTTTCAGACACTGATTCACCCCCCTCTCAGTGTCATATCAAGTTCATCAGTTATTCTGTCCCATATATCAGGGGTTCTTTATATATATGTGAAAATATCACATACTACTCGGATAGTTTAATAAACATCATCTACCACTCATACGGTTCTGACATCATCAACTACCACTTAAATTTTTAGAACGTTTAACAAAGAGACCCAAGCCGTTAAAACATTTCGTTAGATGCCGTTGTTAGCTCAAATAGACTTTTTGATAAACAATACTACCCTTAGTTCATCCTTCTTTCTTCAACCATCATTTTGGAGTAGGCTTTAAGGTGGCGATGGTTTGGAAGAGCTTCGGCCATGTCTTCAATGCTCCAAGAGTTCCGAATCAGGGTGATATGATGGTTCCCTTGACGATATCCTTTCTTGATTTGAAAGAGCATCGGCCATTTTTCACTCTCTTCTTCGTTTTAATCTCTCCACAACAAACAAAATCAGAAATAGAAAGGGTGGAGATCGACGGAGATAACTTCAAGGAATGGCGGAAAGAACAACAATTTTCCCCTCTTAAATTTTCTGTTGCTATTGTCTTCCATATACTGCTAACCAGCTGTTACATACAAGACAAAAGCATAAAAATCGAGCGGGAGCGTGAGAGAGAGAGAGAGAGAGAGAGAGAGAGAGAGAGTTTTGGTCTGAAATCTAGATCGTTCTAAAGCCACGCTAATTTAAGCCGGCCATCATCACAAATTAATCATTAGTGAAATTGAAGTCGGAAGACATAGGAATTTACTAGTATCCAAATCGTCTCCTGCGGTCCTGCCGCTTGCCAAGGGCCGGATTTCAGTCGGCCCACCTCCCCATGTACTAGCAGGCGGGCAGACTGATCCCCAAGCCCTTGGATCAGCCGCAAGACCCTCCTACCATGGGAGAGGATTTGAAACCATTTTGCAAGACCTCTATTCAATTGTGCAGTCTCCAGTCTAGATGAGGAAAGGAAAGCATATTAACAAACGAAGTATAGAAAAGGGAGTTAGGGTTACGTATATTAAAATAAGAATAATCTTAATTTGATTAATCTCAATCTTTCATATGTTTTGAACAAAGGATATATATATATATATATATATATATATATATATATATATATATATATATATATATATATATATATATATATATATACCTTGTCCACTACAACAATTTCAAAATTTCAAAATAATTCAAAACTCATCCGTTGGATAGAGTTTGAATCGATTACACTAATCTTTTGCATGATCTTAGGAGCTATTGATGCGGCCGGCGGTTACAACTTAACCCATTTGTAACAATTTCAAAATTCAAAATAATTCAAAACTCATTTGTTTGGATAGAGTTTGAATTGGTTACAATTCTTTGATTTTTAGCTTGATATTAGGAATTGATTACCCATTAATATCGTATAAGGATAGAATATCCTTAATATCCCCCCTCAAGTGGAAGTCGGTCTTGCAGTGATCTTCAACTTGTCACGTAGGATACCGAATCGACTATGAGATAGTGGTTTTGTGAGGATATCTGCAATCTGATCATGAGTGGAGATGAACCGAACCTCTAGTAACTTCTGGGCAACAAGCTGACGAACATAATGAAAGTCGATTTCAATGTGCTACATACAAGCATCAAATATGGGGTTCGCCGTGAGATAGGTTGCGCCCAAGTTATCACACCACAGAACCGGCGATCATTGGAGAGATATACCAAGTTCATGCAGGGATTGTAGCCATGCAACTCCGCTGTTGTATTTGCCAAGGCTCGATACTCAGCCTCAGTAGAGGATCGAGCAATAGTTTGTTGTTTGCGAGCTGACCATAAAATAAGATTTGGTCCTAGGTAAATAGCGAAACCTCCTGTTGAACGACGGTCATCAACACAATGCCCAGTCAGCATCACCGTAGGCAAATAATTGATTGCATGATCCGTGTGAGATGAGAAACCCTTGAGTGTAAGTGTCCTTCAAGTAACACAGAATTTGTTTAATAGCCTGCCAATGGACATCTGTAGGAGTTTTGAGAAATTGACATACCTTATTTACTAAGAAGGAAATGTAAAGACGAGAGAGTGTAGCATACTGAAAAGCCCCAACAGTGCTACGGTCTGAGTAGCATCTAGTAAAAGGACGCCATCTGTGAAGGATATGCGAGTTGATGTGGCCATGGGGGACTGAACCGGTTTAACCCCTTCCATGGAAGTCTTTGCTAGGAGATCTAGGATATACTTTTGTTGAGATAGAATAATGCCATTGGATGTTGGAATTACCTCAACTCCCAAGAAGTAATTTAATTTACCAAGATCCCGAACTACAAATTCTAGACTGAGAGAGATGACTATTTTGTTTAATAGAGACTGATCGGATCTGAATAGCAATATCATCCACGTAAATCAACATATACATACATTGCTGGGCAGTTTTGTAGATGAAGAGAGATGTGTCTGTTTTGGAGCCCTCAAATCCCAACGACACTAAATATGAACTGAGGCGATGAAACCAAGCCCTAGGTGCTTGTTTTAGGCTGTAAAGAGATTTGTGAAGTTTACAAACATGGGTAGGCCTGTTATCATCTGCGAATCCTTTGGACTGAGACATGTCGATTTTTTCTTCTCGAGTCCCATGCAAAAAGGCATTGCTGACATCTAGTTGACGCATGACCCATTGATTGCATGTAGCAATAGTTAATACTATTTTCACTGTTGTTGGTTTAACTACAGGGTTGAAGGTTTAAGTGTAGTCAATACCTTCTTGTTGGTTAAAGCCCTTGGCGACGAGCCTTGCTTTGTATCGTATAATACTGCCATCAACTTTCCTTTTAATGTGAAATATCCATTTTGACCCGATCACATTGAGGTTGGAAGGAAGAATAGGGAACCAAGCTCCAAGTTTCATTTTGTAGTAGAGCAATATAGAATTTTGTCATCATAGCCTCACGCTAGTGGCTATGTTTGTTAGCTTCAGTGAATGTAGTTGTTTCGAGCTCTACTTGACATAGATGTGCAGACGGCAGTGGATACCTTGTAGAGGGTTTAGGGTGAGCTTGAAGTACCATAAGATGGGTTCGTGATGTTCTAATAATAGTATCATGAGCCAGTTCAGAACCTGCATCATGAGAGATAGTGGATTCTTATAAAGGGGTGGGGAGGTCATTAGTATCTGTAATTTCGGGAGTGGGATGAATAGAAGGGAGTGGAGGAGGTGGTGGAGTAGGGGCTGGTACCTGTGGTGAGTCAGGAGGTGGAGATCGAGGGGCTTGCCGAGGAGGCTCTAAGGGTGGAGCCGAGACAGGTGGTGCCATAATAGTCATCCAAGGTGGCGAGGAAGGAGGGGTTAGGGTGGTGTTAGAAGGGACAGCAAAAGGAAACTTATCCTCAATGAAATTTATATGACGAGTAATGAAAAGTCTATTAGTTTTGAGGTCCAAGCATCGGTAGCCCAAGTGAATAGGGCTATAACCAAGGAAAACACATGGGATTGTTTGAAAATTGAATTTAGAACAATTGTAAAGGATGAGGAGAGGATAAACAGTGCAACCAAAAACCTTGAGAAATTTATAATTTGGTTTTTGGTTGAATAATTTTTTCAATGAAGATATGTTGTGCAACACTGGTGTTGGCAATCGATTTATCAAGAAAGTAGCTGTTTGAAAGGCATAGTCCCAATAAGATAAAGGGAAGGCAGGCATGGGCTAAAAGGGTTAAACCGGTGTCCACAACATGGCGGATTTTATGTTCTGCTGCTCCATTTTGCTCACGTGTATGAGGGCAGGCAACGCAATGTAGAATCCCCCATAATTGAAGTAATTGGTTTAGTTTTTGAAACTCTCCCCTCCTAATCCGATTGAAAAGCCTTAATAGATGTAGAGAACTGATTTTCAACTAGCTTTAGAAATTGTGCAAATATATCTGGTACAGAGGATCTACTATGGAGTGGATTATACCAGGTATATTTCGAGAAATCATCAATGAAAATAACGATTGCTAGTAGTGGAAATTTTAGGTGCATGGCCCCATACATCAGCAAATATTAACTGTAAAGGAGAAGTACTAATAGTTCCTATAGGGGCTAGGGAAGTTTTATCTGCTTTGCTCATGTAACAAGCCTGACATTTATTCATATGAGAAGAAGATGACGAAAGGGGTTGGGAAACAATGAGATAATGGACAATGCGAGAGTGTGGATGGCCCAGTCTGGAATGCCAGGCATCGACTGGGTTAGAACTCGAGCAGGTAATGGTATGAGCTGATGGAGAATTAGAGTGCGGGAGACCTGGCATGCTATATAGCCCATCCTTGAGAGGTCTTCGGAGCAGTACCTTATTGGTCACTTGTTCCTTAACAATGAAAAAGTGAGGATGAAATTCAAAATAACAATTATTGTCTTTAGTAAATTGATGAACAGATAAAAGATTTTTAGTTATTTTGGAAACATGGAGAATGTTAGAGACATGAAATGAAGAGGGTGAGGCATTAAAGGTGGAGTTGTTGACATTACTGATACTTAAACTTACTCCATTACCTACTTTTAAAGAATCCGTACCATTATACTTCTGTGAAATTTATAGGTTATTAATATCTGGAGTGATACGGTATGTAGCAACAGTGTTAGGGAACCATTCAGGCAGAGAACCAGTAGGTGTGGGAAGTAATCCAGACATATGAGTAGAAGCCGGTCCAGTATGGGCGTTGGAGTTGCCAGAATAATGATAGTAACATCTAAAAGCCGTATGATTGGGCTTGTTACAAATCTGATAGCGCTTTTTCAAACCAGATCTGGCTGAGTTTTGTGAAGGCTGCCACAAATGATTGTGAGAACCAATAGAGGACAGATGAGGTGAGAGGAACTGAGAAGGTAGTTGCCGTGCTTGATAGGAAGAGCCACCTGATTGCATCGATGGAGTTGACGGTGATACAATATTTAGGTTGGCCGAAATGATGGTTTGTGCTGCTTGAAGCCGTGTCTCGTGGTTGAGAAGAAGCCGATGAAGAGAAGCAAATGGGAGAGCTTTAGATTTGGTTGTTAATGTGGCAATAATGTCACTGTAATCCGGACCCAAATTATGGAACAAAATTGCATTAAGTTCCTCGACAGATAATGGTTTGTTTGAGGCTGCAAGCTGATCCGAAAGGTACTTTACCTCACGAAGATACTCAGAAATGGTTTTGTTGCCTTTGGTTGTACTCTAGAGCTGCATGTGAATTTGCAGTACACTGGTATAAGAGAGGGTTCTGAATGCTGATTCAAGAGTATTCCAAATAGATACTGAGGTGGAGAGACCAACGATGTATGGAAGAACGTCAGCAGAGAGAGAGAGAGAGAGAGAGAGAGAGAGAGAGCTGATTAGCCATCTGAGGACCATTTGGTCCTTACGAGTCCAGTCATCGTAAGCAATATGATTGTCAGCAGAGGATTTAGCCGTAGGTGCAGGGGGACATGAGATTTTGCCATGAAGATAACCAACGAGATCATAGCTGCGTAGTAAAGGCAGCAATTGGGTTTTCCATAGGAGAAAGTAGTCAACCGTAAACTTGAGGGATAAATGATGATGGACATTTGGGAGAGAAATGGTCAAAGTAGGGGAAGTCGAAGTCATTGGTTGAGGAGAAGAACTCTGGTTGACTAATACAATATTAAAAATAAGAATAATCTCAATTTAATTAATCTCAATCTTTCATATGTTTTGAACAAAGGATACATACATTTATATACAAGATACCTTGTCCATTACAACAATTTCAAAATTCAAAATAATTTAAAACTCATCCGTTTGGATAGAGTTTGAATCGATTACACTAATATCTTGCATGATCTTAGGAGCTATTGATGTGGCAAGTGCTTACTTACAACTCAACCCATTTGTAACAATTTCAAAATTCAAAATAACTCAAAACTCATCTGTTTGGATAAAGTTTGAATGGGTTACAATTCTTTGATTCTTAGCTTGATATTAGGAATTAATTATCATTGATAAAATATCCTTAGCAACGTACAAAGAGCATGAGAAAGGAATCCAGGGTGGGATGGTGAGGACAGACGAGGCAGGCGTACTTGCCATTACAGAGCTTCTTGTAGGAAGGGTTAGAGTCTGCCTCTTTATCGAGGTTCTGCGCCATCAGATCATCCAGTACTCTTCTCTTCCTGTGTTCTGCTCCATCAGATCACCTTGATTTTTTTGCTTTCATCCATCTGTAACAGCTGGTTAGCAGTAAAAGGAAGACAATAGTGACAGAAAATTTAAGAGGGGAAAATTGCTGTTCTTTCTGCCATTCCATGAACTTATCTCCGCTGCATCCCTTCTGTTTCCGGTTTTGTTTGTTGTAGAGAGACGAAAGTTTAGAAGAGAGGGAAAAAATAATCGATGCTCTTCCAAACAAGGATACGATATCGTCAAATGAACCATCATATCACTCCGATTTGGAACTCTTGGAGCACCGAAGACATGGCCGATGCTCTTCCAAACCAGCGTCACCAGAAAACCTAATCCACAACTCCAAAATGAAGGTTGAAGAAAGAAGGATGAACTAAGGGCAATATTGTCCATCAAAAAATTGATTTGAGCTTACATAATTTGGTGGTAGTTAATGATATCAGAATGTGTAGGTGGTATGTGTTTATCAAATTATCTCGATAGTACGTGACATATATATATATATATATATATATATATATATATATATATATATATATATATATATATATATATATATATATATATATATATATATATATATATATATATATATATATATATATATATATGTGTGTGTGTGTGTGTGTGTGTGTGTGTGTGTGTGATCACATTCTCTACAATCTCGTTGATCAAGGAAAAGAATTTGAAACTCCAAGATCGCGACTTCTGATCCGATAACTTTAATACATAAAAGAAAACAAATGACAGATCATAGATTTGGGTTTTTAAATCTTCCTCACATATCATGTGGATTGATTGACAATTGGGGATTGATATGGTGGAACTTCCGAATTTGGAGCACAAGGTCATATGCAGTTCTCCAAGTTCTTGTGCTCTCCTATCCTGACCATTCACCATGAATATTCTCTAAGCAGATTACATGAGATCGTCATCGCAATGTAAAGCCACAAGCAACTGAACTTAAAAGAGTTCCTTCGTTGACCAAGATATAAAACCATAGGCTTGAAAACTAGACCGACCATCTAACCAAATCAAGTTGAACCAGCACCTAACAGTTACCAACCAAAAACCATGTCTGGTATAAAACTGGTCAAAGTAAAACTTAATGAGAATCGATCAATATAAAAAACTGACGAGTTTTAGTTGATGGCCACCTTGATTTCAAATTTTGGCCCCTGGAGGCTAATCCAGGTCGAACCAGAACCATACCTTTCGATGGTTAGTTTCTTGGTCTGGTTTTATAAATAACTAAAGTGATCAGAACAAAAGAATCAACATCTTACACTGTTAATCTATAAATTATTAATCAATCAAAGACACGTTACTCTCTAATCATTAACCACTCTAATAATTAAGCCCCTACATGTCCTTCTACTATAACACCGAAGAAGTGGAATTGTTTTTTTATTTTATTTTTTATTTTTTATTCCCATTCTCCATCTATATAATCCAAACCAACAGCTCAGAGACTGCATTTTGGTTTAGAGATGGCTTCAAAGGCTGCATCAACTGTTCTTTTTCTTATGCTCAATATCCTCTTCTTCACTTTGGTCTCTTCCCAATACCCACCAAAATGGCCTGAGAAACTCGAAGCGTTTACTAATTGTGCTGTAGGGTATTCCGTAGCTGCATGCTGCGACCAACTTTCTGGTTTGGATGATCTTGGCTGTATTAATTGTATTTGCGCCTACATACAGGATAATTATTTGGATCCATCTGACTTGAGCTCGATGGTGGAGTCCTATGGACATACGGTCCCATCGGGCTATAAGTGCTGTTAGGTATGTGACATCTTATTGCGATTTTCTCTTTTCCTTTGCAGTTGTTTAATTTTTCCGTTCTATGTTTGGACTTTGAAGTGTTTTATGATTTTGTGTGTCTTCTTTTTTCTTTTTCTTTTTTTTCTTTCTTCTTTTTCTTTTTTTTTTTTTTTTTTTTTTTGGGCTTCGTTGCTTCTCACTTTCCTCTACAAGCTACTCTAGTTCTTTTCCTTCTATTTAATGACTGTATGTATGTTGGACTGTAACAACTTGAATCTTTTTATTAGTAAAACAGTTTTTTAATTAATTGTTTTCACTTGCTTTTTATTGATTTTTGTTGCATCCCTAAGATACCTTCTCTTTAATTGTGTTAGAAAAACTAGGTTTGTTGTACCAATTTAATTAATTGGGTTGACCACAATTCATTAGGTTTCACTTTGCCTTAATTTTAGTCATCCATGATCAGACTATTATTGAGTCATCAACTATGTACGACCCTTATAACCTCAAGGGGTTGCTCTATTGCAAGGAACCTACACCTTAAGAAGTAGAAAGTTCTGAGTTTGACTCTTATTACCGCCATAGAACCATTCACATGGGATGTTATGTGTTGTTTCTTTTTTGTTTTGAATGCAAGTGGAATGGTTCTCATTCAACTCCAAAATAATCCAATCCATGTAGTTGTGGGGTCAGTATGGGACTGTCTAGTCAAGCCAAAGGTCTGGATAATGGATACCCAACATTAGCAAAAAAAATAAATAAATAAATAAATAAATAAAAAAATAAAAAAATCAACTACATTATATTTGTTACTCTCTTATCATTTCATTCTGGTTCCATTAGATTCAATGTAAAAAAAAAATTAAAAATAAAAATAAAATCTGTAAAATAAGATCTTTTCATTGTTTGTTCTAACATAAATAAAAATAAATGCGTTGAAATTTTTTTTTTTACATGACGTTACGTCAGCTTCATGTAAAAAATGATGCAAAAAGAAAATTTCCTAATAAAACAGGATTTTCTAATGTTTGTTTTAACCTAAAATGCAAAGAAAGATATTAAAAATGTTGGAAAATTTTACATAGAAGAAAATTTTCATGTAAAATATGATTCGTAAAAACTAAACAAATAGGGCATGAAGAAAAAATTTTCATGTAAAATATTTGCATAGAAAATTTTACAACAAAACAACAAGGCAACTATTCAGGAACCGATCATATGCCGCAAGTCCATGTCCCCATGATCAAGAGTGAGCTTCTCCAGGCTAGAAGCTATTACTCTAACAAGACAATGATCAATTGTACCATTTGAAGTAAGGGATTTTTTTTTTATTAATGACACGTGTCAAATGGTTTGATACGACTTCGCTTTTTTTTTGTCCTCTTAATTAGTATTAATCACTTGGTTTTTAGTGAGGCTAATTTTTTTCAATTCACTTACCTATTCCAAAATCATACAAGATAATGACAACCCTTGACAATGGCATAATGATAGGTCATTTTAAAAAATTAAGAATAGAAAAAAAAAACCTTTTATCCCATACTTATAAAAAATTAAGAATAAAAAAAAAGTGTAAAATTCCAAATGCAAATGCACCTATAAGGTGTCATTTAGACACTCCCTTCAAGTAATGAGATAACTTTGGTACTTCACAACTCGAGGTAGTTTGTCCCATAGTGCCCAAGCATCAAGAAACTAGACATGATGCACATAGCAACAAAACTGAGAGAAAGAGCCCTTCGATTAAATGAGAAATCGTGGCTGATTTGTCAGGATTAAACGAGAAATGTCTAGTTGTGCTTGTGGTACGCTCTATTTGGTATAATTTATATTCATATATATTTATGACTTATTTATAAAAAAATATTTATGAGAATTAATTATGAGTCATAAATAATAATTGTTTGGTACTACTAGCATATAAATTATAATTATATAATGGAAAATATGTTTGGCATACTTATGTGAATAATTAATTCTATAACTGTCAGTTTACTCTTCTACTTTCTCCTATCTATTCCTCTTCCCTTCCATATACCCCTCCCACTTCCCATCTAAGCACTGTCTTCTTCACCTCCTATACTTGCACCAAGTTCATAGAAACCAAGTAAGCGCTCCCATGTTCTCTCATGGTAGCCACCGTCTGCTACCCACTGCTGCTGCTTGTCACTGTGGAAAGGCTCTAGGCAGCGAGAGAGGGTGGCTGATATATTCACTGAAGCATAAACCTTAAAAATAAAATAGTAAACAAAGGTGTGAGTTTCCTTTTCGACGGTGGGTGGTAACCATAAGTCGAAAAAGACGCGTTTCCTTTTGCATGACCATAGTCAAAGCCTCATCAATAGGGGGAAGATCTTAGGTTGGATGGAGGAGCGAACATGATGAAAATCCGCTCCAGAGATTCGGACTACAATCGAAGCCAATTACAAAGGTTTGGGGGAGGATGAGACCCTTTCGAGGAGGAGATTGAGATAGTGCGGTCATAACCTTTAGAGCTACCTGTCCTTATCAAGAGTCAGCTCAAAAATAGGGGGGATTCTTAGCCCTGCTGGATCCAGTAGGTGACTTAATTCTTTGTGATCGTAGAACACCCCCGTTTGCACCGTTTGCGGGAGGAGAAAGAGAACCTGATCCTGATGGAAATCGAATTCAAGAACAAATGGTTAGGAAGGAGGAGAAGCTTGACTGAAAAGTAGAATGCATCGCTACTTTAACTGCCTGAACCAAAGACCCACTGCTAGATAAACAGACTAATGCACCCTAGCAGCAAGAAACCAGATGCGCCCTTAACAGAGTCAAGGCAATGGTTCTCTACGATCAACTCGACCACCAGGAGAGAGTGCTCTACGATCAGCTAGCACCTGAATCTACCTGTTTTTCTTGGTCACTGAGACAAAGTGCCATATGGACCATCTTTTGATGACACCAAGACTGTTTAAGAGGCTGAATGGTTTCATACCACTCAAAGATCTCATGAAGCACCATTGAGATGAAGTAATTGGGTGCAAATTAGAGGTGGTAGGTTTTACGCAGCGTCTAAGCACAGTTCGCCTGCGTTGATCAATCAATAGTGTTACCGCCACTCCTATAGGTAACTTGTTGGATCATACATTTCACTTCTTGCATTCTTTCCCACACTTCATACCCCCCTTCTTCAACCTCATTAGAAGGTTGCTCGACAAAGCTTCAATCAGAATCTTTCTCAATTCTGGTGTTTCAGATCACAGATCCATTTTTGTTACTATATCACCGCTACCGCTTCTTGTGACTCAAGAGTTTTGTTAATGCTCATGTATGAACAAGAGAAACTTCTTAGAGTTTTGAAATGGTGATTAGAGGCAAAATCTAAAAGGTTGCAAAGGACTTAAAATTTAAAATGAAAGAAATAGGGAAGTAGAAAAAGTTCCGCACTTTAGGCGTGAGTTTGAGTTTCCCACTTTAGGCGTGAATTTGAGTTCCACACTTTTCCTTTCCCGCAATTTCACTTCTTTGACTACTTCGTTTGTTTCAACATCTTCTCCTCTGTTGCTTGTTGTGGATCTTTCGATTTGTCTTTTTTTATGGAGCCTCGGTCTTTGTCAGCTGCCTCTTCTGAGGGCCCCCCTGAAAGCTATGTCATGGACTCTGGTCCTGACTTGAATCCACCTGGTAGTGGCCCTTCACTTTTGTCTCTATCCTCATTGTCTGATGTTTTGGTGATCCCCAAGGAGGAGGACCCATTTATGCGATTTACCCCTTCTTTGACTCTAGTGGGGAAAGTAATAGCCAGTAAACCGATGCATCAACAAGCAGTTCTTGAGGGCTTACTGGTGGCGTCGAATATTCGATTGGGGGGGGGGGGGGTCATGCTGCTTTGTTGCGGCCTGATGTTTATACATTTACTTTCCAGCATGAGATGGATTTACTGAATGTTTTGGCGGAAGCCCCTTGGTCTGCAGAGGGTAATTTGATTATTTTAGATTGTTGGAATTCCCAAGGCCACTGGGATTTTGATCATTTTCTAATCTGGGTGCAATTTTTTTGGCATACCTTCAAAGCTAATCACCGATACTATGATTCCAAAGATAGCTGGGGTCCTGGGAAAACCCACTCACATTATGCATATTGATGGTCTTTTTGGTGGCAAATGTGTTTCATTTCTCCAAGCTTGAGGCTTTTTTACTTTGAAACGTAAACTATAGGAGGATCGTTTGATCTTACTTCGTTATGAACAACTGCCTTTTTTTTTGTTACTATTGCGGTCTTTTGGGTAATGAATGTGACAGATGTGCGAAATATTATGCGGATTGCCAATCACACATTCAATCTCACAATTGTGGTAATCCAGTGCAATGTTCTGATATGCCTAGAAGCCATTTCTCTGTGGATCTTAATGGAACTGGCCCTTCGAAATGTCTCTTGGAACAAGCTCGTCATTTTCTAACAGCAATGTCATCCTCACAAGTTCAGGAACCTGCAACAGCGTTGCCAGCGGCGGAGTCTTCGTCTCCTCAGCTGTCTGGTTTATCCTTGGTTCGTTCACTCTCCACTCCTTTACCCAACTAGGTCCAACTAGTTCCATGCCTACACCATCCGTGGTTCCTGTTCAGTCTCGATCTAAGTGGGCATGACAAGAGTATGTTGAGATAGAAGGCAGTCAACCAGAGTCCGGTTATTTTTTAACTTTTGGCCCCGTAGAGGCTGGGGAAATCACCCCCACGGGAGCAATGAAGCTACTGAGTTGAACTGTCAGGGATTGGAGGGTCTCTAAGAGTTTGCACTTTGTTTCATCTCCTCCACTCTGATAAGCCTGACATTGTGTTTTTAATGGAAACTCACCTCTCAAAGGTGAAACTGGAGCATCTTTTTCGGCGGTCTATCTTTTCTCAACAATTTGCGATTGAGCCCATTCAGTTGGCTAGGGGCTTGGCTTTAATGGAAAAAGGATGTTACCATTCGGATTTTATTCGGCTCAGACCGGATCATTGATTGCCAGGTGCACCTTCCATATTTACCTATGTTTTATTTATCCTGTGTGTATGGAGATCCGGTTAAACATAGGCGTCAATTGGTTTGGCAGCAACTAGAAGCTTTTGTAAGTCGGGTGGTCCACATGCCACTTGGTCCCACTTAAGTTGGATGATTAACATTAGGATCCTGTGACATGTGGCACCCAGATCACCGTCGATCCTTTATGGGAGGAGACGATTGATCTATATAATCCAAGGGTGGGGTCCTGTGTATACTTATGTAAATTGAAAATTTCCATTAGGTTTTCTTGGTTTGAGAATAAGAAGTACACAGAAACCCTATCCCCTTCTTCTCTATCTTCTTCATTTGCATACACAGGAGAAGAGGCAAAGAAGCTGTTGCAGGTTGGATCAGAGATGGCGGTGAACGGTCAAGTAATGGGAGGTACTTATGATTTTTCGCATTTAGCTTTACCTCTATTTGACATGGGATTTCTTGTATTTTGGTATCAGAGTGAGTATTCCCGCCCTCTGTCCACCTAAAGTATATGTGGTTTTCCCCTTTTAATTTTTCCGATAGACACAAACAAGGAAAGCATATATATATATATATATATATATATATATATATATATATATATATATATATATATATATATATATATATATATTTTAATACTAAAGAATCGGCACGGCACCAATGGTACCATGCCGGTGTGCACCCATTTGGCTACCGACCCATAGGCCAGCAGGTCAGCGGGCACACACTCGCAGGCTGTCGGCCAGCCAGCGAAGGTGTGCACCCATTTGGCTGCCGACCCACGGGCCCGGCAGCCGGCGGGCACACACCCGCAAGCCGCCGGCCAGCCAACGAAACCAGGAACCCGCAAGCCGGCCGCCGGACCTTGCAGCCCACGGACACCCAACCGGCAACAACGACCGCCGGCGGTGGCGCTTAGCCGCGACGAGGCCAGCCCGCAATGGCCAGCCTACCGCAGCCTTGCGCGGCCAGCAACTGCTTGCATAAAATGTTGTGTTGCCGGTTGGTAATGGTGGCGGCAATTTCTTGGTTGCGGCGGCGTCGTGGTAGAAGCCGTTACGTTTTGGGTTGTAACATATGTTTTGGTTGTAACGCATATGTTGAATCGATAAAAGTTAATGTGCGATGGCATGTTTTGAAAATTGTATATGTTTCTGATGGTTTGTTTGGAAAGTCAAAGTTTGTTTGTTTTTTTTTTTTAAAAACATACGTTACTGCGTTTTTGTTTTTCTAATTGTTTAAAGCCCATCATTAATGAGCTTTATTATTGCTTTATGGGCTGACCGGCCCATTTGTTATTTAAAGAATAATAATAAAAAAATAAAAAAAGGAGGGGTTATTAAATATATGGATTACCCAGATCCGACCTGGTCCAGATAATTTCATCGGGTCGGATCGGCTCAGATGGCTGATCCGAGGACCCACAATTTAACCCGGATATGGACCCATTATGGTTGGACCGGATTGGTTGAGCCAGTACGAATCATTTTGGTTGGGTTTGTTTCCGTTTTGACCCAGACCTTTTGAACCAAGTGATTCTGTTATGCTTTTGGTGATAGTTAATATTATTGAATGCTTTTTATTCTTTTTCACCATTATATAGTTATGAACCGAACGTCATTATTTTAGTGACTGCACTTTTATGACAGTTTGTTCTGAACGTCGCAAAAGTTAAAGAACAGTGACTATATTTGTTATGACAGTGTGTTCTGAACGTCGCTAAAAATCTAGTTTTCTTGTTTGACATTTACAGACAGAACGTCACAGAATGTATTAATCACTGTTTTAGTGACATTTAAAGACAGAACGTCACTGTATATAGATGTACATAACATAATGATTTATCTTTCTGTTTAGTGACATTATAGAATAAACGCCACTAAATATAGGAATACAGTAAGTTTGTTGTCACTGTTTTAGTGACAGTAATAAACATCATTAAAAGTTAGTGTTACATAAAGTAAAGAATAAGCCATTAAGAACTCTTTAAGATTATTAGGCTTATGTTAACACAAATGAATGTTTATTTAAAGGATGCCAAAAAAAAAAAAAAAACCCTTATAAAGGTAGGCATCACAAAATTGCATCTTTTACATTGGGATTGAATATTTTCTCCACAGGAAAATACTATTTTCTTTTGTCAAAAGATGGAATAAGATAGGGTGTGAAACTGCAAGATAGAGGGAACATTCTTTTGCCTACAGGTGTGGAACAACCTTCTGAATTGTAGTGTAGTATTCTAGTCTTATTAATAAAGTTTTGGACAGATGTATACTATATTCTTAGCCCACAGGTAGTTTTATAGCATACATCAGTCTATCACTTAAGTTGATGTCAATCAATTTAGTATAAAGTTTCTCATACTAAATTGATTATAAGTTTAGCCCACAGGTAGATTATAATTAATTTAGTGTGTTACTGGTTATTGACGTGGGTTGATATCAGTATATAATAGTATGCCATAAATCTAAAGTTTTTTTTGTTTATCTGCAGCTTATAATAACCAGATCACTCTCCCAATGCTTATTGGGGAAAACTTTAAAGATTGGAAAGAAAAGGTGCACATAGAATTAGGGTGTTTGGATTTGGACTTGGCGCTCCGCGTAGATAACCCTACTGAACTTACGGACTCCAGTACTCCAACCCAAATTTCCCATTATGAAAAATGGGAGCGGTCTAACCGTTTAGGGCTAATGATTGTCATGAATAACATTGAAAGGAACATTAGAGGGTCCATTCCTGAATGTAAGCTTCTCTCTGAATACATGAAGGTAATAGATTCTCAATTTGTTAGTTCAGACAAGGCATTAGCATCATCCCTAATGGAACAATTAAGCACCATGCGGCACAGTGGTAAGAAAGGAGTTCGTGATCATATCATGAAAATGAGGGACATTGCTTCTCAGTTAAAGAATTTGGAATATGAGGTTCAAAAAATTTTCTTAGTCACTTTCATATTTAACTCCCTTCCAAAGGAGTATGACACCTTTAAAGTCTCTTATAGCACACAGAAGGCAAAATGGTCAGTGAATGAACTACTGAATATGTGCGTGCAAGAGGAAGGCAGACTCAAGGGGAGCAATATGGAAGTTGCACATCTGGCAACCACTTCTAACAAAGGGCAAAGCAGCAAGTTCTCAAAGAAGAAGAATAAGGGGAAAGTACCAATAAAGAATGATGGTATTAAAGCTTCTCCTAAATGCTTCTTCTGCAGGAAGAAAGGACATGTGAAGAAGGATTTCCCTAAGTACAAGAAATGGTTGGAAAAGAAAGGTATTTTCTTATCTTATGTTTGCTATGAATCCAATTTAATTGATTCCCATTCAAATAATTGGTGGATTGATTCTGGTTCTACAATCCATGTTGCCAATACCATGCAGGGCTTTCTGCAGACAAGATGTCACACCCCAATTCTGATCCAACCAGAATGGTGTGAGTGAACCGTCATTGAACCAACGGTTCACACCAGGATCTCGAATAGACCGTGTCCTCTCATACAAACCATTGCATATAACCACAATCAGAATATAAATAGTACAGCGGAAGTCTTTCAATAGAATGAACCGAGAATCTACTGATAAATTTAAATAAAATATCTAATTATTCAAATTCAAACATAAGATATAATATTCTTACATCCAGTTAATCCAACCGAAAATAATTAAAATAAATAAAAATCCAATCAAAGGTACACGCAGAAAGGGCACTCGCATGAAGCGTCATGCTCGTCCTCTCCTGCCTGTACATCCAACACAGTAACACCACCATACGCCAGAGCGTTCACATAATCGTCCACCGAGTAACCTACATCAACATCTAAAACAATGTACGTACAAAGGGTGAGTTCACAACTTAGCTCAGTAAGACAATCAGACAGTTTCACAATGTTATGCATGAGTAATAATCATTTTATGCTGTGGTCTGGTTTAAGTTTGCAATGTGCTATAGAAAGGTTTGGTGGCCCCCACACCTCTTTACATGAGTATGTGGCACCTCATAGATCACACCCCCATTGGCCCACATGCACCCATCATGGAATAGAGATAGAGCTAAGATACTCCCGTACCTCCCCTGATGCTCTACCCATACCAGTACCTAAGCCCCTACTGCCAGGGCTCGCAAATTGGGCTTGCAACTAACCAATCCTATATGTCATCAATGTACGCTCTATCCCAGCACAGCCGTCTACGGCATAAAGATAGAGCTAAGGCATCCCCGTACCTCCCCTGATGCCCTATCCGCAACTAACCCACTAGGATAGAAACATAACGCAGGTAGACCCTATCCCAACATAACTCCCTACGGCATAGAGATAGAGCTAAAGCATCGTGGACAAGCCAGCATCTACCTCGGAGACCACAGTGCCACATAACCATGGCCAGGCCAGCATCAACATCGGAGACCATCGTACCACGACCTTACCCTGATGCCCCACCAGTACCAAGTATGTTAAGACAGAATACTACAAAAGGTGCCAGTGTGAGGAATGATCCCAGGCTCATGCCCCACTCCACACACTAACGAAAACAATCACATGCCTAACAATCACATCTTATCAATGCATGAACAATAATAATAACTGAAAGTAAAGGATGACATGTGAATATGCACAAACATCACATCATATATATTCAGTGTCAATAACAAAGATTTACTGTCCATTAATTATTAGGTTTAGTTCAGATTCCCTTACCTGACGTTCGTTTGATAGATTGCTCCACGTCGCAAGACCCAAACAGAAAGTCACAAAGTCCTACAATATTATTAGGGTTTCATTAGAATATTTTTCTTAGGGATTCATGTTGGTCGGAAACCAACATGGTTACAAAATTCCCTCACAGAGCTGACCGGTGGCATGTACCGGTCGCAGCTCTGTGGAAGACTGGCGACCGGTATGGTCAGCCGGTCCCCACAGACCAGCCCCCCGAAAGGTACCGGTGGCAACATATCGGCCGCACTATGTGCAACCGGTATAGTCGACCGGTATGCTCCGGAAGACCATACTTTGGGTTTTTCGACTGCTATCGATCATCCTCCATGGATTTCCAGGGTTTCAGTTATCCATCCTAAGTCTGAGCTTTGAGTTAGAATTTTCTCCAACTCAGTCAAGTCTAGTTTAGATGATAACCATCCTAGAAGTCGAATCTAGGGTTTGACGGCAACTTAGGGTTTAATATCCAATTAGGGTTTTAGATCAATACCTACTTTGCATGGTATTGATCCACCCACACAATTATCCTAAAGTCATAGGGTAAGAAGAGTGGTTAAAACACTTACCTTTGACTGGCGTAATGGGAGCGTCATCGAACGGTAATGGCGGCACCTCATTCTCCTTTCCAACCTCCTTCTCTTCTCTAGGGTTTGTGAGAGACAATGAAAAGGATTTGAGGAGGTTTAAGGGTGTATTTATAGGCTAAAATTAGGGTTTAGTAATCCTAATAGGATTACGATTAGGATTACGAAAGTCTTAGGATTCGAAATCAGGAAAGTGGGACCCTCAGAAGTCAATTTCTGGATCTCCGCACTCAGCTGCGCAGAGCTGACCGGTCGATCGGTACCAAGACCGGTACCATCGACCGGTCAACATAAAATCATGTTGATTTGATCGTCTTTGGTCCGATTTCGTACCTGTTTGTCATCCGCTCGTCCCGTCTGGCTCGGTGATGATCGGAAGACCTGTTACGACATAAAACCAAGGTTTAGACCGGGTTTACGGAGTGCGGGTCTTACAACTCCCCCACCCTTAAAAGAATTTCATCCTGAAATTTGCATGTAGGTCTCACACAAGACTTCCGAAGGAAAATGAGAGACACATCTATTCAGAAAACTGGATGCAATCTCAAGTGGAAGCTATAGGAGTCTACAGATTAGTTTTGTAGTCTGGTTTTGTGTTGAATTTGAAAGACACATGTTATGTACCTTCTTTTGCTAAGAACCTGGTTTCTGTTTCCAGATTAACATTTATGAATTATGTGTTTGAGTTTTCTGGTTCAGTCATAAAGTTAATAAAGGACGATGTAATAATCGGTTCAGGTTCTTTAATTGATGGTTTGTTTCTTTTAAATTTAGATCCAACATATGAAAATAATTTACTTTCTGTTAATAATATTGGCATAAAAAGAATGAATGTGAATGAAAAGTCTTCTAAATTATGGCACCTTAGATTATGTCACATATCTAGTGACAGAATAAAAAGGTTAGTGAATGATGGAGTACTTGAGACTCTAGATTTCTCTGACTTGGGGGTTTGTGTGGACTGCATCAAGGGGAAGCAGACCAACAAAACCAATAAAAGTGCCAGAAGATCAACTGAGATTTTGGAAATCATACATACGGATATCTGTGGACCTTTTCCCACTCCCTGTTTGAATGGTCAGAGATACTTTATCTCCTTCATAGACGACCACTCACGATTCATGTATCTCTATCTTCTACTTCATAAAGATGAAGCATTAGATGCTTTTAAGAACTTCAAGATAGAAGTAGAGAAACAAACTGGAAAGGTGATCAAGATCGTGAGATCAGATAGAGGTGGTGAATATTATGGTAGAACCACAGAACAAGGTCAAAGACCTGGTCCGTTTGCACGATATCTTCAAGAGCAAGGTATTATAGCCCAATATACCATGCCTGGATCTCCGGATCAAAATGGCGTTGCTAAAAGAAGAAATCGTACATTATTGGACATGGTCAGAAGTATGATAAGCAATTCATGTTTGCCTCTGAAGTTGTGGAGTGAAGCTCTAAAGACTACGATATATATCTTGAACAGGGTACCATCCAAGTCGGTTCCTAAGACTCCTTTTGAGTTGTGGAATGGATGGAAACCCAATTTGAAGCATACTCGCATATGCGGCTGTAAAGCTGAAATAAGAGTCTATAATCCACACCTTTAGAAGCTAGACCCTAGAACTGTCAGTGGATATTTCATTGGCTATTCTAAAAGTTTTAAGGGTTACAAGTTTTACTGTCCCTCATATACCCTTACCATTGTAGAGTCGAAAGTTGCTAAATTTCTAGAGGATGGCGACAACATTGGGAGTATACAAGGTCAAAACATTGAGTTCCATGAACAAGATGTCTCGATAATCCCTTCCACATCTAGTGGTCAGGGTTTTATCCCTTTACCAGTGGTACCTGTGGTTCATGTGCAACCATAAGCTCATAATGAATTACTACATCAAGATGTACCACATCAAGATACACCACATCAAGAGCCAGTTGTCAATGAACCTATTGTTCCTGAGCCACAAGTTTTGAGAAGGTCCTCTAGAGAAAGAAAGTCAGCAATTTCTTTAGATTATCAGGTATATCTCCTAGACTGTGGAAATGATATTGGAATAAATGAAGATCCAACGTCATTTGCACAGGCTGTTCATAGCAAAGATTCCATTTTATGGTATGATGCCATGAAGGAAGAAATGGAATCCATGTCAAAGAATCAAGTGTGGGAACTTGTAGAGTTACCTAAGGGCACCTCCCCTGTGGGGTGTAAGTGGGTCTTCAAGACCAAAACTGACTCACACGGTAACATCGAAAGATACAAGGCCCGACTGGTGGCAAAAGGTTTTAATCAAAAGGTTAAAATTGATTATAAAGAAACCTTTTCTCCGGTATCTAGGAAAGATTCTTTGAGAATCATCATGGCACTGGTGGCTCACTATGATCTTGAGTTGCACCAAATGGATGTCAAGACGGATTTTCTAAATGGTAATTTAGAGGAGGAGGTGTACATGAGTCAACCTGAAGGTTTTATTTCGGATAAAGGAGGTCATTTAGTATGCAAGCTTAAGAGGTCCATGTATGGTTTGAAACAAGCTTCCCGACAGTGGTATTTGAAGTTTGATAGCACGATCACTTCCTATGGTTTTGTGGGAATCGAGCTGATCAATGCATTTACATAAAGATCAAGTGCACTAGTTTCTCCATATTAGTGTTGTATGTGGATGACATTCTCTTAGCTAGCAATGATCTAGGGGTGTTACATGGGACGAAGCATTTCTTGGCCCAAAACTTTGACATGAAGGATATGGGTGAAGCCTCCTATGTTTTAGGCATAGAGATACATAGGGAAAGGTCTCTTAAGACATTATGGATATCCCAAAAAGATTACATTGACAAAGTTTTGGAAAGGTTCAAGATGAAGCAATGCTCATCAAGTGTAGCACCTGTAATTAAAGGCGACAGACTCAGTCTGGAGCAATGTCCAAAAATCAATCTGGAACAGTAGGCTATGCAAAATATTCCCTATGCATCAGTAGTAGGCAGTTTAATGTATGCTCAGGTCTGTACTAGGCCAAACATCGCTTTTGCAGTGGAAGTTTTAGGAAGGTTCCAAAAGAACCCTGGTTTACCACATTGGAAAGTAGCAAAGAAAGTACTGAGGTACCTACAGGGCACCAAGGATCACATGCTCACATATAGGAATGTTGATGATTTGGAGCTGATTGGCTACTCAGATTCGGATTATGCTGGATGTGGAGATACGAGGAAGTCTACTTCAGGCTTCATATTTTTGTTAGCTGGAGGAGCAGTGTCTTGGCGTAGCGTAAAGCAACCTAAGACAGCCTCTTCTACTATGGAAGCTGAAGTGGTGGCATACTATGAAGTAGTTTCTCAGGCATCTTTGTTGAGAAAGTTTGTCATAGATTTAAAGGTCATAAGTTCAATTGAAAGACCTATAAAGATCTTCTATGACAATACTTCAGCAATAAGTTTCTCTAACAACACATGCTCAGTGAGTCGCTGCCGACACATTGAGATAAAGTATTTTGTTGTTAAAGAAGACGTTCGAGATCGTCGCATTCAGATAGAGCATATTGGCACTGATGATATGATAGCAGATCCTTTCACTAAAGGTCTTCCGGCCAATGTGTTTGTGGCACACGTGGATCGTATGGGACTATGTAGATCATTAAGTGGCTAAATGTTTTTACTGTGACATTGCAATGTAAAGTTTTGATGATTTCGAAATAAAGTTATTTTTTTTCTGTCATTTTTTGGTTGTATACATAAAGTTTTGTAATGACAGATGCCTATAAAGTTTCTAGGCAATAAAGTTTGACCCTTGAATCGATTGTTGAATTGATTCTATAAAGTAGGGTAGCCACAATTGAGGTTCATTGTAAAATAAACAATCTCTTGTAATACATGGAAGGAAATGTTTCCATAGTACTCTAATACTGGGACATGCACCACCATGATTCATGTTTTGGGAGTTTCATTATGAACATAAAGAACAAGTCCATAAAGAAGGATCCGAAAATTATTGTATGACCATACATCATGTTAATAACCATAAAGTGGCTTGCCATGTGGCAATATGGGCCAAGTGGGAGAATGTAAGTCGGGTGGCCCACATGCCACCTGGCCCCACCTAAGTTGGATGATTAACATTAGGATCCTGTGACATGTGGCACCCAGATCACCATCAATCCTTTATGGGAGGAGACGATTGATCTATATAATCCAAGGGTGGGGTCCTGTGTACACTTATGTAAATTGAAAATTTCCATTAGGTTTTCTTGGTCTGAGAATAAGGAGTACACATAAACCCTATCCCCTTCTTCTCTATCTTCTTCATTTGCATACACAGGAGAAGAGGCAAAGAAGCTGTTGCAGGTTGGATCAGAGATGGCGGTGAACGGTCAAGTAATGGGAGGTACTTATGATTTTCCGCATTTAGCTTTACCTCTATTTGACATGGGATTTCTTGCAGCTTTGTCAATTCATTATCAGTTTCCATGGCTTTTTTGTGGGGATTTTAATTCTTTTCTTTCCTGGCATGAAAATTAGGGCAGACAAGAATATTGTCTGCATGACGCTGCTCCTTTTCGTCAAATGGTTAATGCAAGCAATTTCTTAGAATTGCAGTCTCGTGGACCTCTGTTCACATGAAATAATCGCTGTCATGGGTTGGCCAATATTCAAATTAAACTAGACCGTATGTTTGCTAACTTTTTGTGATCAGGGTTCAGTTTATGTCAAGGTGGCTTTAGGCTCCAATCATAATGCTCTTCTTCTTACTTTTTACTGACATCTGAATTGAGCGAAATGTCCATTTCGTTATGAAGCTATATGGTCAAGGCATTCGAATTGCCGTCGGGTAGTAAAGAGATGTTGGTCAGTTAAGGAGTCCAATGGGAATGCTGCATGGGCGCTGCAATGGAAATTGGCCCAAACTCAATCTTACTTCAAGGTCTGGAACAAAACTGTCTTTGGTCATTTGCAAACTAATGTTGCCCATGTGCAGTCCCAACTTCTGGCTTTATAAACTCATTCACAAGGTGGTTACTCTCAGGATCGTGAACGGACTCTCTAGGTCCAACTTGATGATTTACTTCTACAGGAGGAACTATTTTGGAAACAAAAGTCCCGTGTGGAATGGTTGAAGCAAGGTGATGCAAATACTGCCTTTTTTCATGCCACAGCTGTTCATCGACATCAACGGAATCATATTTATCATTTAAAGCTTTCATCGGGTAAGTGGACCTCAACATAGAAGCAAATTTATGAAGCTTTCATAGCTCATTTTACTTCTGCTTTTACTATTGATGGGGTTTCATCTGTGGATCTTCATTTACTATTGCAATAAGTGGCTCCAGTGGTTTTCCCTAAGATGAATTCTTCTCTCTTATCGCTGTCAGACATGGGGGAAATCAGATTAGTTATCTTTAGTTTTGCCCCTTTCAAAGTGTAAGACCTGCACGCCACGAACCCGGTTTAACCTTACGTTCTCATGTCGTGACCGATCTTCCCATCATAATCGGCTCAAGTGAACCAATCGTATGAAGAAACCACAAAGCCAGGTGAGCAAATCAGTCAAAATAGTTAAACTAGTAAATTTGGTTTGTGTGGTCGAATGTGTGGTCCATATGTGTGGTTGACCATGAGACCACACACATGAGACCATACATGAGACCACACACATGTGGTTGCATATTTAGGACATGTGGTAGACGGATTCTGTGACTACATGTGCTACCGCATGATGTTGAGCCGACTCCGTGTTTAGGAAACTTTGCTAATTTGAGGAGGACTCTTTCCTAATTGAAAGAGGACTCTATATGAAGGTTTTTTCTCTATATGAAGGACGTCCCTCTACTCTATTTCACTTTTTTGGATCAATCTCAAACCCTAGACCTAAGGGAGAAAGAGAAAAGAAGCGAAAGAGAAGAAGAGAAGGAGAGGAAAGCTTGGGGAAAGGTTTTACAGAGAAGAATTCTATCTCTTTATAGCAAGCTTAAGGTATGAATTTGTCTTTGTAAAGCTAGATCAGATAGGATAGGTTCATTTTCATCAAGTTGATGTGCTGAATCTAATGTAACGATTTCGATTATGGAATTTCTGAGAAAAACCATGAGAGAATAGGTTAGGGTCAATTGATAAGGATAAACTGTGATTAAAGGTCATAGAATGATCTTAAAGTTGGCTTTGCCAATGCAGTCCGCGCAGTACGGAAGATTGGTCCGCTCCGCAAAGCTGAGCTTTTCGGTTCGCTCCCCTTATGTGGTCGGCCTTTGATAAGCCAAGATGAGGAACTTGTATGAGAAGTAAAAATCAATCAAACTTTATATGGTCGCAGCTATGGTCAACCACAGGGTGACCAGAGAGTCGACCACAGCTATTCGGAAAATTTTTCAGAATCGTGTAGTCGCATGCTGTGGTCTCATGATATCCGACTACATGGGTAGACCACACAATGCGTGGCCACATATACTGAGACTACAGGTTTGACCACATCTGCGACCACACAATAACAGCAAGTATATTTTGAGACCAGACAAGGTTTTTGACTACTGTAACTTGAGAAAATTAATTCCTAACTTAAATACATTAATTGTTTAGGTTCCCAATAGATTCAAAGTGATTTCCAAAGCTTGGGAGAGGAACAAACATCAATCAAAGGTGAGAGAATAAGACCTAAACTAAAAGACTAATAACAAGCTACTTTTCTTTTATTGTGTCCATTGCCATGAATGATTCTATGCTTGTATGCTTGTAATGTGCATCTCACATGTCATATAATATTACTGTCATATATCTACTCATGCATATTTATTTTTGTTTTACTATAACATAACAATGATGCTAGGGATAGGCATGTGATTGTGTGTGTGGTTAGTGTGTTAGATGCGAGTAGGGTATCAAGGGGAGGATGTGGCACTGTGGTCTTTGGCCTGGTCACCAGACTCTAGCTCTATCTCTACTTAAGTCTTGTCCACTGACATCGTCGTATCGCCATTATCTTAACGAAACTATTACGTTATAAGGCATCAGGGGAGGTGGTCTCGGACCGTGCGGTCTCTGACTCTGTGGTGGGGGGGGGGGGCTTAGCTCTATCTCTATGGACGTACTGAGGGATGCTGGGGTGAGGCCCTGGATACATTGGATGGCATTAGGATTGGTTAGTTGCGAGCCCAGTTTACAAGCCCTCGCCAGTAGGGGCTTATATGTTGGCTTGGGTAGGGCATCAGGGGAAGTGTTGGAGGTGTGTGATCCGAACACTTTAGCTCTATCTTTATTCCATGGTGGGGTGGATGTAGATGACAATGGTGTTTGATCCATTGGGTGGGCTTACACACCCGTGTATAGAGATGCGGTGGCCACCGATCCTTTCTATAGTACAGTTGCAAACTTAAAATCAAACCAAAGATATAAACTGAATGTATGCATATGTTTGTTGCATTATTTTATTTTCTCATTGAGTTATGTTGTGAGCTCACCGCGCTGTACTGTTTTCTTTTTAGTTTCTAATGATGCAGGTAATACCATTGAAGACTACATGAATGCACCAATATATAGACATGTGACGATTATGGATACATAGGCTGTGGAGGACGAATATGACTCATCAAGCGAGTGTTTCCACCATGGTTATGCTTAGTGTTTTATTCCTGCATTTTAATACTTGTAATAGGTATTAATTATGTTTTGATTACTTAGAGATAACTAGATTATTTAATTATTTATCATGTAGACTCTTAGTTCATTATTAATAAGACTTTCGCTGTTTACTTCAATATCTCTGATTGATGTGGAATCTGTATTTGGTTTGGATTGTTGACATGGTCTGACGAAATCCTAGCTTGAACCGTTGGTTCTTATAACTGTTCATCATACTTCTGGTTCGTCCAGAATTGGGGTGTGACACAAAACCCCTGGTCCTGATGGTCTGTCATCGCATTTCTTTCAACAGTTATGGACTGACACTCACTCCAACATCTACAGGTTTGTGGTGGATTTTTTTCTCAATGGTACTGTGCCCCCTGAGCTTAATCATACTTATCCGTGTTTCATTCCGAAAGTGCAACACCCCCGAACTCTGTATCAGTTTAGGCAAATTAGTTTATGTAACTTTTGTACGAAGATAATTTCAAAATTTATGGTGAACATATTGAAATTGCATCTAAACAATATTGTGGCACCGAATCAGTCCGCCTTTGTTATGAGAAGACACATTTTTGATAATATCATCGTGGCACATGAAATGTTTCATTTTCTTAGGGGAAAAAGACGGTATCCTCCTTTGTATTATGCCTAAAAGACAAATGCCCCCAAACGTTTCTGGAAAAGACAAATGCCTCCCTTAATAACACTATTAAAAGACAACTAAACCCATGCATTAGTATATTCTGTTAGATACTAACTGTGAGAGACCAATATTATTTTAATGACCAAAGTAACCCTTTACAAATTGAAGTACCCATTTTACCCTTGTTAAAAGGAAAATCTAAATCATCTTCTCCTAGCATGGTGAGTTGAGATAACTCTCCGAAGTTCTTCAATACGGAGAGATTTGCCAAAAAAAATGGTTGACCCTCCCTCTCTTCATCGCATTCCTCTCCGGCGGGTTCTAATTTTATTTGGCTCTGAGTGAAGAAGTATCTAGAATATGCTCTCTCTCTCTCTATCTCTCTCTCTCTCTCTCTCTCTCTCTGCTACACCCCAATTCCGACTGAACCAGAAGTGTGAGTGAACCATCACTGAACCAACGGTTCACACCAGGATCTCAATAAGACCGTGTCCACTCATACAAACCATTGCACATAACCATAATCAGAATATAATAAAATACAGTGAAAGTCTTAAATTAAATGAACTGAGTACTTCTACTGATAAATAAATTATCCAGTTATTCAAAATACCAAAACATAAATAATTATCTTTACATTTTAATTATAAATCCGACTGAAAATAAATAAAGAAACAAAACCAACATCCTAGAGGTACACGCAGAAAGGGCACTCGCATGAAACGTCATGCTCGTCCTCCCCTGCTTGCACTTCTAAAGCAGCAACACCTCCACATACTAGAGCGTCCATGTAGTCCTGCACAATATAACCTGCATCAACATCTAAAAACATGTATATATACAAGGGTGAGCTCACAACTTAGCTCAGTAAGACAATCAAACAATGCAACAAACATATGCATGAGTAACATTTACATTATGGTCAGATTTTAAGTTTGCAATGTGCTATAGAAAGGATTGCCGGCCACCGCACCTCTATACACAAGTGTGTGAAGCCGCCCAATGGATCAAACACCACTATCGTTCCACATGCACCCACCATGGAATAGAGATAGAGCTAAAGCGTCCAGATCAAACACCGTCAACACTTCCCCTGATACCCTACCCATACCAACACGTAAGCCCCTATTGGCGAGGGCTTACGAATTGGGCTCGCAACTAACCAATCCTATATGTCATCACAGTAGGCCCTATCCCAGCATAGCTCCCTACGGCATAGAGATATAGCTAGAGTCTAGTGGCCAGGCTGGAGACCACAGTGCCACTTCTTCCCCCTGATAGCCTACCTGTACCAAGCATGCTAAGATAGAAGCGATACGAAAAGGTACTAGTGTGAGGAATGATCCCAGACCCCAGGCCCTTCCCATTCCACACACCAACGAAACCAATCACATGCCTAACAGTCACATCCTAGCATAGCGAGTATGCATGAACAATAATAATAACTGAAAGTAAAGATGACATGCGAGTATGCACAAATATCAATCCATAGAATCATAGTTATTAACAACGTTTTACTGTTATTTAATTATTAGGGTTTAGGTCCGATTCCCTTACCTGATGCATGATTGATAGTTTGCTCCCGTCATAGAATCCAAACTTGCTATCACAAGGTCCTAAACGATGTTAGGGTTGAGTTAGAATAGTTTTTCTTAGGGTTTTCGTTGGTCGAAAAACCAACAAGGTCAAAACACTTCTCACAGAGCAGACCGATCGCAGGTACCGGCCGCGGCACTGTAGGGAAAGGTGCGACCGGTATGGTCGACCGGTCCCCACAGACCAATCTTTGGGAGATACCAATCGCAATACCTGTCACACCCCAATTCCGACTGAACCAGAAGTGTGAGTAAACCGGCTCTAAACCACAGTTCACATCAGGATCTCAATAGACCATGTCAACCAATCATTCCAAGCAGTCTAACATAATCAGAGAATAATAAATAGCAGCGGAATTAATAGATAAATGAACTGAGCTCTATATTGTAAATTAAATAATTATCCAAATTATTCCATCATCCACAAACTTAAATAATAAAAATATTACAATGTATTATTTAAAATAAAATATCCTCTAAAGAAAAACACAAAATGAGCACTCGCATGATGCGTCATGCTCATCCTCTACTACCTGAGTGTCAATGGCAGTAACTGTACCGTACGCTGGGGCAGTCATGAAGTCATCAACTGTGTAGTTGCATCAAAATCTGAAAAGAAGAATATATATATATTCGGGTGAGCTCACAACTTAGCTCAATAAGTACAAAACCAATGCAACATACAAAATGCATGAGATAACATTACAATTTGTGTCAGGTATAACTTGCAAGGTGCTATGTTAAGGTTTGGCGGCCACCGCACCTCCATGCACGAGAGTGTGAGCACACCCAACAGTCAGACAACAATCCACACTACTGCTGTCGCCCCACATCACTCACTCCGATATAGGGATAGAGCTAGAGTCTGGCAGTCAGGCAACAATCCATACTACCGTGTCCTCCCCTTGATACCCTACACTGTACCAATACCTAAACCCCTATTGGCAAGGGCTTGCAAGTGGGTTCCCTTTCTAACCAGTCCTAAATGTCAATACAATATCTATGGCATTACCCCAGCACGGCTCCCTGCGACATAGAGATAGGACTCGAGTCTGGTGGGCAGGATGAACCACAATCCTACGTCCTCCCCCTGATACCCTATTCGCATCAAGTCCGCTAAGGTAAACGGCGATATTACCCTACCCCAGCACAACTCCCTACGACATAGGGATAGGGCTCGAGTCTGGTGGGCAGGATGAACCACAATCCCACGTCCTCCCCCTAATACCCTATTCGCACCAAGTCTGTAGAAGGCGATACGAGAAAAGTGTTAGTTGTGGATATATCCAGGGCTCACTCCCTTTCACATTCCATACACTAACTAAAAACATACACATGTCTAACATCCAACATCCTAGCATATGAAATGCATGATTAGATAATAGCGAATGAAACAACTACATGGCATGTGAATATGCACAAACACCAAGCAATTCAATATACACATAGATTTAATCACAAAGGTTTACTGTTATTTAATTAATTAGAGTTTGGGGTCTTGTCCCTTACCTGTCACGTGATAACAATTTCGTACAGGATTATAGGATCTACTCACGCTGTCTACAAGTCCTACATAGTCATACCTTTAAGTTAGAATTCATTTATTAAGGTTAGAATTCATTTATTAAGGTCACAGCTGGTCAGAATCATGTTTGGTCAAGCAAACAAGGCTCAGAAGGCATACCGATCTCAATATACCGGTCTCAGTAGAGTGAGACCGATATGGTGCCACCGGTATATACTGGTTACGGTAGTGAGACCGGTATGTGCAGGCCCATACCGCATGACCTTATGTCCAACCGGTATGTCCCACAGTTTGGATCCGAGAACCTGATCTCGGATCTCCCTCCCTCGTCGGTCTTCGGCTTGGTTTCTAGGGTTTCTCCTAACCCATTCTAAGGTCCAAATATTCTAATGGCCTTCTGGTTGTGACTAGAACGTCGTATCAAACTAGTTCAGATCTAAAAGAAAAACTAGGCTTTAAATCAAAGTCCTAGGATTTTGGATCGCTTCGCCGCTTCACGGCTCAGATCAGAAATCATATCATGACTAAGAGAATTGAGCACTTACCGGTGGTGTTCGTCGGTTGGCGGCATGCTCCTACGACGGAAACCCCTTTCTTGAGCAGCCTCCTCCTTCCTTACTCCTTCTCAGATCTCTTCAGACGGCTAGGGTTTTGAGAAGGATCAAAGGAGTGTCCAAGCCTCTATTAATAGTGGGAGACCGTTCTTAGGAAGGTTTCCCACGATTGGAAACTTTCCAAGTTTCAATTCGGAGTGAGGGACCCACTGGAGTCTGTCTCCAGCCGAAACTGAACATACCGGTCGCACATACCGGTTTGACTGACTCAGACAGGTATAGTCAGACCGGTATACACATACCGGTTGCACCATACCGGTCTGACTGACTCAGACCGATATAGTCAGACCGGTATGAAATTTATACAGTTTTTCACAGGTTCTCATACCTGAAAATTGAGTGGTTCGTCACCCGGCTTCACCTTCCGATCCGATTATGATTGGAACACCTGTCACCATATAAAACCATGGGTTAGACCAGGTTTTTAGTACACAGTTCTTACAATACCGGTCGCATATGGTGCGACCGGTATGGTTGACCGATATGTCTCCGGAAGACCATACACCCGGTTCTCGCCTTCCATTGGTCACCCCCTATTGATTTTAGGGTTTCTCCTACACATTCTAGGTCTAAGCACTGAGTTAGAGTTGTTTCCAACTCTATTCAAGTCCTAGTTTCGATTATCTTCAACCTAGAACTTGAATCTAGGGTTTACCGACTGGATTAGGGTTTGACGACAAAGTATGGTTTAGATCAATACCTCGCCTTGCATGGTATTGATTCAATCATGACTAACCATTCTAAAACTCTTAACGTAGAGGAAGGTTTAAGTACTTACCGTTGGTTCACGGTAATGTGTTCTTCGTCCAACGGCAATGGAGGCTCTTCTTTCTCCTTCCTTAGCCTCTTCTCCTCCTTCAATCTCTTTCTCCTCTCTAGGGTTTGTGAGGATCAATGAAAGGGATTTAAGGAGGTTGAAGGGTCCTTATATAGGCTAGGGTTGAGTTTAGGAAGCCTCCTAACATTAGGAAAGTCCTTCGGTTCGGAATTTAGAAAGTGGGACCCGTAGAGATCCGTTTCCAGATCTAAGTGGTCTGTTGCGCAGGCCATACTGGTCGACCGGTACCATCGACCGGTATGAAATATTTCATACTTTGAGGTTCATTTTTGTACCTGATTGTCATCCGCTCGTCTCATCTGGTCCGGTGATGATTTGAAGACCTGTTACGACATGAATGAAAGGTTTAGATCGGGTTCATGGAGTGCGGGTCTTACACTCTGTCTCTCTTTCTCCTGGTTTACCAAACTTTGAAGTATTTAAAATATACATAAAAGGTTTTTTTCCCCTATTTAAGGCAGAAGATGAAGTTGTTAGAATTTTTAATCCAAGTTAGGGTTTTTCCATGAGATTTCCCATAAACCCTAATGAATCCACCATACAGATTACTAGAATACAATGGACATTAAAAGTAATGATAGAACACATACCATTTGTTGTAGATTGATTTTTAATTATTTCCTATAGCTTAAATACCTTGATTAAAGTCTTCCACAGACTCTTCGGATCCCTTTTTGCCTCTGTGCGTATGGGAGCATCAAAGATAAAAACCAATGGCTGCAGGGACCCTAACCATAGTATTTATATTACTATCCCTAACCCAGAACCATTCCCACAGTGGACCGGGTTGGTAGTCTCTAACCAACGACAAACTAGACCTTAACCGGTCAAACCAGTAATTGAACTACCACTTAACAACTGATTAGGTAATTGATCAAGCCTACACAACAGGAATCTAACAATCTCCCACTTGGGCTAGATTAATTACAAAACCATCGTAAAAAAGTGTGGCCATGGAATCCTATTACATAATAAACCATCATCAAACTTTGATCCAGCCATCAAGTTTACCAATGTCTAGCAACAGCAGAAAATACTCCAACACATCTGGTGTACTACCTTCTGTCAGCCACATACAAGGGTCTACTTAATGACATGAATTGCCTAGAGACATGCATACATGAAAATTTTAGTCCAGATTGAATAACCTTCGATCTAATTGCCTTGATAAAACCTTAGAGGCAATTAACCTTGATATTGACCGTAGCAAAACACCACATACCTTTTTGGTCAATATTGTACTTTGACACACCGCCGTGAACTATGGCTAAATACCACCTCCGTTCATTTGGCTAAATACTGTCTTTGTCAATGGCATGTCAGTGAATATGCAACATAGCAATAAATGAATGTTGAAATAAAAGTAACCATGGTAATAAAAATCTGTGCCAAAACCATAGGCAATGTAAATAAACATAATGAAATAAATCATTACCAATGTGAGAAAAATCTCCCACTGACTAAGCACATTTAGTGAATTAATCATTTCTATATTGGACATACCGTCCCTTGATGACTCCCATTGACAAAGCCTTTGTCAGAGAATCTACAATCAAATTGTTTTACGAATGTGCTCTACAATGATATAATTTCTTTGATCTTTTTCTCTTACCTAAAGAGATTTGAAATCCAATCTCTATTATGCTTTGAATTACTATATTTCACATTATTCTTTGAGAACTACACAGCTGAACCGCTATCACAACACATCTCAATAGGCCTAGGTAAAATTTACAACCTTTCAGATTTGAAAGAAAACTCTTTAACTAGATACGCTACTTATTAGCTTTGCATATAGTTACAAAATCTACCTTACCAAGAGGGCGATGCATGGATAAACTTCTTTACATTTTTCTCCAAAGGGTATATCTACCATCATAACAAAAAATCATGAGATGGGATTCCTGCCACCAATGCAATCACCAAATACTACATCACAATAGCTAAGAGTGTCACTACTGTCATAAATGAGCAGATAATCATTGGTTCTTTGCAAATACCGCATGACCTTATATTCATGTTGTTTAGTGAGCTATGCCAGTATCCAACTGAAAATGTTTTAAAACACTATAAACAAAGGCTATGCGAGAATAACATAATCTTGAGCATATACTAAGCTCCCTAATCCAAATGCTCTCTCTCAACATCATTTCTTGAACATAACTCTATTAATTTGTCTCCTTTACTGACTTAAATATCCTCAACTTACTTATTATACATGCATACTTAATCATTCGAGAACACGAACAATATATACACTTTGAGACAAACCTAGAGTTCAAATTTTTCTATCATGAGCAAATTCAATATCAAGTACAAAAGTACTTCCTTAGACATTCTTCATTTTAAATTATCAGATAGGGAAACTTTGGTTTCAACTATCAAACCATGTTACTGCTGGTCAGTGATTAACCATCAACACATATGACATATGACTAGAAAATGAATCTACTCCCACTGACCTCTAGATATACATAATGATCAATAACAATCTCAACCAGGTTGAAAGAAGATACAACTCTATCAAATTTTAAGTACCACTACTTGAATGCTTGTTTAATCCACATATTGACTTTGTAAGTCTACAAAATAAAATTTTCTTCTCCTTTACCTCAAAACCTTCTGGATAAAGCACAAAAACACATTCTTTCAGATTTTCTTTGATCAAAACGATCTTTACATCTATCTGATTCAACTCCAAATCAAAATGCACAACTAAGACCTCAAACATTTGAAGTCGATACTTTCCATTCTCTTTGTGTGATTCCACTTCGCTACAAGTCTTACTTTGTAGCAATCAATTCTCCCACTAGAATCACACATTTTCTTGTATACTCATTTTGAACCTATGAATACACCGCTCATGACAAGAGCATAAAATCCCAAATCTCGTTGATGTTCATAGACAATAACACATCTTTTATAACCACTAACCACTCAAGAGCAATCTCATTACTGATAGCTTGTTCAAAACTATTGGGATTTCATCTTGTCCAACACCTAAAACATCCATTTTTAAGTATAATATGTGATTAGATAAAATCACAGATCTATATGGTCTAGTATATTTTGTCATTGCTTCATCTGACTTTGCTATTTTGACTATGCATAAACATGAATGAAGATAGTTTCAATAGTTATTTCATTATATTTTGATAATATTTTTGATACCTCAACTAATTGCTCTACAGTAATTTTCATGTAGTCTCATTAAACTTATGTTTCTTGGATGTGACTACTAACCAGAATCATCAATGAATCTTGTTTATTCCTTCAAAACTATTGACACCCCATAAAATGGTAACTCAATGTCATAAAATGATCACTCTTCCATGAGTGTTATGAAACCATGTTACTGTTACAGTCCCAATTAAGAAGATAACTTGAACTGCTATCAACTTACTTGGCACCCTATCAATATTATAAGCTACAGTATTGATCACTCCACAAGATCTAATGCTCTTTCAAGTTCTCTTGATCATATATATTTGTCACTCTTTTGTTGAAATCTCAACCACATGATGTTAAGCCATAAGCTTTAGCACTTACAAACATTTGGTTAAAATCATTGGGAGTATATCAGTATCACAAGGTCTCCCTTAACAGTTACTTTCTCCTTTAGATCCAACAATCTTAATCCTTTAATTAAAGATTTTCCTTTCTTTCTTTTCAATATATTGAAAAAAAAAATCCAATGAACTGATTATCACAAGAATTCCTAAATGAAATCTCGATGTCCACAAGATCCAATAATTCTCTGTTGTAAATACCTTTTAATATTTCTTAATGTTATCATCTTCCCCTTAAACAATCCTTACAAGTAGGCAAGTCGTTAACTTTAGGGGTTTCCAGAATTTTATTCTTTACAACCTTTTATATTATTTCTTTAGGTAAGAGTCTTAAAGGTCTATGCTAAGGATGGAATAAGGATATAATGTCTAATTTTTCTGGCTAAGTAAAATACAGAGAGTAAATAAGGGTTTTTGCTACTCCCATAGGATTGAATTGCTTCAACTACTTAAGTCTCCAATCTCCATCACCTTATTGAAATATCAAACTTTCTTCTCTAGTTAAACCTGCTCAACTTTATAATCTCTCTCCACATGTCTGTTCTGAGTCACAGCACATTAATTCCACATTACTTAATTCCATAATGCCATTTTTCTTGTCAAAAGTTTCTGACCTTTCCTTGAAAATTTGTCTTCCTTTTGTGAGACCCTATGTAAGACCTGTATCGAACTAACTGGTCTTACCACCTTGTATCAGGTCTTCCTATCATGGTCGGGCTAAGCGGATCAAGTGCGTGAAGAAACCACAAGACCAGGTATGAAATTGAACCCAAAAATAGTCAATTAGGAGCGTGTGGTCGCATA
This sequence comes from Protea cynaroides, assembly GCA_028583415.1. Lineage (NCBI taxonomy): Eukaryota > Viridiplantae > Streptophyta > Magnoliopsida > Proteales > Proteaceae > Protea > Protea cynaroides. The sequence goes on from CM053275.1 coordinate 85,875,955, forward strand.
CCTAAATAGGTGTGGTCGACCACACCTCAGACTAGAGCGACCACAGAAATCTGGGTCATATGGTCGCAAGTTTTTGACTGTGTGGTCGACGGGTTCTGCGACCACACCTACAACCACACGAACCCAGTCAGAAACTATGATTAGGAAACCTTCCTAATCCGAAGGGGGTTCTTTCCTAAACTAAGTAGGGCTTATTATGGAGGGTTTTTCTCTATATATAGGATGTCCCATAGCCTCATTCATCCTTTTAGAACTCAAACTGAAAGGGAGAGAAAGAGAAGAGGAGGAAGAGAAGGAGAATTGAAGAAGAAGGCTAAGAGGAGAAAAATTCAGAGAAAACTCTAAATACTCAACAAGCTTAAGGTATGAAAACATTCCCCATGTCAATTAAATGCCTAAAATAGTTCATGAAGGAGATAGGGACTTAGGTGAGACCCCAATCATCAATCCATGGACAAATTCTAAGAGATCCATGGAAGGAATCTATTAAGTTAATGGATTGTGTAAAAATACTAGTTCTGAGCCATAGAACAATCATAAGAAGGAACCATAATGATAAGCCAAGGATCAAAGCATGAAGGAATGAAGTTGGGAGTGAAAAGTTGACCATTACATGTGTGGTCGCATGATATGCGACCACACCTTGTGACCACATGCCCTCGGGAAGTTCCAGGGAGGGTGTGGTCGGATGTGTAGTCGCATGGTGTGCGACCACACCTTGCGACCACACACCCTGTGGTCGCAGAAACTGAGACCATAGGTGCTGCCACACCTGTGACCACTCAGTTTCTGTTAGTCTAAATTACTGGGAATAAATTTTAATTTAAAATCTATAAATTTGTTAGGTTTTCAAGTGGTCTAAAAGTGATTTACAAAGCTTGAACGAGGATCTACTATCGACCAAAGGTGAGGGAACAAGACCTAAAATAATTGGCTAATAATAAACTGTTTTTATTTATTGAGTCCAATGCCATGAATGATTCTATGCTTGTATGCTTGTAATATGTATTTCACATGTCATCCAATATTCCTGTTATTACTGTTCATGCATATTTAATTTCGTTTATTTATAACATGATGATGATGACGATGCTAGGAATAGGCATGTGAATGTATGTGTGTGGTTAGTGAACTTGTTGCGAGTAGAGCATCAAGGGGAGGACGTGACACTGTGGTTCATCCTGGTCACCAGACTCTAGCTCTATCTCTACTCAAGTCTTGTCTACTAACATTGTCGTATCGTCATTACCTTAGCAAAACTATTATGTCGTAGGGTATCAGGGGAGGTGGTTTCTAACCGTGTATTCTCTGACTCTGTCGGGGGGCCTTAGCTCTATCTTTATGGTCGTATTGAGGGATGCTGGGGTGAGGCCTTAGATACACTATTTGACATTAGGATTGGTTACTTGCGAGTCCAGTTTGCAAGTCCTCGCCAATAGGGGCTTATGTGTTGGTATGGGTAGGGCATTAGGGAAAGTGTCATGCGGTGTTTGATCCAGGTACTTTAGCTCTATCTCTATTCCATGATGGGTGCATGTGGGACGACAATGGTGTTTGATCCATTGGGCGACTTCACACACTCGTGTATAGAAGTGCGGTGGCCACCTATCCTTTTTATTGCACATTACAAACTTATCAACCGGACCAAAGATATGAATTGAATGCATGCATATGTTTGTTGCATTGTTTTGTTTGCTCATTGAGCCATGATGTGTTCTCATCCATTCGACGTCGAATATTTTAGTTGATTGATGTAGGTCCTACTGTGGAAGATTATATGAATGCTCCGATGTACGGGCATGTTGCGGCGATAGATATGGAAGCTATGATGGAGTCGCATGATTCGCCGTGCAAGTACAACTCATGTGTTTTTTTATTAGATTTAGTTGTTGAATTATCGGGACATGTAATTGATTAATTAATTAATTTTATTTTATGTCTTTAGTCATTTGGAGATAATTGGATTATTAATTATGTTATCACTGTTAGATACTCAGTTCATTAATATTAAAGACTTTCGCTATTGTTTATTTACTCTGATTATGGTTGTGGTTGTATCTGGTTTAGTCAAATGGACACAGCCTATTGAACCGTTGGATCATAGATGGTTCATCACACCATTCTAGTTGGTTCAGAATTGGGGTGTGACAACTTGGTATTAGAGCTCTCGGGCTCTGTCTATTAAACCTGTATACTTCCATAAAAGTTTGTGAACTAAGTTAAGATAAAATTTAAAAGCTTCAATAATAACACACCACAAGCACCTGTGTTGTATGAGACAATAATTAATAAAAAATATAATACATATATAAAAGGAGAAACAAGTTTCATGTATACATCGAATGAGAATAAAAACAATATATATCCGAATCAGAGTACGGTCCATAATCCAGACTGTTACTGTGTAGTACAAGCAAAGAGAAATGAATGCATCATGGAGGTGGGGGTGTTGGAGGAGGAGGTGTCTCACGATCTCAATCATAATCCTCAGCATATACCCTCGTAAGCCAGGCTACCTGAGTCTGGGTCACCTGGAGACTAGCTGCCAGATCCGCTACCCGTTGATGAGTAGCACGCTGGGCCTCTCGAATCTCACGCAGCAGCCCCATCACATCATTTGGTGGTGGGTGCGAAGGACCAACTGAGTGGGAAGGAACCCGAGAAGGACCAGCTCCAGTGGAATGCAGTGGTGATGGAGGAGGTATGGCGTCCACATTCATGTACATCCGATCATCATCCTCCTCAGCATCACCCCCGTGGACCTCTGCTGCTGCTACTGCTGTCGCCTCCACGTCTACTATCTCTACTCTAGTACGGGGACGCACCATAGCGTTCCTCTCCTCGTCACTGACCTACGCATCTCGCATCCCTATCCTGCAGATGGCCTCCCAATCAAGGTTGGTCGAAAAGGTGTCCTCATGAATCCTCTCATCAACCAAGTTGACCTACAAGCGAGTGAGCAGAGTGGTGATCAAACGCCCATAGGGTAGGTTGCCCATCAGACTAGGCGTCGTAGCATGGAGCATAGTCCAGATAATAATGTAAGGAAGGTAGACGAGTTGCCTAGTGCAGATGTAGTACAAGAGGTACTGGCTCAACTGTGAAATCTTCTTATAGTGCCCACTCTGGGGAATCAGGTTGTGCTGAATGATCTTGCAATACACCCGAGGTTCCGGTCGTCGGTTGATTGCCTTCATCTCCTAGCGATCATCCCTAAGAATCTGATTGTCAATCTCTGAACACATCATCATTAACAGGAACTGGGGTTCCTTGGGTGCGCAATATACTAAGGGGCCATCGTTTGATATACCCAGGAGATTAGCCAATTCCTGGTAATTAAAGGAGATCTCCACCCCTTTAACATAACTGGTGATTCTGAGCTCTCTACCCCTGTCTATGTCCTCTGGGTCACCCTCCACCTGTAAGTTATAGTAAAACTGTTTCACCAATGCCAGATAGGTGCAACCCTCATACAAGATCACAAGGAGTCAGCCCATATCACCAAAGGCGCCCTCCACATTAAATATGGATAAATCGGCCAGATTTACACAATGACCCCCTTCCTCCTTCTTATGCTCATAACGAGCATACTAAGCCTCTGCTTCATTAGACCGGAAGCGACGAGGATCATGAACTCTGGGGACTTTGGTGCAGCCATGTTATCTGCAAAGAGATGGACCAATAAGCAAGATATTTAGGCATTATAACAGCGTGATTTGGCCAAAAACCTCACTTTTCACCCAAACAGTTGGGCAGGAGGACTTACATATGTCCCAAACCATTCTGCAGGGCTCATACAATTGGAAATTTAAACTAGGTAGATCGAATTTGAAGAAATTTTGATAATTTGGAAAAAAAAACCCAAAAATTAGGTCAAAAATGGAAAATTTCAAGTTTCTCATAAACTAACCGATGAAACTCAAATTTTCTTGAGAGCTTTCATCCATTGGGTGGCCAATAGCAAAAGCCCCCAATAAAGATCAATTTTTTACGGTTAGAAAAATAGTAATTTGAAGAAAACCCTATAAATGAAAGCTTTAAAAGGAGGACCAGTAGAGAACATACCTGAAAGAACAGAACATAGGTCATGGATCGACGAAAGAATTACCAAACTTGAGTGGTCGACACTGTAGCAACTCAGTGGAGGCGAGTCGAGTTGAAAGTAAACGAAAAGAGTGGAAAATGACTCCAAAAATCAGGTTTAAAAACCTGATTTGGGGTTGTGTAGTTGTAAAATTCGACCAAAATATGTGACCACACGATCAACCACAGGCACTCGATGAGCTGACAGATTTTGTGTGGTCGCATCCTGTGGTCACATATACTGCGACCACAAGATCGACCACAGGCTCTCGGTGAGCTGACAGGGTTTCGTGTGGTCGCATGCCCTGTGGTCGCATATACTGTGACCCCACCATCGATCACACGATGGAAAATACTGTGTTTTGATTGAGTAATTTAGAAAATTGAAATTTTACATTGATTAATTGGATTTTGACATGGGAATGATGTATATTATGATTGCCTCACATGTTCTCTGATTTCAGACAATAGTACCACCGAAAACAGGAAATGGTTGGGTGAAGAGTAACCAGGCGAAGACGTAACCCAATTCCACCACCACCACTTGTGGAGGAAAATAGCCATGAAAACCCTGAAGGACAAGAGAATCAGAGTGTGGTACCACTAGGAGCCAACAACCAGGCTAACCCTACAAACTTGCCAGCCCCACCTACATATTTGGCTACTGCGGTAATGAACCTAGCACAACAGTTGCAGTAAATACAGCAAGTGCAAGCCAATATGCAAGCTGCTATGGGAATGGCTTTCCTAGCTGCACATACTACACCTATACCGGCGAGACAAGCTAGTACCATACCAGGGGGTAGCAACACCGTGCCCAAACACTACAATAATGTTCATTTTTGGCAACGGATATTTTTCGTCGCCAAAAAGAGGTTTCCGTCGTCGTTTATATTTACCAACGGACCGGTTTCCATCGTATATTCTATCGGCGTAGCTACCATGGGTATAAATTCACATTTTTTCCAACGGTAAATAAATTCCCGTGGCTAAAATATTGTATTTTTAGCCACGGAAACTAAGTTCACGCGGTTGAAGTTGTTGATATATACCGACGGTAACAAATTTTCCGTTGGTAAAAATTTCTATAATTACCAACGCGTTATATATTACCGTGGAGTATAATACTACATTTTTTCCCACAGAAATTTATTTTCCGTGGGCATAAATTTGTATATTTACCAACGGAAACTTAATTTCCGTGGGTAAAAATAATATTTACCAACGGAAATTATTTTACCGTCGGTAAAAATAGTATTTTTTTTTTAATTTTCCCAAGCGATACCATACTAAGATATTCCTGTTATAAACACTAAAAACTATATATCCTGTCATAAAAACACAAGCGAAACACAAAGAAAGTATAAAAAAAAACTAGCAACTGAAATCTAGAAGAAAACAGATTCCAAGTGAATTGAAATTATAACTGATATTCCGACATTTACAGGGAAATAAGCTAAGTTAAAGAAAAAAAAAGATGCATTGTATACAATAACATTCCAAAATCCTACAATTCCAGTCCACCAAAATGCTTCTCAGCTTCCTTTCGTGCTTGTCTAATTCACACCGCACCGCTTTTCATTTCTTAGATACAAAAATAAGGCATTCAACCATTTCAAGCATCCCATTGAACTTCTTCAAAAACCTAAATCATGAAATGCATTGAGCAAACAAATGTCAGTCTTCCATGCATGCTATTTGTTAAAGTCACATAAAAAAGAACATAAAAAAAAACAAAGTAGTTATATGAGATTCTACATGTACCACCACAAACTTTAGAATTTCAATATACCAATGTAAAAGATTATCAAGAACAAATAACAGATGTCCAGAGTGTAAAACAAAAATAAAAAATAAACTGGTTGACAACAAAGTAGTTCTCGATCAACTGCTTGTATTGATCATAATCTATGTATTACTGTGTTTTTCATCATAATCATTATTGCATGAATCAGTATTCTTGTAGTCAATATAGCGTCTTGCTTCTGTCAATTCATTTCTGAAAAGACCCTACACTTCATGAGCCCTCTCTTCTCTCCTCATGAAACTTCTTGATAGTGCATTATAACAAGAGATTATCTCACAAGTAATAATGGACAACCCTCCCTATCTCTAGACTCTCATAAATATATAAATCCCTTCCTCACCCATGCTCCATAATTTCACATATATCTGTAAATTTTCAAATTTATACAGTTTTGGATCACTAACTTTTATTACATATCTAGATTAGAAGAAATGAAAAACTAAGCTATCAAGATTGATATGATAAAGATAAACCATTAGCCTTCCTGAAGACAAAAGTGTGAAAGATAATGCTATCAGATTAGCCCCTAGGTCAAGGGCTCAAAACCTAAGATCTAATCTTAGGTCTAATAATTCATGGATCACTATGTTAATTTTATTTTATTTTTTGGGTTGGGGTTGATAAGGGGGAAGGATTGTTTGTTGATGAATGATATATTCTATTCTTTGGAATCTAACAGTCATAAAGGCACAAAAAGGTGAAAACCATGTTTCTTGTCTTGTGATTATGAATGGTTGGAACTGTTTTTGGTGTGAGGAAAACCTTAGGTAGTGGCGGGTGGACTGTAGAGTGGTGGTGGAGATGGGGAATGAAGATGATGCCATTCCTTCATAATTAAGAGGGAAAAAAAGGTAAAGCAATGAGAAAGGAAACCTGGTAAACATAAATTTTTTAGGTACCAATCTTAATGCACGGAGTATAAGTGCCATCAAATCTAGCTATGAAAATAGACCTCTATGATTGAACATATAGTCATGTCCAAGGAGTATAAGGCTGTGATATTTAGTTAATTATGTCATGTTTAAAAAAAAAGGGGTAAGGTAACTGGACATTTGGAAATTAGCTTCACAAGTCATGGAAAGAATTTTTCCACTAGAAATATTTCAAGTCAGGTGCAAGGAATCTGAATATGTTCCTAAATGCAAAAGTATGATGACATGGGGCTTTATTGTGAGGCATCACCTTAATCATGGAAATACTTGGGAAGTGACTTCAAATGCTATGGAAATGCAGAATGAAGTAACTTCATTTGGGAGGCAACCGATCATATGAATGAATAAATAATAACTGGTTTAAAGAGCCATTGCATAAGCTAAACATTGCTGCTTTACATTCTTGTTCCTGCAAAGAACTCGAGTATGCCCACAAAATAATCTATTTCCAGCCAGTCATCCGTTTAAATCAAGTCACACAGGGTCAGCAGTTAGGAAAAAAATCTTTATCATTACCCACTTAGTAGGGGTTGGCAAGCTTTTAATCAATGCTCTGTACAGATTTGAGAGAAAGAGAGAGAGAGAGCTGGAACTATATTTACTGATTGTTTTGATTCTCCTAAAGAAAGTTTAAAAGCATTTTATAACCTGTTTGGTCAGAGTCAACTCTTTCCAGTCACAGGGAGCGGGTTTTGTGTTCAAATACTGATGGACCTTGAATGACACTGAGAGGGGGGAGGGGTGAATCAGTGTGAATACTTTTTTCTTGATATTTCTTTGCTCCCCAGTGCTTATGATAAACCAGACTACCCCATACACAATCGTATGCAAATCTACCTCGCAACCACTCAATAGCCAGGTCTACTAGATTTGCACACCCATCCTGCAATTCATTCCACGCACTTCACAAAGTACATAATTAAAACAAACCACAACACAAAAGAATTACGTGGTTCACCACCACAGTGAGTGATGGCTAATCCACGGAGTAATGCCCAATGGGCTCTGTATTTACTCAATACTCAACTTTTAGCCCTTTACAGGACAATGATGATCACCCTAAATTTTCCCAGCATAAAACTGAGAGGGCGTAACAACGCCAGAATTCAGGCATAAAGCCAATGTCCAGCACCCACTGAACACACCACAACTAAAATCATTTTTTGGGGTTTATAATGATGCCGTACAATTAAATCCCACAAGCTAGATAGGTATTCCACTAATTTTTCTTTTCACCTATATAAGCATACAGTGCATGAAAATTATCTAAAGAGTTAGGGAATGAGAAAATCTCACAACCCATTTTTTCTGATAACTGACGACGTTCATCTTCTTCTGATAATCAATCAATCCCTTGTCATATGTAGAGAAGCTCCACCATTCTTTAAAAATCACAGCAGTACATCGACATGGGCACACATAGAGAGGATGAGTGATAGCTTTCAACACCCAAAACCAGAAAAATCTCAAATATTAAGAAAACAAAGCTCTTTCTTCAAAAACGCCTCTCTGCCTCTGTTTCACATGGCCAAAAACTTCTCAAACCATTCTCAATAGAAAGAGCATGAAAAACCTAGCTCAGTGCAATTTGGATCGTCGGATTTGGCCTCCAGATGATCAAGTTATGGCAAAAACAAGTTCGGCCACTAAAAAAATTCTAAATGGAATCTTTCAGAGGCTTATCATACACCCGCGCAACACTGGATCGCTTCCGCCTTGTGCGTTGTCATGTTTTGATTGGTCAATCAAAGCATCTCTTATAATAGCCGTTGGATCGAACAGAAAAATAGGCGGGATCGATTTTGCGCCGCTGGATCTGAATATGTTGCGTCAACGAAACTCGGAGTTAATACAATCCATACGATCTGGATCAATCGCGTGCTGTACCATCTGCGCGTTACACGGAATCAAGGTTCCGTTTCAATGTAATGCGGCGTAACTTATTAAGCTGCATCTGACCAATAAGATATTGCACGGGAGAATCTAGGCGCACCGTCAGCGCCACACCTGAGCCCGCCTTCACAAGAACCGCCGATTTGGAATAACACTTGCGTGGCTCCATCTGAACCGTTGATATGGGATTTTGGCCTTTTCAAACTGCCCAAAATACCCCTGAGAATAATGGAAATGGCCTTTGGAAATCAAAATTTCATCAAAACGCACCCTGTAGAGTGATTTCTTCCCGAGAAGAAATCACTCTAGAATTTGTGCCTCTCTCTCTCTAGACAATGCGTCGAACACCTGGGGGAGGACGCGACATGCACGAAAGACAAGGCCAGCGCACGCGCTTGGGCCTTGCGGGCAGTGTCATGCGGGCCTGCTTGCTGTAGTGCCTTGTTGTGGTGCCATGCGGCTGGCCTACTGGGCCTGCCGTGCTGTGGTGCCATGCGGCTGGCCTGTTGGCTGGCTGCCGTGGTGCTCGGCCAGGCTGGCTGCCTTGGTGGCATGCCACCTTGGTGGGTCCCACTTTCTCTCTCCTCTTTCTCTCTCTTCTGATTCTCTCTCCTCTTTCATGCTTCATGCTTCACAGCACCTGTAACAAAGCTGCAATGCCTGTGTTTCACTGCCATATCGCCTGTAGGGTCCGTATACACTCTCTCTCATCAAACTTGACCCAGTTAACCCAATTTGCCAACAATTACAATATGAAGACCAACAAATACAACATCCCAAAATTTGAACCTCAGCATTGACACAGCCCCAACCACAGAAAGCATAAGAAGAATTACAACTGACAGCAGTAAGGAAAACAAGAGTGGAAGTGTCACAGGGAACCTTTACCCTCCTTTTTCAAGGAAAAATAATGAGACTAACTATTCCACATTTAGGATAAGGAAAATTGAGAGAGAAAGAGATAGAGAAAGAGAGACTTACAAAGGAATTTACATGGTTATTATGCTACTGTTTTCTGCCTGAGACAGTCTTCGTCACAGCACCAACTGAGACCAAGAATTGATCAAGAGAAGATAAAGTCTTTATGTCATCTGGGGGGAAGTAACTGGCTGCCTTACCCATGATGGATGCAAAGAGAAGAGAAAGCGAAGGCCGTGTAACATATTGCTCGCCCAAGAGGTCAAGGAATGCAAAAGCTGTCAAAAAATCTGACCTGCTTGCATTTGTTGGAGCAGCAAAAGTGTGCTGGGATTATTCTCTTGAAGTGCCAGTCTCGTGCAATTCTGCCTATCCAATCCTTGACCTGAAATTTTGAAGCATCTCAGTTCATAGCCTCAGATATTAGAGTGAGTAATGACTCTCAGCTGAAATTTCATTACTGTGAACTGTTGTCAACATATAAAGGCTTTAAAGCCGCCAATTAGCCAATAGAACAAAAAATCAGGTAAGTCCACTCAACTGAATTAAATTTAGGGGAAATCTGACCAACAAACTAATTAGATAATGACTAAGTTTGACCTCATAGGCTCGGTTGAGCCAAAAAACTTGGTTCAACTCATCAAATTGATTTTGAGGTTGACTAAGTAAACTGCATAACTGAAACTAAAGTACATTAACTATAATGTAAGCATTGTTAATGATTACAGTATTATGGACTCTTAAATTGACGCCAATTAAATTTGATCCACAAGCTCTTAAGTAAAGTAGTGCTTGTGGGATTTAAGGCATAAGTACATGTTAAACTGGTTCCATTCTTTTATTGTACCCAGCTGGTCCAGTCACAATGGTAGCGGGTTTTGTGTTCAAATACAACATCCCAAAATTTGAACCTCAGCATTGACACAACCCCAACCACAGAAAGCATAAGAAGAATTACAACTGATAGACATGGCATACCTTATACAATACGAAAGAGATGACGGTGGTCATTGAGTCTATGATGGTGATTGAGTCTCTGATGTTCTAAATTTGTCTGAGAAATCGTGGAATTGTTGGGACAATCCCGTCAGTACTTGGCCTTGCCTTTTGATATGATCTTGCTGCCTTTTTAGTAATTCCCTCATTTCTCGCATCTCCTGGGATTAACGCTCAAACTGTTGTGCCTTTGTACCATACTTGTGTAGGTTTTACTGTAGGGCCCATGAGCCGAACTCTACCATGATGTTCCAGTCCCATTACCTCTTTAAATACTTCTTCATGAACTATTGGATCGACTTGACTGTCCTGACTCCTTTTTTGAAGTCCCTCATATAGGTTTGCCTACAAGTGTTTAGGCAACATATAAAGTCATGTCATAAGATATCAGTGATGGTCATTAACTAAAAAAAATGTAAACCTATTTTCATACCATAGTTGTTGCAGTTTCTTCATTTGCAAATCTTCCAGTCTTTTTGGATCTGTGGGTGACTTCGAACATTTCAATTCGAGTAGGAGGTTCATGATTTGGATTTGCACGTTGCTGTGTCCCAAAAAATAAAATCAATAAATGAATTGCGCACTTGTAATTTACAAATTGACTTAAACCAACATAGGTCGATTACCATTTCCTCATGTACTACAGCAGTAGGAGTCCCTCCCATTGTATGTCGAAGATGTTGTTTGCCCCTATGCTCCCTATTTCTTTGACATATGGCCTACATAAATAGCAAGAATTAAAAAAAGCAAGTGGCTAATTTTAGACAAATAAGGTCAACTAAATCAATGCTAAGCGAAGGAAGAATATTTGATAAAAATTACCTTCTTCTCTGGCTTATCCCACATAGTAAACATAGCATACCATTTCTCTTCTAGCATAATCGAAGTGTCTATATTTGCTTTTCTTTCTTCATCAGTATCATACTTGTCATAGTAGTCAGTTTTAAGAGAATGTCTACATTCTCTCCATCTACTATTAAGCTCTGATAGGACCCATGACTTACTATCTTCTTGTAGAACAATTTTTTTCTGCAAATTAGCATTATGTAAATAAATTTAATATTAGGTAAAAAGAAAGAAAACAAGGTGGTGCACTGTGCATAAGATAACTAAAATGTATACCTATTAGAAATACAATATATAGGTGTTACCTTGATTCTTTTCCATGTATCTTCCTTTACATGTTTAGGTAAAAGCCTCCAATTGTCATAGTCCCAAGGAAGATATTTCAGATCTCTTGCTACACAACCAATCCATGTAGCGACTTTGTTAGATGTCTCCCTACTACACGATTGGTGGTAAGCATTTACCTCTACATCAATGGGCTCTTTACGCATAAGAGTTGATGGGGCCAAGGTTTTTCCCCTTTGGCCTCTCTTCCTTTCCTCCAATTTAATACAAAAAAAAATAGTGTTATTCTATAAATGAAACATTGCAGAAAGAGATAAGCATAGAAAAAGGACAAAAATATAGATATTTTTACTGTTTCAAATGTAACATTTTAACTGACTTACCTCCTGCTGGTGATATGCCAATACTGGCATTGTCGCCCTCTTGACTCATTGATAACAAAGTTATAATTTAAATTCCAAACCTGTTTTCAAATAAATTGTAATCAAATGGTGCATAAAAATTAGTTTATCCCTGACATATACCTATATTGTTAACAAAAAAAGAAGAAGAAAAGAAAAAGAAAGAAAAGAAGGAAAGGGGGAAAAAAGAAAAATGAAGATCAAATGGGCCTTATGCATATGGGCGTGGCCTTCTAGGCTAGCTCGTTCACCCTCTTCACTCTGTTTGTCCAAAGACCCAACACCAGCAGAGCCATTTCTAGGGAGAGCTCGACTACCCTCCCCAACTTCCTTCACTACCAACCACTGAAAAATAGGATATGCATGCCATAGAAGCCCCCTATTGACGTAAAGGGAGGGCAAGGGGTAAAAGTTGTTGGTTGAAGGCGCAGGTGGGCGGAGCCGGAGGTCACTTTTCCAGATCCATCCCGAAGGTTTCATTCCCTCTCTCGCCCATCATCGTACCCAGCCCTATCTATTCATCTCTTTTTTCAAATGGATATTTAGGGATCTCTCTTGTTCAACGATCTTGAAACCGGATCAATATTTATTCCCCTTACTCCAATGGGGCTATGGGGCTGTTTCATTTGATCCAAGAGGTCCTATCGTAGCTGATCCATGTTGCACTCTCGTCTGGAGCTGTTCTTTTGCACTCAAGCCCCAGACGGCGGTAAAGACCCTCCTGTTTCCGTTTGACCGATACGTGAATAAGCGACATACGTCAATAAGTACAAAAAATGCAGTGTATATACGTGAGTATGAATTACCAACCAACTGTTAATAAAATAGGTAACTTACTTGGTTTTAATGATTAATCAATTCGATGAACTATCAACTAAACTTTCCAATTGGTTAGTCAACTCATTGGGTGTGTCTATGGCAACGCCATCCACATCAGATTTGAACCAACTAATATTAACTTCAGTATCAGCCTCGGTATTTTCTAAATTTTGTCTGAATTCTAATGTACTCTGAGTATATGCTTGACTTTTATCACCCTGATCATCCCCTCCCATGTCAAAAATATCCCTACTCTTAATCCTTATGGCAACTTGCCATTCAGGCCTATGGGGATCTGAAATGCAAAACACTTGCTCTGCTTGTGAGGGGAATACAAATGGCTCACTCTCTTGATGCCCACCGTTGTACAGTAGACGGTTAAAATTGACAACCGTAAAACCATACTCATCTCTCTCCACCCCCCTATGGATATCAACCCAATTGCATTGGAATAGCATTACTTTGATAGAATCTGTATATTCCAATTCAATAACTTTCTTCAATACACCATAATATGGTACATCTCCCTCCACAGGACGTTTATCCTTCGAACTAGAATAATACGTAGTTACAGCAATTATATATACCTCACTGTTCTGAGTTTTTCTGTTGTTCTCATGTGCCTTAGTATTAAACCTGATCCCATTAATGATGTATTCTATATAACTCCTAGCATTGGGTCCATGAGCCAGCCATTTGATATGATCAGACACTTCCACATTGTCCATGCGTAGTTTCAAAATCTGATGAGAAATTTAGAATAAAGAAAGGTGGAAAATTGCTTAATTATATAGCCAAATCACTTTGATTGCAAATGTTATACTTACATAATCATTGAACCATGTTGGAAACTCCTTAGAATGTTTGTCATCTACAACACGTTGGCGATCGTTCTGTCCCAATTTGCGTTTAATTTGTTGCTTGTGCTCCCTAAATAGTAAGCTTGTAAATTGAGATGAATAATTATTATTTTTGCAAAACTCAAATACAAATCCAATACTTACTCTCGAAATTCGTTTACTCCATCATAGTTGTTCAACACGTACCGATGTGCTTGCTCCCTTTCATTCCAACTTAGTCGTACCATCTCACATTTCCCTACAGGTCTTCCCACCATTGGGAATATTGATTCGGGATCTTCCCTCTCAGTCGACCCTCCATTTCTAATCGGTTTATTTGATCTCGTTTCCACACCCTCAAAGTATCTAGAGCAGAAGGTCAACGCCTCATCTACAACGTACCTTTCTGCTATTGATCCTTCTGGTCGACTATAGTTGTGCACATAGTCCTTAAGTCGTTTAAGGAACCTGAATCACAATTTCATAATATTATTCAATGAACATATGTTTAAAACGACAAAAAGAAACTCGCCTTAATTAAATAAAGAAAATAATAAATGTGCCACCCAACCTTTCTATTAGATACATCCATCGGTATTAAACTGGACCACCCAAAATAGCTTCATGCGCTAGATGAATATTCAGATGCACCATAACATCAAAAAAGGAAGGTGGAAAGATCATTTCCAACTTGCATAGTGTTGAGGCAACAGATTCAGCGAGCCTCTTGTAATCTACCTCCATTGCAACTTTACTGCATAGATCCCGATAAAATGCACATAGTTCTATCAATACAAGGGAAACATTTTTAGGCAAAACAGTACGCAATACAACTCGCAGAAGTTGTTGCATCAGAATATGACAATCATGGCTTTTCAATCCCGTTATCTCTCGTTTCTCCACAAGCTTTGATATATCACTACTTAGCCCATCCGGAACCTTCACACCCCGTAAAATGGAACAAAACATTTCTTTCTCAGTGTTAGTCAATGTGTAACACGCTGGAGGTATGTATAATTTCTTCTTCCCTTCAAAAAACTTTGGTTGCAGATCAGATCGAACATCCATCTCTCTTAAATCCAAATGTGAATTGACATTATCTTTACTCTTGGCCTTAATACCCAACAATGTCCCAATTATACTGTCACATACATTCTTCTCGATATGCATTACATTAATATTGTGATGGAGTAGATTAAATCTCCAATATGGCAACTCAAAGAATATACTCTTATTCTATTACCTGGTTTATCTTGATTTTTTTCCTTCTTTTGATTTTCATGCCAATGGTTCCATCATTTTCTTTCCTAAATTTTAGAAATTGTACACCTTGCAACTGTTCTAATATGTCAAATCCCGAAATTGGCTTAGGTTGCTGTCTATGATCCTCATGCCCATCAAAATTCCTTTTACCCCGACTATATCTATGATTTATGGGAAGAAATCGACGATGACCTAAATAACAATGCTTTCTTCCATATTTCAACTAGTGGGAATCTGTATCCTTATTGCAACATGGACAAGCTAAAGCACCTTTCGTACTCCTCCCCGAGAGGACTGCATATGTCGGGAAATCATTAATAGTCCACAACAGAGATGCTTTTAGGTTAAACATGGCCTTCTTATGACCATCATAAGTCATAACGCCTGTGTTCCATAATTCCTTCAACTCTTCTATCAATGGCTCTAAATATATATCTATATCATTCCCAGGCTGTCGAGGATCAGGAATAAGCAAAGTAAGAAGGAGGTAGTCCGGCTTCATGCACATCCATGGTGGCAAATTGTAAGGAATTACCACTACTGGCCATATGCTGTGCTTGCTGCTCCTACAATTGAATGGGTTGAATCCATCAGTTGCTAACCCAAGTCTGATATTGCGAGGCTCAATACTAAAAGACGGATAAAGCTTATCAAACTCCTTCCAAGCTTGTCCGTCAGCGGGGTGTCATAACCTTTGGTCTTCTATGCGGTTCTCGTGGTGCCACATCATACTTAATGAGGTTTTAGACGACATGTATAACCTTTGCAACCTCGGTATCAATGGAAAATGACGCAATGTTTTAGCTGGGATTTTCCTATCTACTGAACTCCATCTAGATTTGCCACAATTTGAACAAAAATCCTTATTCTCTGCTTCCTTCCAATACAACATACATCATTTGGGCAGACATCAATCTTGTTGTAGTTCAGCCCCAAGTCTTTGATCAACTTTTTTGTTTCATACAAAGTGCTTGGTACTTCATCCGGAAGGGGATGTGACTCTCGCAACAAGTCTAGTAACATTGAGAACGATTTATCGGTCCAATTACCAAGGCACTTTATATGATAAAGACGAAGAATAAAAGACAATTTTGTATGATTAACGTAGTCCGAATACAACTCCTTCTTTGAGTCTTCTAGGAGTCTATGAAATTTTTCCGTCTCCATAGTGACCCCCTCTTCATGACAATTCGAGATATTAACATTACATTCCTGCATTTCATTTAACATGGTGCGTGACATCAATTGTCTCACCTGCATCTCTCTCCACAGTATTATCATGATTTAGTGTAAATGAATATGAACCTTCTCCATTAAGTCCATTCTGTGTAATTACATTGAAAACCATCGCAAACCAGATGTTCCAACACTTCAGCTGCACTCCTCCATCTTTGATTTAGGAAATTTGTACATGGACATACAATCTATCCCCCTTTGCATGATGCACCAGAAAATACATATTATATGAATTTGTTGACCTCTCGTCTATATTCTAAAGTCAACCTGAAATGTGGATCCATTGAACCTTCAACCCAACTCCTAGGCATTCTATTAACACATAATTCCAACAACAAACAAAAACTGTAGGCCATACATTCAATAAATTTTCTAAATTAGGTTTAATATGAAGAATAAACTATAATTCCTTTGAGACAAGAATTTAAAAGATAATGCTAAACAAAAACAACGATATTTCACCAAACACTAAACCTTATAAGAAGTCACCTTACAATGCCTTTGAGACTTGAAGAGTCCTTTTTGGGTTAGTCAGTGAAGACAACGCCAAGTGAATAGAAATGAGGACCACCAAACTCTTGAAAGTCTCAACAGAGTAGTCAAGCTAATTAAGAGCCCAAAAGTCCAGAGTGCATACACATATTCAATGGCTATTCCTTTTGCAAGGGACGATAACAATGTGATGGACAATGCCTTTGTATTGTGGCAATATATAGTGATTAGATGCATGTTGGATCCTATGATTCTTCATAGAGTTCCTTAACTTCTTCAGCAAACGCTAATGTATAAAGTCAATATAAGGTATCATTTAGAGATGTTTGGTTACTAGGTGAAGAGAGGATATGCTTTCAGAACACTCCTCATGGTGTACATTCTAGTGACAGTCGAAGAAAAAGGAAAATTAATGTTTTTTTTTTATCACAGAACTTCCCTCATTGGCTATTAATGGAATAATGAGACTTAAGAAATGGAATAATGAGACTTGAGAATTCTTTCTGGGTTAGTCAATGAAGTCACAGACCATGGCAAGACAAATGATCAAAAAAATTTACAAGAAAAAACAGCAGTGAAGGTAATATTTTGGGAATATTGAGTACTCTATTTACCGGTATTCAATGGCTATTCCTTTTGAAATGGAAAATTACAATGTGAATATCTGATGTACAATGCAATTGCATTGTGGCTATCTATACTTGATAACATGTTGGTAATTAACACTACGTTAAAAGTAAGTATTTTGACTTATTAATTATTTGCAAAGTAACTACTGTGTAATCATGGTATTGTTATTCCTAACTCTGTTAAGGCAAATAGGGTTCCAAAGCTTACATATTATGAACCATCTAGCATGCATGTAATATTGAAAAGCAACAAATGGAATAATTCTGTTCTTCTAACAACCATTGTGTCAATACTAGGAAAAATTTGAAAAACAACAAATGGGAAAGATCCATTTCCATTCTACTGAAGCTAACTTTTCCATTCAATATTTCAGCAATCATATATTGAAATCATTCCCAATGCTGGTAAAATAATATAAACTTATACTTTGTGAAAGCCTGCACATTAAATGACCATCTGTAAAATAATATAAACTTATATACTAACTCCATTTCAACTTCTATAGTGGAAATGAAATCATGTGATTACAGCAAAGAATATTAAATCTAACATTAAATTAAGGGAACCACTAAACACCAATGGGAAAGATTGAGTTGAAGATATGGAGCTTTCATTTTTTTCAGGAGAAATATATGGATTTGGGTTTGTATCCTTATGCCATTTTTTTCATTATTCAAACAAGGGTTTCACCAACAATTTATATCATAAAAATCTTCTTTTTCTTGACAGTGATAAAGATGATTTGGAAGGTACATTTGTCTTCTTCCATGTTTCTATGGATTGTTAGGTGTGCCACTTAAAATAAGGCTCCAAATTTGATCAAATGGATTTACTCATATCTTCTGAATATATGATTAACAAGCTATTTCCCCTTAGGTAGGATCCACAATGTCTATCCTCCCCTTGGCAATGGATGAGGCTCTATCACAATGTCTATCAATGATTCAAAAGCAAGCCACTATTCAATTCAAGAATAAAAGTACTGGAAAAAAGCACCACCCTTTCATCTCACATCCCTAATCATTATTACAATCAATCATAGAATTATGTCAGAACAAAATTGTCAGTTTGCCTCAATTTTTACTGAAACAATCATCAAATTTAGAAGTAACATCACATCTCTTTGGAAAGGGGGAGGGAAACAAGGGAAGGACCAAGCAGAGATCAAACCAAGATTGAATCTCACTTGTTCTCCCCACTTAAGATCTGTAGACGATTACCTAAAGAGATGTAATTACTTGGCTACTGCAGAGTGCCAATCTTTCAATTCTTAATTTTATAGTTTCCAAAGCCCCCAAAAATATAACCTTGTGAGATTTCAAACTTCAAAGTGACCTTATATATATATATATATATATATATATATATATATATATATATATATATATATATATATATCAGTCAGAATATTTGTTAAAAGCTCTAGCTGCTGATGATAAGAAATACTAAACTCTAAAAAAAAAAAAAAAGGATCCTTTTTTCCCCTCGAATGAATAGAATCTAGCTCCCCAGTTAGCTATCAAGATCAGCAGGCTCTTGGAGATCACACAAACTATTCCAACTAAAGATAAAAAATTAGTTCAGAAAATTAGAAGTAAAGACTTTTTTTTCTTTATTTTCTTTTTTAAATTGTCTGGAAGCTCATTCTCAAGTCAGTTTTTTAAGTAGTTGGTTTGGTTCATCTTTTTCTTGTTTTTTTTCCCAGTATAATTTTAGAATCTCTTTCACAAATGAGATTTCTGGTTTAAGCAAGATTGTTGATCAGGTCGAAACTCAAGCCACCAACACATTAAGATGAAATATTAAAACTTCCCTCTCAGACTACTTATCAGTTTCTATTTGCTTGATAGAAACTGATAAGTAGTCTGAGAGGGAACGAAGCTTTGGTGTGCTGCTACCAATTTCTACTAAGGCTGGGTTTAGGAGGAGCAACAGACTTGGTGGCAACAACTAGAATGAAACATTATTTGATCGTGGAAATGCCATGTCAGGTGTACCTATCAGAATCGGAATAGACCAATTACCAGATCCACCTATCATCACCTGCATAACCATAAAAAAGATCATTAAAAGACATGAACCAACCATTTACATCTTAGTTAGGTTTTCAATGGGGTTGTAAGAAGAATGAACCTGGAAAAGATGATAAGAGGGGGGAACGAACCTGCAGGTGAAAACGATCGAGACTCTGCACCGAGAAGATTCGAAGGGATTCGATCGAGACTTCTGCTTGGCTTCTTCTCAAAGCTTTTGATCCAAACTCTACACCGAAGCCGAAACCCTCATTGCAGCCTCTATCATTGATATGCAACAATACAGTGAAAGGAAAAGCAGAAGGAACGAACCTGCAGGTGAAAACGATGGAGACTCCGCACCGAGAAGATTCCAAGGGATTCGATCAAGAATTCTGCTTGGCTTCTTCTCAAAGATTCTTGATCCAGACTCTGAACTGAAACCGAAACCCACACTACAGCCTCTATCAGTGATATGCTACAATACAGTGAGGAAAAGCAGAAACAAAGATGCAAAATCTCTAAAACACTATTCGGTGAGAGCTAAGAGGAGAGAAATGGGAGAGCAAAACCGAAATACACCTGTGTAAATTTGAGAGAGCTGGGAGAGGAAAAGCTTAGAGAGAGAAGAAACTCTTAGAGGAGTCCTAGGAGAGGAAAAGACTCACGCAAAACTTGTCGAAGGGATGTGGGTTGGTGAGACGAGATGGAAATGGGAGGGAACCAAATATCGTCGCGGGAACCCTATTAATTTCGGCCATGGGAACCAAATATCGTTGGTAGATATCTGTTTCGGCCACGGGATTTAAGGTTCCCGTTGCCAAAAAAAATATCTCCTTCCAACATTCATTGATTTTTAGCCACGGGAATCTAAATTTCCGTGGCTAAAATTATTTTTGGCCACGGAAATGTGGTTCCCGTGGCCAAAAATTATTTTTCCCACAGAAATTTAAGTCCCCTCTTTAAAATCTTTGATTATTAACCATGGAAATCTAAATTTCCATGGCTAAAATTGTTTTTTCCCACGAGAATTTTGTTTCCATTGCCAAAAATAATTTTGGCCATGGGAATTTAGGGTCCGTCTCTGAACTCCTTATTTTTAGCCACGAGAATCTGAGTCCCGTAGGCTAAAATGGTTTTTTGCCACGAGAATTTGGTTTTCGTCGCCAATTTCTGTCACAAAAAATCAGTATTGTTGTAGTGCAAGCATCGACTATGAACAACACGGTACCTCAAGCACCTCAAATGCCATTTGTACAAGCTCTAGTACAAAACCCTAAAGTAGCCCAAGGCAGTTACCAGTATCAACCACCTATATACGGAGCCTATGCTCAGTATCAGTTGGACCATTCTCGACTGATCGAGCATTTTCTGAAGATGAAGCCTAAGGAGTATAATGACAAGTCATCAGGTCCTTTGTGGCCAGCTCACTAGATCGACGAGATGGAAATGAACTTCATGATGATGACTGTTAATGAAGAGGAAAAAGTGCTATGTGCCACATTTATGCTGAAGGACAATGCACACCACTGGTGGAGTCTACTCGGAGTTATCTATTAACGAAGCACGCCCAATTGACCTGGGCTATCTATAAAGAGGCATTCTTCGAGAAGTATTTTTCCAGAAGTTTCAGAGATGCGATGGAAAGAGAGTTCCTGAGTCTGTATCAGGGACAGATGACTGTGGATGCCTATCAACAGCGTTATGAAGAGATATTTTTCTTTGCTCCCTCTAGCATGCGGGAGAAAAATACCAAAATCCGAAGGTTCGTCATGGGACTTGGGGGAAGTATCCGTGAGCATGTATTGGGATTGAAAAAGAAAGTTTATAATGAAGCGGTACAGATTGATCGAGTACTGAAATCGAGTCAGAGGGAAAGCTACTTTGCTTAGAACAGGGATATCAAAAGGCCTAATGGAAATTCATATAACGGAGGGAACACAAAGACATTTAAACCCTTCTGTACTCAAGGCTTTAATGCTACAGCCAAGACTACTCCAATAGTCAACCTCAACAGAAGCAAAGTAGTGATGGAGTTAAATGCTTTAACTGCAATCAAATAGGACATTATTCAAGGGAGTGTCCTAAGCCCAGGAAGCAGCTACAGCAAGGAAATGTTTATGCAGTTACATCTGAGGATGCTGTCGCATCGCCTGATGTGGTCACAAATATGACATGAACCTTTCATTTTGTATTACCTTGTGTGAGCATGTAGACTAAATTAAAACAAATCACAGGTATCATACCTATTAATGGCATACCCGCCAGAGTACTCTTTGATTATGGAGCTACTCATTCTTTTATATCTGTGTCATTTGGAAAGAAGGTAAATCTATCCCTCAGATCTTTAGACTACAAATTGCTTGTATGATCGCCTATGGGATTAGAAGTGGAACTAGAAAAAGGTTATGGACCATGTCCAGTTCTTATCAGTGAAAAGATTTTGGATGCAACCTTAATTCAACTCGAGATGGCAGACTTTGACGTTATCTTAGGAATAGTTGGTTAGCTCAACATTCTGCAAACCTAATATGTGCATAAAATAAATTGACATTTAAAGATAAGGAAGGAGCAGAGTTTAGTTTTGTGGGAACCAAACTTCCCCGTAAACGAAAACTCATCCTCTCTGCATTAAATGTTAGAAAATGCCTTGAGAAAGGAGGAGTTGGGTATCTAGTATCCATGGTCGATCTTACCAAGGAAGTACTACGAATGAAAGATATTGATGTTGTGCGTGACTTTTTGGATGTATTTTCTGAGGAATTACCAGGACTACCACCAGACTGAGCGACAGAGTTCGTTATAGATCTTATATCCGGAGCCGCACCAGTATCTAAAGCACCATATCGAATGGCTCCTACTGAACTGAAGGTACAGTTACAGGAATTACTGGACAAGGGTTATTTCAGACCCAACATATCACCATGGGGAGCGCCAGTATTGTTTATGAAGAAGTAGGACGGTAGTGTTCGACTGTGTATAGACTATCGGGAATTGAATAAGCTTACAATCAAGAATCGATACCCGTTGCCTTGGATCAATGACTTGTTCGATCAGTTGCAAGGTGCCAAGGTGTTCTCCAAGATTGATCTATGGTCAGGATACCATCAGTTGAAGATTAAGGAAGGTGATATTCCGAAGACAACATTTAGAACAAGATATGGACATTATGAATTTTTAGTCATGTCTTTTGGATTGACTAACGCACTCGCAACTTTTATGGAACTCATGAATCGGGTATTCCATGATATGTTGGATACATCAGTCATTGTGTTTATTGACGACATATTAGTCTACTCCAAGGACAAGGAAACTCATGTCACGAATCTAAGATCCGCTCTGCAGCGACTAATAAAATAGAAGCTTTACGTCAAATTTACAAAGTATGAGTTTTGGCTAAATGAGGTCGCTTTCTTAGGCCATGTTGTATCCGCTGAGGGAGTTAAAGTGGATCCCAACAAGATTGAAGCCATTGTGAAGTGGGAAGCACCTAAGAGTGTTGTAGAAATCAGAAGTTTCCTAGGTCTAGCTGGGTATTATCGACGATTCGTGGAAGATTACTCTAGAATCGTTGTACCTCTCACCAATTTGACTAAGAAAGGAGAAAAGTTTGTTTGGACCGAAAAATGTGAAGAGGGTTTTCAAACATTGAAAGCTAGATTGATATCCTCTCCCATCATGACTATTCCTATCCCAGGACAACCATTTACCTTATACACTGATGCGTCTGGGTTGGGTTTAGCATGTGTGCTTATGCAAGGAGAACAAGTGGTTGCTTATGCCTCAAGATAAATGAAGATACATGAGAAGAACTATCCCACTCATGACTTGGAATTAGCAGCAGTAGTACATGCTGTCAAGATATGGAGACATTATTTGTATGGAGAGAAATTTCATATTAAATTAGATCATAAGAGTCTCACTTATCTTTTTAATCAGAAGGAGTTAAACATAAGACAAAGAAGATGGCTGGAACTATTGAAGGATTATGATTACGATATCCAGTATCATCCAGGAAAGGCTAATGTAGTTGCTAATGCACTAAGCAGAAAAGCAATGATAAAATCCCAGGGAGAAGTTAACACGACTGCCGCAATGTGTGTTATAGAAAAAGTATTCAATCATGGTAATGAGTAGTTCGTAATAGATACATCGGGTGGATCAACCAACCAAGGATTTATTCATCGGTTTTCAAATATGTTTGCTACATTGAAGATTATACCTGATATATTAGATGAAGTGAAAGCCGCTATTAAATCAGACCCTTATCTGAGAATGGTGCAAGAAGATATCGAAAAAGGTAGGACTACTCTTGAGTTCACCTTGGACGTTGAAAAGGTACTAAAGTACAAAGAAAGAGTATGTGTTCCTGAAAATGAAAACTTGGATATTAGATACAGACTAAGGAAGCTCACACCACTACTTATTCAGTACATCCTGGAAGTACGAAGATGTACCATGATCCGAAGAAACTATATTGGTTGAGAGAAATGAAAGAGGATGTAGCTAAATTTGTGTCTCAATGCCTAAATTGTCAGAGGGTAAAGGCTGAAAGGCAAAGACCTACAGGATTATTGTAGCCACTACCAGAACCAGCATAGAAATGGGACTGCATCAGTATGGACTTCGTCATCGGATTACCATTGACTCCCCGAGTAGTTAACGCGGTCTGGGTGATTGTAGATCGTCTGACTAAGATAGCTCGTTTCATAGCTATACGACCTCAGTATACCCTAGAGAGGTTAGCCAAGCTATATGTAGATAATATTGTCAGATTGCATGGTGTACCTGAAAGCATTGTATCCGACAGAGACCCACGCTTTACCTCAAAGTTTTGGGAAGGATTACAGAAGGCTATGGGTACAACGTTGAAGTTCAGTACTGCATTCCATGCTCAGACAGATGGAAAGTCGGAGCATACCATTCAGATTTTAGAAGACATGCTTCGAGCCTGTGTTATTGATTTCAAAAGATCATGGGATGAGAAACTATCGTTGATCGAGTTCGCCTATAACAACTGTAAGACCCGTATCGAACTAACCTGGTCTTACCACCTTGAACCAGGTCTACCCATCATGGTCGAACCAAATGGATAAAGTGCATGAAGGATATCACGATCCCAGGTATTAAACTGACCCAAAAACACTAAAAATAGGGAGAGGGTCGCACACCCAGCTAGGCAGGGTCGGACCCCCCAAGATAGAAAGTCAGACCCTGAGTTTTATACCGGGGGTTGGACATTTTAAGAACTAGGGGTCGATGGGATCTCCGACCCCCTCATCGACCCCCAGTCTATCGACAGAAATCGTGATCTGGAAACTTTCTAAATTTCAATGGGATTCTTTCCTAATCTCCATGGGACTTATTTTGGGATTTTCTATTCTATAAATAGGACGTCCCTAAGACTCTTTCACTCCTTTTAGAACCCTAATTGGATTGAGAGAAAGAGAAGAGAAGGAAAGTGGAGAAGAAGATCAAAGAGAAGACTTCAGAGAAACAAGCCTAATTCTCAGGTATGGATACTATCTCCATGTAATTCTACAAACCTTAGAATAGATAGAGAAGAGGGAATGATCTAGGAGAAACCCAAATCATCCACCCATGGTTAGGTTTTCATGGAAAACCATGGGTGTCACACCCCAATTCTGATCCAACCAGAATGGTGTGAGTGAACCGTCATCGAACCAACGGTTCACACCAGGATCTCGAATAGGCCGTGTCCACTCATACAAACCATTACACATAACCACAATCAGAATATAATAGTACAGCGGAAGTCTTTAAAATAGAATGAACTGAGTATCTATTGATAATTAAATAAGTATCCAATTATTCAAATCCAAACATAAAATAAATATCTTTTACATCCCTTTAATATCAAACGAAAATAACTGAAACGAATAAACAAAAATCTGATCACATGTACACGCAGAAAGGGCACTCGCATAAAGCGTCATGCTCGTCCTCTCCTGCCTGTACACTCAAAGTAGCAACATCACCATACGCCGGAGCGTTCACATAGTCGTCAACAGTGTAACCTGCATCAACATCTAAAACAATGTGTACACAAAGGGTGAGCTCACAACTTAGCTCAGTAAGACAATCGTATGCTTTCACAATATTATGCATGAGTAACAATCATTTTATCTTTGTGGTCTGGTTTTAAGTTTGCAATGTGCTATAGAAAGGTTTGGTGGCCCCCGCACCTCTATACACGTGTGTGTGGCACCTCATGGATCACACCCCCATTGGCCCACATGCACCCATCATGGAATAGAGATAGAGCTAAGATACCCCCGTACCTCCCCTGATACCCTACCCATACCAGTACCTAAGCCCCTACTGGCCAGGGCTCACAAACTGGGCTCGCAACTAACCAATCCTATATGTCATCAATGTATGCTCTATCCCAGCACAGCCGTCTACGGCATAGAGATAGACCTAAGGCATTCCCACACCTCCCCTGATGCCCTATGCGCAACTAACCCACTAGGATAGAAACAATACAGGTAGACCCTATCCCAACATAACTCCCTACGGCATAGAGATAGAGCTAAAGCATCGTGGACAAGCCAGTGTCGACTCGAAGAACACAGTGCCACATAACCATGGCCAGGCCAACATCAATATCGGAGACCACCGTACCACGACCTTCCCCTGATGCCCCACCCGTACCAAGCATGTTAAGACAGAAAAACTACAAAAGGTGCTAGTGGGAGGAGCGATCCAGTGCCCATGCCCCACTCCACACACTAACGAAAACAATCACATGCTTAACAATCACATCCTATCAATGCATGAACAATAATAATAACTGAAAGCAAAGGATGGCATGTGAATATGCACAAACATCACATCATATATATTCAGGTAATTAACAACAACTTACTGTCCATTAATTATTAGGTTTAGGTCAGATTTCCTTACCTGATGCTCGTTTGTTAGCTTGCTCCACGTCGCAAGATCCAAATGAAAAGTCACAAAGTCCTACAGTGTTATTAGGGTTTCATTAGAATATATTGCTTAGGGTTTCATATTGGTCGGAAACCAACAAGGTTACAAAATACCCTCACAGAGCTGACCGGTGGCATGTACCGGTCACAGCTTTGTGGGGAAGACTGACGACCGGTATGGTCAGCCGGTCCCCACAGACCAGCCTCCCGAGGGATACCGGTGGCAACATACCGATCGCACTATGTGCAACCGGTATAGTCGACCGGTATGTCTCCGGAAGACCATACATGGGTTTTTCGACTACCGTCGATCATCCTCCATGGATTTCCAAGATTTCTCCTATGCATTCTAAGTCTAAACTTGGAGTTAGAGTTATCCCCAACTCATTCAAGTCACATTCCGATGAATATCATCTCGGAACTTGAATCTAGGGTTTGACGGCAACTTAGGGTTTATTGGCCAGTTTAGGGTTTTAGATCAATACCTACTTTGCATGGTATTGATCCACCCACACAACTAACATAGGGTAAGAAGATTGATTCAAACACTTACCGTTGACTGGCGTAGCATGAGCGTCGTCGAACGGTAATGGCGGCACCTTCTTCTTCCCTAACTCCTTCTTCTTTCCAACCTCTTTCTCTTCTCTAGGGTTTGCTAGAGACAATGGAAAGGATTTGAGGAGGTTTAAGGGTGTATTTATAGGCTAGAATTAGGGTTTAGTAACCCTATTAGGATTAGGAAAGTCTTAGGATTCGAAATCAGGAAAGTGGAACCCTTAGAAGTCAATTTCTGGATCTCCACACTTAGCTGCGCAGACTTGACCGGTCGACCGGTACCAAGACCGGTACCATCGACCGGTCAACATAAAATCATGTTGATTCGATTGTCTTTGGTCCAATTTCATACCTGTTTGTCATCCGCTCGTCCCGTCTGGCCCGGTGATGATCAGAAAACCTGTCACGACATCAAAACCAAGGTTTAGACCGGGTTTACGGAGTGCGGGTCTTACAATGGGAGAAATCATGAAAGCCATATAGGTGAGTGAACTACGATTCTAGACCACAGAACATGTGTGGAATGGATTGTAGAAGCAAGTCATAGGACCCCAAACACGAAGGAATGGACTGAAGGAGGAAAATTTGACGAAAACCACAGGGGGTCGTACGGGGGGTCAATGGCCAATCGACCCTACCAGACCCTAACAATTGACCCCCAGTGTTCGAAAAGTCTAGACTGTGGGTGGTCGCACCCAGGGTCGATGGAACCTCCGACCCTAGCATCGATCCCCAGTTAACAGCATGTTTTTTAAAGTCTGAATTAATTCTAATTAAATTCTATCGACTTGGTTAGGTCTTATAGTGATATAATATCGATATATAGTTGATTCTTAAAGATTGAAAGAGGACCTATGATCAAGTAAAGGTGAGGGAACAAGACCTAAACTAATTGGTTAATAATAAACTATTTTATTTCTTGAGTCCAATGCCATGATTGATTCTATGCGTATATGCTTGTAATGTGCATTTAACATGTCATCCAATATTTCTATTATTACTGTTCATGCATATTTAAATTTATTATTTATAACATGGTGATGATGATGATGATAGGAATAGGCATCTGAATGTTTGTGTTTGGTTAGTGTACATGGTGCGGGTAGGGATGGTATCAATCGGTACTTTGATGCCATTTTCATCGGGGTATATTGTGCCATAGCCTATTCAAGTCATGTCCACTAAGCAAGTGTTGGTGTACTGAATGCGATAGGGGATGGTATCAACCGGGTACTTCGATACCGTTTTCATCGGGATATATTGTGCCATGGTTCTACTCAAGTCATGTCCACTGACATCGTCGTATTGCATTACCTTAGCAGAACTATTACGTCGTAGGGTATGAGGGGAGGTGGTCTCGGACCGTGTAGTCTCTGACTCTGCCAGGAGGCCTTAGCCCTATCTCTATGGACGTATTGAGGGATGCTGGGGTGAGTCCTTGGATACACTGATTGGCATTAGGATTGGTTAGTTGCGAGCCCAGTTTGCAAGCCCTCGCCAGCAGGGGCTTACGTGTTAGTGTGGGCAACCGGTACAGCCATGCTGGTTTCATGGGGTGTATATTATCCATGATGGGTGCATGTGGGACGACAGTGTCATTTTCATTGGGCGGTTTCACACACGCGTGTATAGAGGTGAGGCGGCCACCGAACCTTTCTATAGCACATTGCAAACTTATAAACTAGACCAAAGATATGAATTGAGTGCATGCATATGTTTGTTGCATTGTTTCATTTGATCACTGAGCCATGATGTGTGCTCACCCTCTCGATGTCGAATATTTTTAGTTGATGATGCAGGTACTACAGTTGCAGATTATATGAACGATCTGGTGTATGCGCGTGTTGCTGCAATGGAAACTGAAGACTTAGAGGATGCGCATGACCCCTCATGTGAGTGCAACTCATGCGTATTCTATTAGGATTTATTTGAATTTATAAAAGGATGTAATTGGTATTTTATTTATTTATGTCTCAGTTGATACAACAATAACTTGATATTTTAATTATGATTATTCCATTTAGAGTTCTCGGTTCATTTACTATAAAACTTTCGCTATTGTGTATTTATTCTGATTATGGTTGTGGATGTGCATGGTTTTATTTTTAATGGATACCGCCTATTAGAGATCCTGGTTGAACTGTTGGTTTATTAGCGGTTCATCACACCGTTCTGAATGGTATAAAATTGGGGTGTGACAACTTGGTATCAGAGCATCTCAGGCTTTATTTGTGAAACCGTATACTTCTACAAAAGGGTCATAAACTAAGATAGGATAAAATTTAAAAGATGTAATAATAACACACCATAAGCACCTGTGTTGTTTGAGACTAAACTGAAAGAGAATAATGCATCTATTAAATGAGAAACAAATTTATATATAACTAAAAGGAAGAACAAACGTTTATATATATGATTAAAGCAAAGTACAGTCCATAGTCCGGACAGTTACTCTAAAATACAAAAGAAAAATAAAAGAAGTACATCAAGAAGCTAGAGGTGATGGGGGAGGCGGTGCCTCACGGTCTCTATCATAGTCCTCAGCGTAGACCCTGGTCAACCAAGCTATCTTAGTCTGGCTCGTCTGGAGACTAGCTATGAGATCAGCCACCCGCTGGTCAGTCACACGCTGAGCCTTTAGAAGCTCTCCCATCCTTAGGTCAGACATACGTTGAGCCTCTCGTATCTCATGTAATATCCTCATCATGTCATCAAATGGAGAATACAAAGGACCAGCTGCATGCGAAGGTCCAGCTGAAGAAGACGGACCAACTCCAGTAGCATGAGTAGGTGATGGAGGAGGTATGGCATCTACATCCATGTACAGCCGATCGTCATCATCCCCATGAACCCCTGCTCCAGCGACTGCTGCTGCAGCCTCAGCATCAGCCATCTCCACTCGAGTGCGAGGGCGCACCATCGCGTTCCTCTCCTCATCACTGACCTGGGCATCCCACATGCCTATCTTGCAGATAGCCTCCCAATCCAGAGGCGATGAGAAGGATTTCTCCTGAATCTTCTCATCCACTAAGTCAACCCTCAAGCGGGTAAGCAAGGTAGTGATCATGCGTCCGTAAGGAAGGTTGCCAGTGTGACTGGGGAACGTGGCACTGATCATCATACGCATGATGATGTAGGGAAGGCAGACGGGCTGCCTAGTGCATATATAGTATAATAGATACTAGGTCAACTAGGAGACCCTCTCGTAATGACCACTCTGCGGTATCAGGTTATGCTGAATGATCTTGCAGTATACCCGTGGATCTGAGCACAGACAACTTGCTTTCATCTGCTAGTGATCAGGTCTGATGAGCTGGTTATCGACCTCAGCCCTTATCTATAGGGAAAAGAACTGGGGCTCTCTAGGAGCACAGAACACCATGGGGCCAGCATAGGAAATGCCCAACAAGTTGACCAGCTACCGATAATCAAATGAAACGTCAACCCCCTTGACGTAGCTCGTGATGCGAAGCTCATCACCCCTCTCCACATCATTGTAATCTCCCACCACCTGGAGATTACAGTAGAACTGGCGTACCAAGTCAGGACGGGTACACGCGTCATAAGTGATGACAGGGAGCCATCCCATATCACCAAAGGCTCTCTCCACATTGAATAAGGCTAAGCTAGCCAAGTCCACTTTGCGGCCTCCCTCCACCTACTTGCAAGCATAGTGGGCATAATGTGTCTCGACTTCGTTGATATGGAAGCGAAGACGGTCGTGAACTCTGGGTACCTTGGTACGAGCCATAGTATCTGCAAATAAGAAAGAAAAATAAATAATGGATTAGTAGAGAGTAAAAAAAAATCTGAAATTTCGACATAATAACGATGTAAATTGGGCAAAAGCCTCATTTTTCACCCATACACGTGGGCAGGAGGACTTACATAGATCCTAAACTATCCTGTGAGACTCAAACAGTCGGAAGTTTCAACTAATTAGATTGAACTGCAAGAAATTTTAGGAAATTCAAAATTTCGACAAAATTAGGGCAAAAAGTAAAAATTTCGAGTTTCTTGACAACCAACCGATGAAACTCAAATATTTTTGAGGGCTTTCGTTCCTCGAGTCACCAACAAAAAAAGCCCCCAATAAAAATCAAATTTTTACGGTTGGAAAAAGTTTAATATAAAAAATACGAGATAAACGAGCAAAAACCTAGGTTAAGAAACCTAAAAGCATGAAAAGGTAGAAGAAATACCTGTAGCGGAGGTATAGACGACGAAACAAGAAGTGCAAACCACCAACAGATCGGAGTTGTCACGGTAGCAACTCAGAGGGACGAGCTGAGTCGAAGCGGAGAAGAAAGAATGAGAATTGGACTTTGAATCGGACTTAAAAATCAAATTTTTTGTTCGGGGGTCGGAAAATTCGATTAAAACAATCGACCCCCGCATCGACCCTCGACTCTCGGGAACCTGACAGATAACCAGGGGTCGCACCCTGGGTCAGACATCCTCCGACCGCACCCCCCCCCCCTCGACCCCCGGCTCTCGAAAAGAATGGGTGTTTTCCCAGGGTCGAATACTGAGGGTCGGACACCCATCGACCCCCACCATCGACCCTACAGTGAAAACACAGCATTTTCGACAAAATGATCTGAAAATTTTGAAATTTGAAATGTTTAGTGGTTTTTAAAATATGAGAATGAAGTATTTAATGATTGTCTCTCGTGTTCAATGATTTCAAGTAATCCCACTATCAGATTAATTAATGGCGGGATGCAGAGCAACAAGACAGAGCCGTAACTCTATCCCACCACCACCACCTGTGGGGGAGGATAACCAGACACACTTGGAAACACATGGGAACATGAACACGGCACCATTCGTCATAAATGGGCAGGAAAATCCTACCAATCTGCCAGCTCCACCTACAGACATGGCCACAGTCGTAATGAACTTGGCCCAACAGCTGCAATAGATGCAACAGGCACAAGCTACTATCCAAGCTGCCATAGGCATAGCTCTTTCAGCTGCATAAACACATCCAATGCCAGCTGGACAGGCAAGTACAGCACCAGGGGGAAGTAACACAGTACCCCACGCACCTCAGACTCCTATCATGCAGGCTCAAGTACCAAATCCTGAAATAGCTCAAGGTGGACATCACTACCAACCACCTATGTATGGAGCATATGCCCCGCAGCCACTTGACCACTCCAGACTGGTGGAGCATTTTCTGAAACTAAAGCCCAGAGAATTCAATGGCAAGCCAACAGATCCTTTATGGCCGGCACACTGGGTTGACGAAATGTAAAGAAACTTTATGATGATGACATTAAATGAAGAAGAAAAAGTGTTGTGTGCCACCTTTATGCTGAAAGGAGATGCACACCATTGGTGGAGGTCCACCAGGACGTATTTACTTACAAAGCACGCCCAACTGACTTGGGATATATATAAGGAGGCGTTCTTTGAGAAGTACTTTCCAAAAAGTTTCAGAGATTCTATGGAAAGTGAGTTCCTGAGTTTATATCAGGGACAGATGACCGTGGATGCGTATTAACAGCGCTATGAAGAGATGTTCTTCTTTGCACCCACTAGTATGCAAGAGGAAAACACAAAGACCCGAAGGTTCGTCATGGGACTTAGGGGAAGCATCCGTGAGCACGTTCTAGGACATGAAAAGAAAATTTATAATGAAGCGGCACAAATTGCTCGAGTTATAGAATCGAGCCAGAAGGAGAGTTATTTCATGCAAAACAGAGGTATCAAAAGGCCAACTGGAAATTCTTATAATGGGGGGAATAACAAGACATTCAAACCCTTCCGTGCTCAAGGCTTTACTGCTGCAACCAAGACTATCCCCGTAGTTCAACAGCAACAGAAGCCAATTACTGAAGGGATAAGATGTTTTAACTGCAACCAAGTGGGACATATAGCAAGGGAATGTCTTAAGCCCAAGAAGCAGCTACATTAAGGACGAATTTACGCGATTACATCCGAGGATGTTGCTGCATCGCCTGATGTGGTTACAGGTATCGTACCTATAAATGACATACTCGCTAGAGTACTTTTTGACTCAGGAGCTACTCATTCCTTTATATCTGTGTCATTTGAAAAGAAGTTAAATTTACCCATTAAATTCTTAGACTACAAACTGCTTGTACGATCACCTATGGGATTAGAAGTGGAGTTAGAAAAAGGCTATGGACCATGTCCAGTTCTTATTAATGAAAAGACTTTGGATGCAACCTTGATCCAACTTGAGATGGCAGACTTTGACGTCATCTTGGGAATGGACTGGTTAGCTCGGCATTCTGCAAATCTATTATGTGCCGAAAAGAAGCTATCATTTAGAGACAAAGAAGGAGTAGAGTTCAGTTTTTCAGGAACCAAACTTCCCCGTAAACGAAAACTCATACTCTCTGCGCTAAAGGCTAAGAAGTGCCTTGAGAAAGGAGCAGTCGGGTATTTAGTATCTATGGTCGACCTTACCAAGGAAGCACCACGAATGGAGGATATTGATGTCGTGCGAGACTATCCGGACGTATTTCCTAAAGAATTACCAGGATTACCACCCGATCGAGCAACAGAGTTTGTTATAGATCTTATACCTGGAGCCGCACTAGTATCGAAAGCACCTTATCGAATGGCTCCTACTGAACTGAAGGAATTGAAAGTACAACTACAAGAACTACTAGACAAGGGTTACATTCGCCCTAGTATATCACCATGGGGAGCGCCAGTATTATTCGTGAAGAAGAAGGACAGTAGCGTTCGCTTGTGTATAGAATACCGAGAACTGAATAAACTGACAATCAAGAATCGGTATCCATTGCCTCGGATCGATGACCTGTTTGATCAGTTGCAAGGTGCCAAAGTGTTCTCCAAGATCGATCTTCGATCAGTCTATCATCAGCTGAAGATTAAGGATGGTGATATTCCCAAGACAGCATTCAGGACCAGATGTGGACATTATGAATTTTTGGTCATGTCTTTCGGATTGACGAACGCACCAGCAACCTTTATGGAACTTATGAATCGGGTATTCCACGATATGTTGGATACGTCGGTTATTGTATTCATCGATGATATATTGGTCTACTCCAAAGATGAGGAAACTCATATTAAGAATCTAAACGTCGCGCTGCAGCGATTACGGAAGGAAAAGCTCTACGCCAAATTTTCAAAGTATGAGTTTTGGCTAAAGGAAGTAGCATTTCTAGGCCATGTAGTATCCGCTGAAGGAATTAAAGTGGATCCCAGCAAGATCGAGGTTATTGTAAAGTGGGAAGCACCGAAGAGCGTTGCAGAAATTAAAAATTTTCTGGGTCTAGCTGGGTATTATCGACAATTTATGGAATTCTATTCCCGAATTGCCGTACCTCTTACCAGTTTGACTAAGAAGGGCGAGAAGTTTGTCTGGACGGATAAATGCGAGAAGAGTTTCCAAACCTTGAAGGCTAGATTGATATCAGCTCCAATCTTGACCATCCTGATTCCAAGACAACCATTTATCTTGTACACCGATGCGTCAGGACTGGGATTAGGATGTGTACTTATGCAAGGAGAACAAGTAATTACATATGCCTCAAGACAACTGAAGACACATAAAAAGAACTACCCCACTCATGATTTGGAACTAGCGGCATTAATAGATGCTGTTAAAATATGGAGACATTATCTATACGGGGAGAAGTTTCAGATTAAATCAGACCATAAAAGTCTTACTTACTTATTTAATCAGAAGGAGCAGAATATGAGACAAAGAAGATGGCTAGAGCTATTGAAAGACTACGATTGTGATATCCAGTATCATCCAGGGAAAGCTAATGTAGTAGCCGATGCGTTGAGCAGAAAGGCAATGATAAAATCTCAGGGAGAGGTTAGCACAATTGCCGCAATGTGTACTACCAGAAAGGTATTTAAGTATGGTAATGAGCAGTTTGTGATAGATGCACCAGATGGATTAGCCAACCAAGGATTTATTCATTAGTTTTCAAATATGTTCTCCGCATTGAAAATTATACCGGATATAGTTGATGAAGTGAAGACAGCTATCAAATCAGGCCCTTACCTAAGAACGGTACAAGAAGACATTGAAAAAGGTAGAACTAACCCTGAGTTCACCTTGGATGAAGAAAAGGTACTGAAGTACAAAGGAAGAATATGTGTACCCGAAACAGAAAGCTTGGACATTAGACACCGATTGATGAAAGAAGCCCATACCACCATCTATTCGATACATCTTGGAAGTACAAAAATGTATCATGATCTAAAGAAACTATATTGGTGGAGAGGAATGAAAGCAGATGTAGCTAAGTTCGTGTCTCAATGGCTAAATTGTCAGAAGGTAAAGGCTGAACGACAAAGACCAGCATGACTGTTACAGCAGTTACC
Organism: Protea cynaroides; assembly: GCA_028583415.1. Lineage (NCBI taxonomy): Eukaryota > Viridiplantae > Streptophyta > Magnoliopsida > Proteales > Proteaceae > Protea > Protea cynaroides. Next base: position 85,911,261 of record CM053275.1, read on the forward strand.
GGAACTGGCATGGAAATGAGACTGCATCACTATGGACTTCGTCACAGGATTACCACTGACTCCTCGAGTAGTTGACGCAGTTTGGGTGATTGTAGACCGCCTTACTAAAATAGCTCGCTTTATACCTATACGACCCCAATATACACTGGAGAGGTTAGCTAAGCTGTATGTGGATAACATTGTGCGATTACACGGTGTACCTGAAAGCATTGTGTCCGATAGAGATCCACGATTTACTTCAAAGTTTTGGAAAGGATTGCAAAAGGCTATGGGTACAACGTTGAAGTTTAGTACTGCATTCCATCCATAGACAGATGGACACTCAGAGCGTACAATTCGGATTTTAGAAGATATGCTTCGGGCATGTGTAATTGATTTTAAAGGATCATGGGATGAAAAGTTACCACTGATTGAGTTTGCTTATAATAATAGCTACCAGGCTACTATACAGATGTCACCCTATGAAGCACTGTATGGCAGAAAGTGTCGAACTCCTTTGTTTTGGAATGAAGTTGGGGAACGTAGTATTGTTGGACCATAATTTGTTGAAGAGAGTTGTCGAGTGGTCAACATTATCAAAGAAAGAGTGAAAACAACTCAGAATCGTCAGAAGCAATATGCCGATACCCGACGCCGAGACCTTGAGTTCGTCGTGGGTGATAAAGTATTCTTAAAAGTATCGCCTATGCGAGGACTGAAACGGTTCGGACAGAAAGGGAAACTAAGTCCAAGATATGTTGGGTCATATGAGATTCTAGCTAAGCGTGGGAAAGTGGCTTACCAGTTAGCACTACCACCATCTATGTCAAGTGTGCATGACGTATTTCATATTTTCTTATTGAAGAAGTATGTCAAAGATCCAACATACGTTCTGACAGTAGATCTACCTGATTTGACTGATGATTTGATATTTGAAGTAACACCAACTGAAATCACCAGCCGAAAGGTTCAACGACTACGCAACCGAGATATCTATTATGTTAAGGTCACCTGGAGAAGTAGGGACATGGAAGAAATTACATGGGAAGAAGAGAATGATATGCGAAAGCAATACCCTCATTTATTCGACTCAAAAGGTATGTACAATTTCGAGGACATAATTTTTATAAGTAGGGGGGAGTTGTAAGACCCGTATCGAACTAACCTGGTCTTACCACCTTGAACCAAGTCTACCCATCATGGTCGAACCAAATGGATCAAGTACGTGAAGGAGATCACGATCCCAGGTATTAAACTGACCCAAAAACACTAAAAATAGGGGGAGGGTCGCACACCCAGCTAGGCAGGGTCGGACCCCCCAAGATAGAAAGTCAGACCCTGAGTTTTATACCAGGGGTCGGACATTTTAAGAACCAGGGGTCGACGGGATCTCCGACCCCCTCATCGACCCCCAGTCTACCGACAGAAACCGTGATTTGGAAACTTTCCAAATTTCAATGGGATTCCTTCCTAATCTCCATGGGACTTATTTTGGGAGTTTCTACTCTATAAATAGGACGTCCCTAAGCCTCTTTCACTCCTTTTAGAACCTTAATTGGATTGAGATAAAGAGAAGAGAAGGAGAATAGAAAGAGAAGAGAATGAAAGTGGAGAAGAAGATCAAAGAGAAGGCTTTAGAGAAACAAGCCTAATTCTCAGGTATGGATACTATCTCCATGTAATTCTACAAACTTTAGAATAGATAGAGAAGAGGGAATGATCTAGGAGAAACCCAAATCATCCACCCATGGTTAGGTTTTCATGGAAAACCATGGGAGAAAATCATGAAAGCCATATAGGTGAGTGAACTACGGTTCTAGACCATAGAACATGTGTGGAATGGATTGTAGAAGCAAGCCATAGGACCCCAAACATGAAGGAATTGACTGAAGGAGGAAAATTTGACGAAAACCACAGGGGATCGCACGGGAGGTCAATGGCTAATCGACCCTACCAGACCCTAACAATCGACCCCCAGTGTTCGAGAAGTCCAGACTGTAGGTGGTCGCACCCAAGGTCGATGGAACCTCCGACCCTAGCATCGACCCCCAATTAACAGCATGCTTTTTAAAGTCTGAATTAATTCTAATTAAATTCTATCGACTTGGTTAGGTCTTCTAGTGATATAATATCGATATATAGTTGATTCTTAAAGCTTGAAAGAGGACCTACGATCAAGTAAAGGTGAGGAAACAAGACCTAAACTAATAGGTTAATAATAATCTATTTTATTTCTTGAGTCCAATGCCATGATTGATTCTATGCGTATATGCTTGTAATGTGCATTTAACATGTCATCTAATATTTCTATTATTACTGTTCATGCATATTTAAATTTATTGTTTATAACATGATGATGATGATGATGATGATAGGAATAGGCATGTGAATGTTTATGTTTGGCTAGTGTACATGGTGCGGGTAGGGATGGTATCAACCGGTACTTCGATGCCATTTTTATCGGGATATATTGTGCCATAGACTATTCAAGTCATGTCCACTAAGCAAGTGTTGGTGTACTGAATGCGGTAGGGGATGGTATCTACCGGGTACTTCGATGCCGTTTTCATCGGGGGATATTGTACCATGGTTCTACTCAAGTCATGTCCACTGACATCGTCGTATCGCCATTAACTTAGCAGAACTATTACGTCGTAGGGTATGAGGGGAGGTGGTCTCGGACCGTGTAGTGTCTGACTCTGCCGGGGGGCCTTAGCCCTATCTCTATGGTCGTATTGAGGGATGCTGGGGTGAGTCCTTAGATACCCTGATTGGCATTAGGATTATTTAGTTGCGAGCCCAGTTTGCAAGCCCTTGCCAGCAGGGGCTTACGTGTTGGTGTGGGCAACCGGTACAGCCATGCCATTTTCATGGGGTGTATATTGTCCATGGTGGGTGTATGTGGGACGACAGTGCCGTTTTCATTGGGTGGTTTCACACACTCGTGTATAGAGGTGAGGCGGCCACCGAACCTTTCTATAGCACATTGCAAACTTATAAACTAAACCAAAGATATGAATTGAGTGCATGCATATGTTTGTTGCATTGTTTTGTTTGCTCACTGAGCCATGATGTATGCTCACCCTCTCGACATCGAATATTTTTAGTTGATGATGCAGGTACTACAGTTGTAGATTATATGAATAATCTGGTGTATGCGCGTGTTGCTGCAATGGAAGCTGAAGACTTAGAGGATGCGCATGACCCCTCATGCGAGTGCAACTCATGTGTATTCTATTAGGATTTATTTGAATTTATAAAAGAATGTAATTGGTATTTTATTTATTTATGTCTCAGTTGATACAATAATAACTTGATATTTTAATTATGATTATTACATTTAGAGTTCTCGGTTCATTTACTATAAGACTTCCGCTATTGTGTATTTATTCTGATTATGGTTGTGGATGTGCATGGTTTTATTTTTAATGGATACTGCCTATTAGAGATCCTGGTTGAACCGTTGGTTTATTAGCGGTTCATCACACCGTTCTGAATGGTACAGAATTGGGGTGTGACAACAACAGCTATCAAGATACTATACAGATGTCACCCTATGAAGCTCTGTATGGTAGGAAGTGTCGAACTCCTTTGTTTTGGAATGAAGTTGGAGAACAGAATATTGTTGGACCAGAGTTTATTGAAAAGACTTTTCGAGTAGCCGACATTATTAAGGAAAGAGTTAGAACAGCTCGGAACCGGCAGAAACAGTATGCAGATACTCAACGTCGAGACCTAGAATTCATCGTAGGTGATAAGGTATTCTTGAAAGTATCACCTATGCGAGGCTTAAAACGATTCGGGCAGAAAGGGAAGCTAAGTCCAAGATATGTTGGGCCATATGAGATTCTAGCTAAACGTGGGAAAGTGGCGTATCAGTTAGCATTATCCCCATCTATGTCAAGTGTGCATGATGTATTTCATATCTCATTACTGAAAAAGTACGTCAGAGATCCAACACACGTTATAACACCGGATCCATCGGGTCTAACTGATGATTTGACATTCGAAGTAGCACCAACTGAAATTGCCAGCTGAAAGGTTCAACATCTATGCAACCGAGATATTTATTATGTTAAGGTTACTTGGAGAAGCCAAGATGTAAAAGAGATCACATGGGAAGAAGAGAATGCTATCTGAAAGCAATATCCTCACCTTTTCGACTCGAAAGGTATGTGCAAATTTCGAGGATGAAATTTACAAAAAGAGAGAAGAAGTTGTAAGACCCATATCGAACTAACCGGTCTTACCACCTTGTATCAGGTCTTCCTATCATGGTCGGGCAAGCAGACGAAGTGCGTGAAGAAACCACAAGACTAGGTATGAAATTGAACCAAAAAATAGTCAATTAAGAGCGTGTGGTCGCATACCTAAACAGGTGTGGTCGACCACACCTCAGACTAGAGCGACCACAGAAATCTAGGTCGTGTGGTCGTAAGTTTTCGACTGTGTTGTCGACGGGTTCTACGACCACACCTGCGACTACACGAATCCAGTCAGAAACCTTGATTAGGAAACCTTCCTAATCCGAAGGGGGTTCTTTCCTAAACTAAGTAGGGCTTATTATGGAGGATTTTCCTCTATATATAGGACGTCCCTTAGCCTCATTCATCTTTTTAGAACTCAAACTGAAAGGGAGAGAAAGAGAAGAGGAGGAAGAGAAGGAGAATTGAAGAGGAAGACTAAGAGGAGGAAAATTCAGAGAAAACTCTGAATCTTCAATAAGCTTAAGGTATGAAAACATTCCCCATGTCAATTGAATGCCTAGAATAGTTCATGAAGGAGATAGGGATTTAGGTTAGACCCCAATCATCAATCCATGGATAAATTCCAAGAGATCCATGGAAGGAATCTATTAAGTTGATGGATTTTTAAAAATACTAATTTTGATCCATAGAACAATCATAGGAATGACCATAATGATAAGCCAGGAATCAAAGCATGAAGGAATGGAGTTGAGAGTGAAAATTCGACCATCACATGTGTGGTCGCATGATATGCGACCACACGAGACACACATATTCGACCACACACCCTCGGGAAGTCCAGGAAGGGTGTGGTCACATGTGTGGTCGCATGATATGCGACCACACCTTGCGACCACATGCCCTCGGGAAGTTCCAATGAGGGTGTGGTTGCATGTGTGGTCGCATGGTATGCGACCACAGGTTCTGCCACACCTGCGACCACTCAGTTTCTGTTAGTCTAAATTACTGGGAATAAATTTTAATTTAAAATCTATAAATTTATTAGGTTTTCAAGTGGTCGAAAAGTTATTTACAAAGCTTGAACGAGGATGTACTATCGACCAAAGGTGAGAGAAAAAGACCTAAAATAATTGGCTAATAATAAGCTATTTTATTTATTGAGTCCAATGCCATGAATGATTCTATGCTTGTATGTTTGTAATGTGTATTTCACATGTCATCCAATATTCCTGTTATTACTGTTCATGCATATTTAATTCCATTTATTTATAACATGATGATGATGATGATGCTAGGAATATGCATGTGAATGTATGTGTGTGGTTAGTGTACTTGATGCGAGTGAAGCATCAGGGGGAGGATGTGACACTGTGGTTCATCCTGGTCACTAGACTCTAGCTCTATCTCTACTCAAGTCTTGTCCACTGACATCTTCGTATCGTCATTACCTTAGCAGAACTATTACGTCGTAGGGCATCAGGGGAGGTGGTCTCGGACCGTGTAATCTCTGACTCTGTCGGGGGGCCTTAGCTCTATCTCTATGGACGTATTGAGGGATGCTGGGGTGAGGCCTTGGATACACTATTTGACATTAGGATTAGTTAGTTGCGAGCCCAGTTTGCAAGTCCTCGCCAATAGGGGCTTACATGTTGGTATGGGTAGGGCATCAGGGGAAGTGTCATGTGGTGTTTAATCCAGGCACTTTAACTCTATCTCTATTCCATGATGGGTGCATGTGGGACAGCAATGGTGTTTAATCCATTGGGCGGCTTCACACACTCGTGTATAGAGGTGCGACGGCCACCTATCCTTTCTATTGCACATTCTAAACTTAAGAACCAGACCAAAGATATGAATTGAATGCATGCTTATGTTTGTTCTATTGTTTTGTTTGCTCACTGAGCTATGATGTGTGCTCACCCTTTCGACGTTAAATATTTTTAATTGATGATGCAGGTCCTACTGTGAAAGATTATATGAATGCTCCGATGTACGAGCACATTGCGGCTATAGATATGGAAGCTATGATGGAGTCGCATTATTCGTCATGTAAGTGTAACTCATGTGTTTTTTTATTAGATTTAGTTGTTGGATTATCGAGACATGTAATTGATTAATTAATTAATTTTATTTTATGTCTTTAGTCATTTAGAGATAATTAGATTATTAATTATGTTATCACTGTTAGATACTCAATTTATTAATATTAAAGACTTCCACTATTGTTTATTACTCTGATTATGGTTGTGGTTGTATCTGGTTTAATCAAATGGACACGGCCTATTCGAGATCCTGGTTGAACTGTTGGATCATAGAGGGTTCATCACATCATTCTAGTTGGTTCAGAATTGGGGTGTGACACCCTACCCCTTAAGTTATTATCTTTATCAAAACATGCCTTATGTACTATGACTGTAAGACCCGTATCGAACTAACCGGTCTTACCACCTTGTATCAGGTCTACCTATCATGGTCGAGTCAAGTGGACCAAGTGCGTGAAGAAACCACAAGACCAGGTATGAAATCAACCCAAAAATAGGCAATTATGAGTGTGTGGTCGCATACCTAAACAGGTGTGACCGACCACATCTCAAAATAGTCCAACCACATGAATTTTGGTCATGTGGTCGAACATTTCAAAAGGTATGGTCGACGGATTCTGCGACCCCACCTTCGACCACACGGAACCCAGTCAGAACCGAAAATTAGGAAACCTTTCTAATTCGAAGGGGGGCTTTCCTAAACTCATTAGGGCATATTATGGAGGATTTGCCTCTATAAATAGGACGTCCCTTAACCTCTTTCACTCCTTTATTACTCTAATTGAAAGTGAGAGAAAGAGAAAAGAAGGAAGATAAGGAAAATTGAAGAGGAAGACTAAGGAGGAAGAAAATTCAGAGAAAACTCTAAATCTTCAATAAGCCTAAGGTATGAACATATTCCCCATGATAAATTGAGAGCCTATAATAGTTTATGAAGAAGATAGGATTTAGGAGAAACCCAAACCATCCATCCATGGACAAATTCTAAGAGAATCCATGGAAGAAATTATGTGGACAATGGATGGTGTATAAAATAATAGTTTTGAGCCATAAAATAATTGTAGGAAGGACCATGATGATAAGCCAAATGAATCCAAACATGGAGGATTGGAATTGAGAGTGAAAGGTCGACCAGCACACGTGTGGTCGCACGTGTAGTCGCATGATGTGTGACCACACGAGACACACATGTCCGGCCACATGCCCTCGGGAAGTTTTCAAGGAGGGTGTGGTCGTACTTGTGGTCGGAGTATGTCCGACCACACCCTGCGACCCCACGCCCTGTGGTCGCAGAAACTGAGACCACAGGTACTGCCACACTTGTGACCCCTCAGTTTCTATTAGTCTAAATACATGGAAATTAATTCTAATTAAAGTCTATAAACTTGTTAGGTTTTCAAGTGATCTAAGAGTGAATTACAAAGCTTGAACGAGGATCTACTGTCAATCAAAGGTGAGGGAACAAGACCTAAACTAATTGGCTAATAATAAACTATTTTTATTTATTGAGTCCAATGCCATGGATGATTCTATGCTTGTATGCGTGTATTGTGCATATCACATGTCATCCAATATTCCTATTATTACTGTTCATGCATATTTAATTCAGTTTATTTATAACATGATGATGATTATGATGCTAGGAATAGGCATGTGAATGTACGTTTGTGGTTAGTGTGCTTGATGCGAGTGGGGCATCAGGGGGAGGACATGACATTGTGGTTCATCCTGGTCACCAGACTCTAGCTCTATCTCTACTCAATTTGTGTCCACTGACATCATCGTATCGTCATTACCTTAGCAGAACTATTACGTCGTAGGGCATCAGGGGAGGTGGTCATGGACCGTGTAGTCTCTGACTCTGCCAGGGGGCCTTAGCTCTATCTCTATGGACGTATTGAGGGATGCTGGGGTGAGGCCTTGGATACACTGTTTGACATTAGGATTGGTTAGTTGTGAGCCAGTTTGCAAGCCCTCGCCAATAGGGGCTTACGTATTGGTATGGGTAGGGCATCAGAGAAAGTGTCATGCGGTGTTTGATCCGGGCACTTTAGCTCTATCTCTATTCCATGATGGGTGCATGTAGGACGACAATGGTGTTTGATCCATTGGGCGGCTTCACACACTCGTGTATAGAGGTGCGGCGGCCACCTATCCTTTCTATTGCACATTGTAAACTTATGAACCAGACCAAAGATATGAATTGAATGCATGCATATGTTTGTTGCATTGTTTTGTTTGCTCACTGAGCCATGATGTGTGCTCACCCTTTCGACGTCGAATATTTTTAGTTGATGATGCAGGTCTTACTGTAGAAGATTACATGAATGCTCCAATGTACGGACATGTTGCGGCGATGGATGTAGAAGCTATGATGGAGTCGTATGATTCATCGTGCGAGTGCAACTCATGCGTCTTTGATTAGATTTATTAGTTGGATTATTCAGAAGATGTAATTGATTAATTTATTTTATTTTATGTCTTAGTCTTTTGGAGATAATTAGATACTTTATTTATGTTACCACTGTTAGATACTCAGTTCATTAGTATTAAAGATTTCGACTATTGTTTATTTACTCTGATTATGGTTGTAGATGTGTATGCTTTAAGCTAAAGGACACAGCCTATTCGAGATCCTGGTTGAACCATTGGATCATAGACGGTTCATCACACCATTCTAGTTGGTGCAGAATTGGGGTGTGACAATGACATTAGCCTTCTTTCTTCCCTTTTCTTTTCTTTGAACTTTCCTCTTTAATGCAAATGAAGTCAACTTATCTTCTGTCCACTATCCTTTTAGGGTTTATGGGTCACCATGATCTGACTTTGTAGTTCAGGTGTGGAAGTGAAAGTCAAGTAAACCATCTACAGTGTTTCAATGAGTTACCTACAGAGATTCACATATCCTAGAGCTTATCAATGATGGCTAACAGCTTCAACTTGTGCTTCCTCATACTTTATTTTCGTCTTATACCATCAAAACTGGTACAGACAGCCTTGAGAATAAAACATCTCTCCATCCCATTTTAAATACCAAAATTTCTTTGGATTTCACTCTGAATATCCATTTCCAATGTTCCTTTTCTGAACTTTCCTTTACCTGATCTTAGGGATTGAACATTCCTAAAGACCATGCTGAGTATATCTAGGTTAAACATTCTTAGACTAGCTTTCAATTTTTCATGCCAATCCATGAATTGCGCTGCCATAACAGGCATCATGAGGTGTTTGATCATTATATGTTCTTAAATATGTGTAATATAATGCAAACATTGAGAAATAATGAAACATACACACAAGATAAGTTAAACTTGCAATCATTAAACATATGCAAGTCTATTTCTTTTGAAGAGTCAACTAAAACTACGTCCTCATCCTTTGGGACAAGAGCGCACTGGTCCTCTTACTATTCGTAAAAAGTCAACCGAAACTACACCCTCATCCTTTGGGACAAGAGCGCAATGGTCCTCTTATTATCTGTGCAAAACCTGCGAAGGGATAATGACTCTCGGAATCCCACCACTTTTGGGTGTATGAAACTCCTAAAGTCAAGATCCTTCATCCATGTGCATGGTATACATGATCTTTGACACTGCCACCTTTGGGTGGACAATATCGTTCTTTGCTGCTTTCACAAAAGTGAAAATCTTGACAATGTCTTCTTTGGGTGAGCACTGTCCTTCTTTGTTATGTATGTAAATGCATAAGTACTGAATTTGAGCATATCATGATAGACCGAACTTGTCACTTTAGTGGTCCCACCCAATCCTTACACAACATATACAAATCATAATTTGAATAAACTGGGACAATATCACATTTGGGTGAACACTGTCATTCTTTGAAGCATCTATAAACATAGTCATTTGAATTTGAACACATCATGATAAAACAAGATATACCACTTTAGTGGGATCCACCATGTTCCACCATGATATGAACAAATCCCAATTTACAATACTAGTGGGATATATAAATAACTATGAATGTTTTCAAAATATAAATAAACATTCAATTAAATATGCACTTTAGCTCAACAATTAATATGGTACAAAAATATTGAAAAAAACCAGCAAAAACATTGCAAACAAGGCTCCAAAAGAACATCAATTTGGAAAAGCACTTATCCTAATGTACCAAAATATAACAATATATATTTCAGATTAAAGAGCATTGAAAATCGAGTGCAACGGAATAAACCAAAGGTCAATCTGACCTTCCTAGCTCCCACAATCGCGGTTTAAGTTTGGATTGTGAATACAGTTTTAAAACTGTAAGACAAACAGGCCCTTAGGCCATGGACCGGGATAAACCACGGTTTGAACCAAATCAAAATTGGTTTGGTTCTACTAAACCGGTTCAATCCAGTTCGCATATCCGGGTTACTAGGTCAAATTTCTAGGTAATTGGGTTCTCGTATCGGGTCAAAATATGGAGCACATGCCCGGGTTATCGGGTTCGAATACAGGTAAACCCATTTGGGTCTTCGGTCCACCCACTTGGCCCCGGTTGGGCTGGCTTCTCGGGCTTGGCGGGACTAAGCTTGCCCGGCCTGGACTGGATTGGCCCTAACCTGGGTGGGGCTGGACCTGGGCAGGTCTGGGCCTAGGCTGGGCAAACTCTGGCTGAGCCTGTCTAGGTTTGGCGGGCCTAGGCTGGCTGGACTCTGCCCGAGTCAACCCTGCCAAAACCAGCTAGGGTTTACGATTCTACGCTGAGTCGACCCGACGATGACTCGGCGCCGTCAGAATTGTTTTTTTTTTTTTTTTAACTGCCGATGCGTGGATCTCATGTTCTTTTTCAGGCGGCGTGTGAGAGAGCCTCCGGCCACCTCCGGCGACCAACTTTGTATCAGTCGACTCGTCTTTCAGAGAACTACAATCTGGCATAATTTATTTTGAATTGTACCGGTCAAAAAATTTCGAAGGATTCCAAACTTTGATAGTTTTGTGGGAAAAAATTATGAAGAAAAATCTCTATATTTTTCAATTCAATCAGTCCTACCATCTTAACTATCCCTTACCTACGATCCTAGGTCTATGTAGGTGGTTCTGATACCAATGGTTAGAATTTTTAATCAAAGTTAGGGTTTTTCCATGAGATTTCTCATAAACCTTAACGAATCCACCACACAAATTACTAGAATACAATGGGTATTAAAAGAGACATACCATTTACTGTAGATTGATTTTTGACAGTTTCCTATAGCTTGAATGCCTCGATTAAAGTCTTCCACAGCCTTAGTCCTGTTGTGTGGGCTTGTTCAATTACATAATCAGTTGTTAAGTGGGAGTTCAATTACTGGTTTGACCGGTTCAACTCTGGTTCGTCACTAGTTAGAAACTATCAATCCGGTCCACTGTGGAAATGGTTCTGGGTTAAGAATAGTATTATAAATACTATGACTAAGGTTCTTGCAGCCATTGATTTTTATCTCTCTAATACTCCCATACACACAGAGGCAAAAAAAGATCCCAAGAGGCTATGAAAGACTTTAATCGAGGCATTCAAGCTATAAGAAACGATTGAAAATCAATCTATAGCAAATGGTATATGTTCTATCATCTCTTTTAATGTTCATTGTATTATAGTAATCTAAGTAGTGGATTCATTAGGTTAATGCTCATTGTATTATAGTAATCTAAGTAATGAATTCATTAGGGTTCATAGAAAATCTCATGGAAAAACCCTAACTTATATTAAAATTTCTAACAGAAGAAAACGAAAATGACAAACTATTTGATTCAATGTTTCTTCCATTTGCCTTGATTTTGAGTTAATCATGGGTGTTTCTCGTCATCTTTGGTTTTGCCATTAAAGCTCTCACGCCGTGTTTCCTCCATTTGCCTTGATTTTGAGTTAATGGTGTTTCTCGTCATCTTTGGTTTTGCCATTAAAGCTCTCACGCCGTATTGCACGGGAAATCTGTAGGTTGCCCTCACGGTAAAGTTGCAGAAATTTAATCACACCCTTAATAACCCCATCAATTTCCCGTTCTATAACCAAACATACAAGGGTTTCTCGTCTCTTTCTAAGAAATGGAGGTGATGAAGAACATACAAGGGTTTCTCGTCTCTTTCTAAGAAAGGGAGGTGATGAAGAACACTAGCAAGCATCCAGTTTTATGTGTAATTTTCTTTTGTTAGTTCTGTTATACATGTCATTTTTTTTGGAGGTGAGGCTAACAATTTAATGAAATATGTCCTTTTGTTGTAGAACCTGCGATTTAAGTGTCTTGTGTAAACCTGGTCGTCTGAGATTGCAGATTGAGGGGCTGACGCCAAAACGTGGTTTCATTGTGCCAAGAGAAAGCTTGTGACGGAATATTCCAGGATAAACCTCTTGAAGTTGAAATAAATTACACAGCATCGGTTCTAAATCGCCTTAGGGCTGATTCTAGTTCAATCCCAATTTGAATAGAAAGAAATCCAAATATCGATTGAAACGAAAGCTCCTCCCTAACTGTACTGTACACAATTGCAGACGCTTGGCGTGAACATCTATGGTTTCCTCTCTCTCTCTCTTCCATATTCCTCTCCTTCCCCCGCCTCCTCTGTTTCTCTTGTCTCTTCTTCTGCTTCTTCCGTTCAACGTTCTTTTGCTTCAAATCTCTGGATTTACTACTATGTTCTTCTCTAGCAACGGTGGGAAAGGGAGAAATGGTAGGGAAAAAAGAGTTTACCGTGTATTGCAGGTACAGCCTACTCCTAAATTAATTAAAACTGTCAAGGATCTACGGGATGGTATACAGCTCAAAGAGAATATGTGTCAACAAAGTCCTACGTCTAAGGAGGACACTGCCACATGTGATAACAAGAACAGTGTTTGAGATAAAAACACTTGTTCATGCTAGAGTTTGAAATGTGTCCACAAAATCCTACGTCTAGAGGACATTGCCACATGTGGTAACAAGAACAGTGTTTGAGATAACTCAAACACTTGTCACGACCGTATGCTAGAGTTTGAATTCTGTCAACTACATGTAAAACATCTGTAACCGATTGTATGAAGCGATATCGCCAAAATCATTCTCTCAAGGCTCTACAATCACTACTCGATGGGAGGAAGTCCACGTGGCACGCATCCAGTGGCCACTGGTTTTCCCAGCACTCGTTACCAATTGGAGATGAAAAGGTAAATTGGAAATGAAGGTTATAGTGGTTTTTTAACATTAATTTGTTTTTAAGTAATAAAACATTTAGGGGTAGATTGGTTCATAGAAAAATTTATTTTAACACTGTTAAAAAATGAGGATGTTTGATTTTTTCAGAAACTTTTGGGAGCATTTGTCATTTAGGCATAGTACAGGGAGGCAAGCATCTTTTTCCCTTTTCTTAGACATTAAAAAACCATACAAAGACTAAGTTTATGGCCATCAAATTAGACTTACAAAAAGCTTATGATCGGATAGAATGAGGGTTCATTGAACATGTACTCCACAAACTGGAATTTGTAGAGGTTTGGATTAGTTTGGTCATGCAATGCATCTATTCGGTTTCTTACACCCTTTTAATTAAAGGAGCTGAAAGGGGGTCATTTAGGCCTTCAAGGGGGATTCGGCAAGGGGATCCTCTGTCCCCCATTATCTTCATACTCTATGCCTACAGTCTATCTTGTGTTTTAAATAATCATCCTTCTCATGGGCCTAGTTAGGGGATACGAATTAGAGGCTGCCCAGCTCCCATTAATCATTTGCTATTTTCAGATGGTTGCATTTTATTTTTTAAAGGAAACCTAGAGATAGTAATGCATTTGAAGGATTGTCTTGATCTTTATTGTAAGGCTTTTGGCCAGCGTATCAATCATTCTAAGTTTTCATTGATTTTCAGTCCTAATACTCCTTTATGATTTTGTCACTGGTTTTCTGGGCTAATGAAAATTCCCCATGGTCAGCTTCCATCCAAATATTTGGGGGTTCCCACAGCCTTTGGAGTGTTTAAGAGACTGTTATTCAACAATTTAGTGGATCAGACTCTTCTCAAGCTACAGCAATGGAAGGCCTCCTTATACTACGGGTAAGGAAACTCTTATTAAATCAGTGGCTCTTCCTCGTTCAAATTTTATATGTTGTTTGTTTAAACTGCCCACCACTCTACTTCGTAAATTAAGAAAAGGAATGGCTGATTTTTATTGGAGTAATGGGTCAGATTCTAAGAGCATTCACTGGATATCATGGGAGAAGTTGTTTCTTCATACAAACAGAGGTGGTTTGGGTATGAGGGACCCTATTTTTCAAAATGAGGCTCTCCTTGCTAAGTTGGCTTGGAGAATTTGGAAATCCCCTGAGTCTCCATGGGTTAAATGCCTTAACACCATTTATTTTCCCTCTTCTGACTTTCTTGATGCCACTATTGGGTCTCGCCCTTCCTGGTTATGGAGGAGTATTTGCGAAGGTCTGAAGGTGCTGAAACAAGGTTTCATATGGAAGGTCGGTTCTGGGTACCAAATTCGCATTTGGGAAGATGCTTAGGTACCAAATCTTCCTCATAATCTACCTGTCTCTTCTCCCCCAGTAGAGCCTTCATGTTTTTGGGTATCGGACCTTATTGATAATACAATTAGGACTTGGAGAATGGATCTGCTTTCTGCTTCGTTCAACCCCAAGAAATTCAGGCTATTTTGAGCATTCCTCTATCTCTTACTCCCACACCAGATAGTTTAATTTGGAAAGCTTCTAAATCAGGTTCCTTTTCTATGAAAGTGTGTACCACATGCTATTTGATGAACTTGAGATGACACTGAGAGAAGGGGGGGTGAATCAATGTCTTAAATTTTTCTCTAATTTTTCTTAACTTTCTACTGCTGCCCAAAGCTGATAGAGAACAAAAAATTCAACACATACATAAGCATATGCAAATCTACTTCGCTACCACTTAGTGGTCAGGTCTACCAGATTTACACACACACCCTGCAAGCCATTCCATGCAGTTTAAAATATACCAGAAAATAAAACATTAAACACGGGAATATTACGTGGTGCACCACCACAGTGTGTGATGGCTAGTCTATGGAATAATGCCCAACAGACTCCGTATTTATTCAATACTCAGTTTTTAGTCTCTTACAGATAAGGATATTAACCCTAGGTTTTCCCAGCATAAAACTGAGAGGGCAAACAATGCCAAGATTCAGGCTATGACAGCCAGTGTCCAGCACCCAATAAACATAATATAAAAATAATATTTTTGAATTTATAGAATTGCCCTGCAATGAAACCCATATACTAGATAGTTATTCCACTTTTTTCCTTTCACCTATGCTAGCATACAGTGCATAGAAAACAATAAAAACATAGAAAATGAGAGAATCTCACAATCAATTATTTTCGAATGGCCAACAATATTTTTGGAGCTCCACACTGCTCTCAGAATTCTTCAACAGCCTTCAATGATTGTAGAACTCAATTTACAGAGCACACATTGCTTACAGTCTTCCAATCTTTTCCACACGACTCATAATCTCCATGAATATAAAAATAAAAGCTCTACCAACCTCTCACAAGGATTTGACACTCCATTATTGTGTAGAGAAGAGGTAGTTGGTGATTAAACATCCCACAGGGTATAAAACCTTAGAAAATCCCTCTGTCTCCCTTCAAAATACTATTTTTAATTTTTTTTTTCTTCATTTTCTGACTCCCAACAATGCCCAACAGGTAGAGCATCGAATTTCAGACTCGGTGCAACTTGAACCGTCTTATTCCAAGCTAAGATGAGGAAGTTATGTCGGTTTAAAGTTAACCAATGATAAATAAGCAAAAGGAATCTTTTTGACTCAAACCATGTACATGCGAAGCACAGGAGCGCCGCACGGAATAATGGCATTCACGATATATGATGCGATCCATCAAATTAAGCTGCGATCGACCAGTTAGAAGAGTCGCGATGGACTCTTGACCCATCCGCCGCACCACAATTAATCCTTCTTTTTTAACGACCGTTAGATTAGAATATTCTTGACGAAACTAACATTGAGCCATCGATCTGGTTTCTTTCACTACATGACTTAGACCAAAAAACCATCCACAAATGCCGGAAAGACCTCTGTCACCATTATTTCATTCAATAAGCTCTGTACAGAGCAATTCTTCCCGAGAGATGCTTCTCTCTACACAATACGTTGAGCACCCTCTCTCTCTCTACTCTCTTTCTCTAGAAAATACATCAAACACTTGATCGGCATGTGGGAGAACACGGTTATGCCATACGACATGTGCGGTAGTGGGCCTGCGGGCCTTGCTGCTTGCATGCCTGCTGTTGCAAGGCATGCCTGTGCTACTGTGCATGTAGGCCTGCGTATGGCTGCCCAAGCAGCTGCTACGTGGCTGGCTTGCGTCCTGCATGGCCTGCTACTGTGCATGCCACCTTAGCTTCGTAGAACCCACTCATATCTGAGTCCCACCAATTTCTCTCTCCTCCATCACATCATAAAAAAATGTCACATCATCAGAAAACCTATCACATCATCAGAAAAGCCCACAAACACTTTCTCTCATTACTATTCTTCCTTTAATGCTTTAAAATGCAGTGTCAAGATGCCGCAACACTACCAAGAATTACCACATCATCAGAGAAGCCCACAGACACTCTCTCTCATCAAACTTGATCATTTTTGTCAACAATTAAAATTCCAAGGTCAACACTATTCATGTCCCATTATCAATCCTTGCTGAATCCTCTCTCCAAGGGTTCACTTGCTTCATGGATGTCAGTTCCGACTATAGTTTGGCGAACTATATGGTCATGCTAAACTATTTCTAAAATTAAAACATTTCCTCTGGCGTTGTTGTGCCCAAGGGATTCCTTCTAGTTCAGATCTTATTCATCGTAATATTCCTGTCGGCCTACTTTGTTGTCGATGTGGAGCAGTAATAGAAACTATCGATCATATTTTGCTTCATTGTCCCTTTGACAGAGCTGCTTGGTTGAGATCTTAACTTTCATTCCTTGCTCCAATGGATTCTTCAGTCTCATTTCATCAATGGTTGTCCGGATTCTGTGGTCTAGCTTCCTAAATACCAAAATCACAAAGCCACTTAATCCTTTCATTTATTACCTTTATGTGCTGGACTCTTTGGAAATCTCGAAACCAGTTGTACTTTGACCATCAACAATCTACTCCTTCAGATGTCATACAAATGGCCCATCGGGCATTCACTGAATTTTGTGAGGTTCATCACATGGGGAATTTAACGGCATCTTCTTCTGTGTTGTCAGCTGTGATGCAGCGGCCCAGTTGGTCTCCCCCTTTACCTGATTAAATACTAGTGCTGCCTTGTCCTTGGATGCCTCTAATAGTAGTATTGGGCTTGTGTTCAGAAATCACTTGGGGAATCCTATGTTTGCTGCCGCTGAGGATGTTGGTTTCACTTCCTTGGCTCTTGGGGAAGTTTTGGCTGTTCTCAGGGCTCTCTGTTTGGCTATTCAGCAGGGATATTATGTTTTGCAGGTGGAAACTGATAGTCCAGAGGTGGTGCATTGTTTTAATAAGACAACTGCTTCTTCTGATGTTTTTTTGGATACTGTGATTCAGGATATTGTGGGATGTTTATCTAAACAATGTGTAGTCACTTTCTCTCATGTTCCAAAATCAGAAAACTCGGTAGCGCACCGAGTGGCTAAAGAGGCCTTTCCGGGGTCAGGGTTATTGTCGTGGGATAGCTCTCTTGGTTGGTGGATCTTTGTAAATCGGATGTACAGCTGGACGCATCTCTAGTTAATCAATAGAATACTTTTTTAACAAAAAAAAATGAAAGAAATAATAATAATAATAATAATAATAATAATAATTATAATAATAATAATAATAAACGGTTAGAGCAATGCTTCTTTCGATAATTACAAATTGAACATAAAAAATCCAAAAGGAAAAGGAAAAAATTGTTGAAAAAAAAAAAATTCCGGAGAGGGGTATTGTAATGTCTCAAGGATAAGAAAATTAAGAAAAAAAACCTGCATTTTAGAGGATCCACATCCTCTCCCGCCTGAATTTGGGTGGGAGAGTTGGCGGCTTGGATGGATGACCACCACCTAGCTCTCGGGTGGATCCAAGTCCTCTATCCGAACTGACACCCCTGTCGGCTCGGGTGTCGACTTGGATGGAGGACTCGGATCCACCCGAGAGTCAGGTGGCGGCCATCCATCCGGGCCGCCAAGTCTCCCGCCCAAACTCAGGCGGGAGATGATTTCTATACCATTTTAGATGCCACGAAAATAGAGAAAAGAGCAAAGGGTGGGATTCAAATCCTCTCCTCCATGAGTTTATGGAGGAGAGGTGACGCTCCCATTGGATGGACGACACTTGGAGCTCGGGTCCATCGGAACCGTCCATCCGAGCCGACACCGAACCGACAAGTTGAGTCGACAAGGGGTGTCGGCTTGGATGGAGGGTTCGGATTCACCCGAGCTCCACGTGTCGTTCATCTAATGAGGATGCCACAGAAACTCTTGGAAGAGAAGATGATAAAGTGGAGAACAATGGTTTTTATTTTTTATTATTATTATTTTTTTTTTTTTTCAGTTAGAGCTTGCAAAAATAACTGCAAAAGAAGGGCAACGATAGAAAACTTGTCGGTCAGAGGTGGAATTTGTATGGAGATCTTTCAGTTCCGGGACTTGAATGTCAGAAAATAATAAAACAGTTTTAATATGCAGACACTTTTTCTCTTCAATTACATTTTCCTCTTTTGGATAGTAATATGGAGGAGAGAAAAGAAATGGTCAGATGCCATTGATGATTGCCATGAAGATGACGGAATGAAGATTCCCATGCCATTGACGATTTCCATCAACACGAAGATCACATGAGTCAGAAACACAATTGGTCAAACCTGAGGATTAATAGTCCAATTGAATATGAGTCGAACTAACAATAAGAATATTTCTATTGGAACGTCCTTCACAATCTATAGAGAGAGAGAGAGAGGGCTCCAATACTTGACATTAAAATATAAATCATTTCTTGATTTCCACAAGTATCAGTAGATAAAAATGCCAAAGCCCCAAATCTCCTAGTTGCGGTTTTAAAAGAATTAAACAGATAATTCCAACTAAGAATTCGTTGGTGCAGATTGGGACAATTATTAGTTAAAAGAATAAATTTCAGCTACCATTCATAATAGTTTCAAAACATCACCTATCATCCATACGTTTCAAAAAACATCAACTATCACCCAATCATTTACCACCGTTAATCAAATAGGTCCATTTCGTTAAACCAATTCCGTTAGTTGCTGATGTCATCAAAAAAGAATGTGAAATGGACTATAATACCCTAATAGATAAGTCAAAAGACTTTTTTACCCTCACTCACATAACTGACCCTCTTAGCAAAAAAAAAAAAAAATATATGAAAACTAAACCTAAACCTAAACCCGACTTCAACGGAAGAAATCAGAGGAAAGAAAATTCGTTCGATAGTCTCCACTCTCCATCGACGACGACGCAGTGGTGTTCTTCCCCATCACCTACGAGCTGGAGCCGTGTTTGAAGGTATGCTCTATTCTCAATCTCTCGGCTTCTCTACATCGGTGGTTTTCCCAAGGCCTGAGCCTCCCTCTGTTTCCGTTTCTCTGTCTCTGGTTCTATCTCTCCGCCTCCGTTCTCTCCCTTTCTTCTCTGGGGTTTCTCCACCGAGGACCGAGCTATAAACGGATCTATGAGTCCACCGAGGTTAGTGTTTCGCCTCCCCAGTAGCTGGGTCTTGTTTTAATTTCATTTTCGTTGATGGGTTCCTTAGAACTTCATACTTTTACAACGTATGGTGATCTGTTTTAAGAAATTTGATGGTGATCTGTTTTTGCAATGTTTCTTGGAATGGGTTTTAGAGAAAGAGGGAAGAGGGAAAAACCCCCAGTCTCTTTTGTTGTTCAAAAATTGATTTATTTTATTGACTATTTTATTTGCAGGATCGTGTGTTATTCGTAGAGTTGCATTTCGGTTCATCTGATGAGTTTCCGAGAGAAGGAAGAAACCTTCTTTCTTCTTCATTCGTTCTGGTTGTCAGTCAGCAGAACTTTGTCCCAGAGATCTACTATGGAACCAGGGTTATTTTAGTAATTTTATTAGTTTTTAAAAATTTCAATTAAAAACATAAGGGGTAAAACGGTCTATTACTAATTTCCGTCACCTCTGTCAGTTACTTGGGTGTAGTTGATGTTTTTTGAAAAGTACGGGTGGTAGATGATGTTTCGAAACTATTATGGGGGGTAGCTGAAATTTATCCTTACTTAAAACCTTATAATATAGCTCCGAACCAAACCACACCACTTTGGCAAAGGGGCAGTTAATAAGGATATGGTCAATGGATTCAATCTCTTCTCCACAACACCTACAAGAAGCATCCAGAGGAATCTGTCTGTGTAAAATATCTTCTCCCTAAGCCAATCCTCTTGCACAAGCCCTCCAAAGAAGGATTTAATCTTTGGCAAAGTATTGTAGGACATATACGTTTCCAAACTTTCTTGGGAATGCACTTCCAAGAATTAGAATGTGAAGAGGAAGCACGACTGCTATCAGATTCTTCAAGAACATTAGAAATAAGGTGATAGGAGGACTTTACGGAGAACTTTCCATGTTTTTCTCCCTTCCAAATGAGCTTATCCTCTTGCGGATAAATACTAAGAGGTATTCTTAGGATGACCAACTTTCCAGCGAAAAGTACTGACCAAGGATATTCTCTTTCCAAATACGATTAATAGGATTGATAAGATTGGAAACCCAATTAATGGTACAATCTGCGGGCTTAGGAGTAGTGGGTTTATATCCCTCTAAAGTCGGGATCCATTGATACTCCCATATTTGAATATTATTTCCATATCCCACTTGCCAAATAAGCCCCCGAATCAGAAATTTTCGACCTTCAAGGAGACTCCTCCACTCCCATGAAGGTCGGTTACCCAAAGGAGCATGAAGGAAATCATATTAGGAAAGTATATGGACTTAATAAATTTTCCCCAAGTGGATTGAGGAGAAGACCATAATCTCCACGCCATTCTAAGGGTCACGAAGACTGAGTCCCCCATTTTCTTTGGACTTGCATAATCTGGTCCATGAAATCCAATGAATATTCTTTTTGTGATTTCCATTAAACCAGAAAAAGTCAGCAGCCTTCTTAATAGATTGATGAAAGAACTAAGGGAGTTTGAAATGAGAAACAGCGTAATTTAACATTGATAAAACCATAGAATTTAATAAAACCTCTATTCCCTCATAAGAAAGTGACTTACTTTTCCGGTTCTCCATCTTATTTATGCTCTGATCATGGATATTTTTTAAGCTGTTCTTCTTTGATAATCTGAACTCATAAGGTAAGCCAAGCTATTTTGTTGGTCCATCTCCATATTTGATCTTGAGCAGTCTTGAGAACTATCTCTTGAATCTTGATGGAGTATTGGGGTTGAAGGTCAGACAGAATTTGTGAAGATTGATTTTTTGGCCTGATGCTTTGCAATAAATATCCAAACTACCTTTCAAAGAATTGATTGTACACATGGATATTCATGATATATGAGATGACAGATAAGAATACGAGGTTTGTACACACGTTTACCACATATTACTCTTCCTCAAGGTGGACCGTGGATATTTGTATAGTTATTAAGGTATGAAAAGAGTCACAGCCAATGATTTGATGTAAATATTAGACAGCCGGTACTGAGAAGAAACGTAAGCGGTCTCTACAATGCCATAGTTTACATGCTCATGGATTAGATGCATGAAAGTCAAGCTCGATCTATTTAGTGCATTCATGGAACACCGGATTTGTAGCAATATGAAGGGCAACCTGATCATAGGTTGCGGGTGAGAGACCCAATGATCATATAAGAGTACGTTAAGCTATACTAACTCACAGATGGTGGAAGTCATAAAGCGATATTCGACCTCAGGAACAAGAATTCATGGCTTGCTTCTTGGACTTCGAAGACAAAGGATAAGAGCCCAACATGGTGCAGTAATCCGTAATGGAGCGTCGAGTCATAGGGTAGGAGGTCCAATCAAAGTCTGAATAGGTTGATAACTGAAGGGAGCTAGCCCATGGTAGTCAGAGTCCTTTTCTTGGAGAAGATTGGAGATAGCAAAGAATTCATATGGCAAAAGTTTGGTGAGAGGCACAGGGTGTTGCATAAACTGACTTAAATATTGATTTGTATTGGTTTTGGACCTGGTTGATTCTGATATGATCCCCGATGCAATCTTCATTTTAATATTATTATATATAGTATTGACCAAGTGTCAGCTTCCCATTAGATCTATATACTAATTATATTCGGATTAGATCAATTTTGGATACCATTTCTAATACTTGGAATTAGAACTTTGTGTGCTATCATTGGAAGCTTATTGCATAGAAACTGTGTGTTGGGCTACAATTGAGCTTAAGATGTAAGAACCGTGTTCTAAAAACCGGGTCTAACCCATGATTTTATATGGTGACAGGTGTTCTAATCATAACTGGACCGGAAGGCGAAGCCGGGTGACGAACCACTCAAATTTCAGGTATGAGAACCTGTGAAAAATGGTATAAATCTCATACCGGTCTGACTATACCGGTCTGAGTCAGTCAGACCGGTATGGTGCAACCAGTATGTGTATACTGGTCTGACTATACCGGTTTGAGTCAGTCAGACCGGTATGTGCGACCGGTATGTTTAGTTTTTGCTGGAGACGGACTCCAGCGGGTCCCTCACTCCGAATGGAAACTTGGAAAGTTTCCAATCGTGAAAAACCTTCCCAAGATCGGCTTTCCTCTATTAATAGAGATTATGACACTCCATTGATCTTTCTCAAACCTTAGCCGTCTGGAGGGGAGTTGAGAAGGAGCAAGGAGGAGGAGGCTGCCCAGGAAGGAGATTTCCGTTGGAGGAGCTCGCCGCCAACCGACGAACACCGTCGGTAAGTGCTCCATACTATTAGTAATACTAAGATGTTGGATCGGAGTCGCGAAGCGGCGCGGCAATCCAAAACCCTAGATCTTTCAATGAACCTAATCTCTCTTTTAGATCTGATCTGGTTTGATACAGCATTTTAGTCAAAATCAGAAGGCCATTAGGATACTTGGACCTTAGTGTGGGTGAGGAGAAACCCTAGAAACCTAGCCGATAACCGACAAGGAAGGGAGATCTGAGACCTCGCTCTAGGATCCAAACCGCGGAGTATACCGGTTGGACGCAAGTTCTAGTGGTATGGGCCTGCGGTATATACCGCAGGCACATACTGGTCTCACTCAGTGAGACTGGTATATACCACGACCGGTACATACCGGTGGGACATACCGGTCTTGGGCACTGAGACCGGTACCGCGACCGGTATGTCTTCCGAGCTTGGTTTGCTTGGCCAAACATGGTGCTGATCACCTGTAACCTTAATAAATGAATTCTAACCTATGAATATGACTATATAGGACCTGTAGATAGCGTGAGTAAACCCTGTGACGCAGAGCGGGATTGTTATCACACGTCAGGTAAGGGATAAGACCCCAAACTCTAAATAACTAATTAACAGTAAACCTTTGTGACTAAATTGTATATGAATTCATTGCTTGATGTCTGTGCATTTCACATGCCATGTAGTTGCTTCTTTTATTATTATCTATCTATGCATTTCAATGCTAGGATTGTTGGTTGTTAGGAATGTGTATGATTTTTGTTAGTGTGTGGAATGCGAAGGGGAGTGTGCCCTGGATATATCCACAACTAACACCTTTTTCGTATCGCCATCTACCTTAGCGGACTTGGTACGAGTAGGGTATCAGGGGGAGGACGCGGTAGTGTGGATTATTGCCTGACCGTCAGACTCTAGCCCTATCCCTATATCGTAGGGAGCCGTGCTGGGGTAAGGCCATAGATACTGTTTGACATATAGGACTGGTTAGAAACGGAACCCACTTGCAAGCCCTTGCCAATAGGGGTTTAGGTATTGATACGGTGTAGGGTATCAGGGGGAGGACGCGGTAGTGTGGATTGTTGCCTGACCGTTAGACTCTAGCTCTATCCCTATACCGGAGTGAGTGATGTGTGGCAATAGTAATAGTGTAGATTGTTGCCTGACTGTTGGGTGTGCTCACACTCTCGCGCATAGAGGTGCGGAGGCCACCAAACCTTACCATAGCACTTTGCAAGTTATACCTGACCTAAATTGTAATGTTACCTCATGCATTTTGTATGTTGCATTGGTCTTGTACTTACTGAGCTAAGTTGTGAGCTCACCCGAATATATATTCGATTTCTTTTCAGATCTTGATGTAGGATACTCAGTGGAAGACTTCATGTCTGCTCCAGCTTACATCACGGTGGCGGCTTTGGAATCACAGACTGTAGAGGACGAGCATGATGCGTCATGCGAGTGCTCGTTCGGTGTATTCTATCAGTGATGGTTATTTTCTTTTGATACATTGTAATAACTATTATTTAAATTTTATGGATGATGGAATAAGTTGAATAATTATTTTAAATTACAACATAGATCTCAGTTCATTTATTTTTATTCTGCTGCTATGTATTAATCTCTGATTAAGTTAGACTGCTTGGGAATGATTGGTTGACACGGTCTATTGAGATCCTGGTGTGAACCGTGGTTTAGAGCCGGTTAACTCACACTTCTGGTTCAGCCAGAATTGGGGTGTGACAACTTGGTATCATAGCCCTAGGCTCTGTCCAGCTAATCATTCTGCATCTAACTGTGTCCAATGAGCTGAGTTAGAAAAAAAAATTATAAACTTTAATAAGAACACACCATAAGCTTGTTTGATGCATGAGACTTAAGAAAGATGCATAATATACTATTAATGGAAGAAAATTATAAGCACTGTAGTAGTAAAGAAAAACAAATAACCATTTCATAATTTTTACATACAAAGTGAACGACAGAGTACAGTCCACAAGTCGGACAGTTACTCTGTAACAAAATAAACCACATGTGAATAAAATAAAACAACATCAGACTATGGTGGAGTAGCAGGCCTGGGTGGTATAGGGTCTGCAATATCATAATCACGCTCGTATGCCTCTCTCAGCCAATGAACCTGGTCCTGCGTGACCCGTAGGCTACGAGCTAGACGCCCCAAGTCCTGACCCATCTCTCTGAGTATCCATAATCCCTCTCTAGGTATCTATGATGCCTCTCTGAGAATCTCGGATCTCCATGAGCATGCTCATCAGTGGGTCAGAAGAAAGATGGGATGGTCCCGCAACTGGAGGAGGCTGAGATGGTCCTGCTCCTGAAGAATGTTGGGGTGCAGGTGCAGGGATGTCCTCCATGTGTGCATCCCCATCATCCCCTGTCTTTGCTGCCTCTGCTGCTGCTGCGACTGCTGCTACTGTGATTGCCGCTGGATTCCTAGGTGGAAGAGGACGAGCCTGTAACTCCTCGTCACTAAGCACTAGATCGTCCATCTACATCTTATAGATGGCCTCGGCATCTATATCAGAATTCATAGTGATCTCCACAGCTACCTCTCCCTGCATATCGACACCCAGACACTGCAATAATGCTGTGATCAACCTCCCATATGAAAGATTGCCCGTTACATTAAGCATTTCCGCATAAATCATGACACGAATAAGCAGGTAAGGTAAACTGATCCGGTGCCTAGTAGCCACACAGTAGGTGAGATACTGGGTCAACTGGGACAACTCTCCATAATGCCCACTCTGGGGAACAATGTCATGCTGTATAATCCGGCAGTATAGACGAGGCTCAGGACGTAGGTTCGAAGCCAACATGATTCTACCTGGTAATAAAATCTGCTCCGCAATGGCTGCTCTCATGTCCTCAGAGAGATACCCCTTAGCTCTGGGTGGACAATAGATGAGTTCCCCATCATCAAGAATCTCCAGAAGTGCAGCTAGCTCGGCTGTGTTGAAAGAGATCATCACCCCTTTCACATAGCTAGTGATGCGAAGGTCCCTAGCATGCTCCCAATCATTGAGATCCCCTTCTACCTCCAGGTTAGCATAGAATAGTTTCACCAAGCTGGGACGAGTAGTCTCTCTATACTGTATAATAGGTAACCAACCATCGCCCCAAAAGCTGCCTCAACATCGAAGCAGTGCAGATGCTCCAGGTTCACAAAACGACCTACTTCGATACGTTTTGCTCGAAACCATGCAAGGCGTGAAGCGGCCGCCTCTGAGCGAAAGTATCTCTCATCATACAGGACAGGTGGGGGATGTGGCCTGTTCATACCCAGCAGATATGATCGTTTCCCCACGCCATGACGTCTAGACATATTGTAACTGTTAAACAAAGAAAAATGAGTCAATTAGAGAAAATTTCAGAAAATTTCGACAGCATAACAGTAGGAAATGGTGAAAAAGCCTCAAAACACACCCAATATGGGTAGGAGGACTTATTGTGGTAGTACAATGCTAACATAAATCAAACAATTACACCACAAAGCAAAGAAATAGAGACATATTAACAAAAATTTATCAAAAACATCGAAAAACCTAGAAACCTAGGTTAAAAGTCAAAATTTTGGGATTTTCTTTAAACCAACTGATTGAACTTCGAATTGGTTGAGGGGTTTTGCACATTTAAACCCCTAAAACCTTTCTCAAATGAAGAAAGAAGTTTTCTACGGTTAAAAACTTCCAAATCAAGAAAAACCTAGGTTTTGGCATAAAAGACGATGAAAAATTTTCTAAAAAAAAGGTAAGAGAAGGATAAGCTTACCTGAGAGACGAGTTGATACTCTAGGTTGAAGTAGAAACACTTTTAGAGGCACCGGATGGACTGTAGAAACTCAGAGACACGGAGAGGAATCGCCACCGGAGTAAACTCTATAGTAGGAAATGAAAAATGAGGCGGAAAATCACGATTTTAAAGAGTTTCTGGTGATACCGGTCGCACTTTTGGACTGGTATGTGCGACAGGTACCTCCGGCGGTATGGTGCGACCGGTATGTACCGCAAGGTATACTGGTCTCACCCAATGAGGATTGTGTGCGACCGGTACCACCGGCGGTGTGTGCAACCGGTATGTACCGCCAGGTATACCGGTCTCACTCAAGGAGAGATCGGCACCGCAGCCGGTACCTCATGGGGGTTTGGGAATTAAAAACCATTCCCCGAACCTGCCGAATTTCACTACCAGACCTCACGCCTGCATGTTATGACCGGAATAAATGATTGTGCTTAGAAAATTTTGGGAAATAATTATAAATTGCTTATTTTCTTTCCCTATTGATGATTACTTATGGTGCATATGCGTTGAGACTAAATATTATCGTTGGAATAAATGTCTCATTTGTCTCATGTGTTTCAATGTATTCAGATATTGCACAGGAAATTAATTGCTTCAATGGTGAGAGGAAATGGCCGTAGAATTCCTCGCAGACGCCATCACCCAAGGGCGTCTCCAATAGAAAGGAATTCAGGGACAAAAAACTCTGAAGAAAATGAAGAGAGAGTAAGTGGGGAAGAACTTAACCCCCTAAATGAAACTAAAATCTGATGAAAGTGTGAGGACAATGGAATTTCAATATGATCCTCCACGAAATCAAAATTAGGCTCTCGCCTTGGTTACTTTTATCCATCCACGCCAATAGACGGAGTAAAATATGGAGTCGCCACCTAGATAAGGTCTAGGACCTATAAATGGTCTCTCACTTGGAGAGACACTATGACTCATGCTCAATGGATTGGCTTCTAGTCTTACCGGAGAAGGGTAAGTGTCAAGTTACGAGTTGGGAAGGTGTTAGGCACCCAACTCGCCTTGGCCATTGGACCGGTCTCCTTCTGTCCTATCCTTTCCTGCATTCTTAAAACTTATGTATGTTCAGGTCGTTCAATTTAGCCTAACTAGGCAAATGGGGAACCCTAGACCAAGTTTCTAAGTTGTTCTAACATAGGGTGCCGCCACATAGACTTAAAAAATAAAATACAAGTCAACAGATAATAAATGGATCAATGAACAAATGAATGGATAAAGAAAATTAAATAATCATGAATAAACAAATAATGAAATAAAAGAATGAATAACACAGAAAATACAACAGATAATGGATGATCGAGCTCGAGATCAAGCCACCTACGTATCCCTGTGCGGCGGGAATCAGGCCAAACGTAGTTCGTGCAAGATTGTGGTTGTGGTTGTGGTTGTGTGTGAGGTGCTCCCTTGACAAAGGAAGCACGTGTGACCGTGCGTGAAGGGTGAACTACTCAGAGTTCTCCACTTCCCGCTGCCTACGTATCTCTTTAGAGAATCAGGTCAAACGTAGTTCCCAACAGTTAATGGGCTGTTGGACTCCACATGGCATCACTCAAGAGGTGCTCGGACCTCAACTCCTTGCACTCAGCAAGGCATCACTCAAGAGGTACTCGGACCTCGACTTCTCGCACTCAGCAAGGCATCACTCAAGAGGTACTCGGACCTCGACTTCCTTGCACTCGACAAGGCGAACTCAAGAGGTACTCGGACCTCGACCCCTCGCACTCAGCAAGGCATCACTCAAGAGGTACTCGGACCTCGGCTCCACGTACTCGACAAGGTTTAACTAAGATTTTGAAAATGATCGGTCTGCACAACGATTCCCAAACATGGGAGATGATTGGCCTAAGGCCTAAGGCCAAAGACAAAACTGGGTAATAGCTAGGTTAGAGATCAACATCATTCCCACCGCCGCACGATACATATACAACATGAACCCATAAATAATCACCCTCATGTGGTCAACAACACAATAAGCAATAAAAATAGGCTTAAATCCACATCAAACCAATAATAGGTTGAATAAACCAAATGGACCTTAGGCCAGACCCTATGGATCAAAACTTAATAGACCTGAACCAAACTAAACCAGATTCTAAGGATATGAACCCGGACAAACCTGAACCAGCTTAGAATAATCCCAACCAAAACTCTATAGGTTTTATCCTAAACAAGCCCGAACCAGCCTATGAAAGCCCATGAACCCTATTAAGCCAGGCTCAAACCTAAACACAATCTAGTCATACCATATCGGACCTAGAAGACAACCTAATCTAAAACTGGATATGACCCACCCAAACCAAACTGCAGCCACCTAAACCAACTAAATCTGGCCCTATCTAACTGAACGAGACCCAAAGGCCCAACTCTAACCTCAACTAAACCCATCCAAACTAAGGCATATTCAACATGAGAGGTAAACTAAACAAACCTAAACCAAATTTCAGGTTCGCCATCAAGAAATATATCAATCCAGCCCAACAAATTTAACCATTAGACACATCAACTAAACCAGATTCAACATAAGAATAACTCAACACATTCTGAACCAGCCTCAACTCAACCTTGTCATTGTCAGGTTCTCCGAACCGAAAGCTCAGAAGTAAAATAAACAATAAGAATACATCTCAACAAGAAGGTTCCATAGACAGGGTAAAGAAATAACAAAAGAAGAACCAGAAGAACCTCTAACCGTAATCAATCTCAAAATAACCAGAGGATAAAACTCTTAAACATAGGAGCCCAACTGAGATATCTAAGAAGAAAGAAACAACCAAATAACCTATTCTACACATTTAAACTGAACAACAACCTCGACACAAAACTCAAATTCGGCTTCCATTGAAACATTGCCAGTAAGCCATACTCATGCATAAAACCAAGTCTGAAAGCAGGATCAAATACCCTCTCACAGAAGCTCCCTTGAATGGGGAAAAGAATTAGAAACAGTAAGGCCACACCCCCTTCATATCGGATCAAGTAAAGAGAAACAAACAACCCCTGTAGAATTTCCTAGACACCAAAACATATCACACTATTGCAGAAGATGTTACAGACAAAATGTATTCATTGAATGAGGACCATTGGAATTATGGTAAAACACAAAGCCACCTAAAGCACATATGAGGACCCTTGGAACATGTAGCATGATCCGGTGATCAATGGCAGTCTAGAAAATATACTCAGTGAATGCATAAAACATTCAATCTTGAATGTCATCACTCCCACAGACCTTTATCTCTTAACTTTCCAAGCAAATAGATAATGGCAATAGGTCAGAGGTAGAAGAACCATAACAAACTAAGAACAGTGTAATCAAAAGGTTTAACATGTTCAAAGGAACAAATCAACAAATAAGTAATACCAAAGAGATAGCATTGAACATTTGAACCCTAAACCTTTGAACAACACGGTAGAGAGACATCATTTAACATCAAAAAGAGCAAATTGCAGCAGCAAAAATGGGAGTGATAATAGAGGAAGAAAAATGAGAAGCGAGATGAGATAACAAAAGAACTATTGCAAACAACTAACGCTGGCAGCACAGAGTGAATAAGCCTTACCTGTAAGCAATGATTCTCCTCTCCTTAGATAGCAGCCACGGTCCTCCTTCCCTCTGGTTTCACGCACAAGTGGCCGCAACTCTCTCAGAGACACTCATAGTTGATATTCGCCTAGGTTGAGTACAAATAATGCTACAGGTAGCTCCACGGGCAGCATCTACTTCAGACTCCAAAATGTATTGAGGAAGTTGTGTCGTCTTACCACAGCCAGTTTCTCTAGAGATAACAACAATCTGATTCTATGAGATGGCAGTTAATAATGCATCCCCAGGATGATAAATGCCAATAGCAACTCTTTCATACCCATCATCTCTTCCAGTTTCCATTCCAATTACGAAAATTACAGTCAGGGGATGTTGGCGCACAAGATAAAGCAACTTTCATGGAATATCGATAAATAATAATCAGGCAGATCGATAAATGAATCAGTGAATGGATTGAATAAGAACATGACATCGCCTAATTGTGAAAACAGCAACCATCCATCCTTGCTGCAGCCATTTCACTTCTCTCCCTAATTTCTCCCTTCCACTCCTGGACAACAAAACTCCTCTCACGGTTCTCTCTATTTCCCATTTCAGCAACCCATAATCTCTTTCTCGCTCAACTCTTTTTTTTTTCTATCTTATGTTCTCCATCCCTTCGCAGCAGCAGCAGCAGTCCTCTACCCTCTCATTCTTCTTCTTTGATTTTCTCTCGCCCAAACCCCATCTGAATGACACCTCACCTTGCATCTTTCACCCCTCTCCTTCTCTTTCTTCACTTCTTCTTTTATCATTTTTGTTGCTATAACTGTTGCCATTGTTGTTACTTTTGGGAGTTTAGAAAGAGAACCAGGATATCGAAACTCACCTGAGAAGAAGACCGACATTTGTGGCCTTTGACCTCGATCTACGGCTTCCTATTCTTCCCAAGCTCCCTCGCTTGAAGCCATTGGACTCATCTTTGCGTCTCTCCTTGCGGCTGCCCTTTCTCTTCCCGTTTCTTCTCACTATTCTTCCCTCTCTACTGCTCTCTTCTCTCCATGAGCTGCTGCCGAAGCTCTTTCCCTTTCTTCCTCCTACTTCTTCTCCTTTCTTTTCTCTTCTGCTGCCGCCTTTCCCTTTCTTTCTCTCCCTCACGACAGTCTCTCTCTCTTTTGTTTGTCTAGTTTTTTTTCTTTTCCTAACCCTTAATCCAAGGGCTAGGATCCCTCCACTTGATCCCCTCTCAAACCATCTCATTGACCCAAACCCAACCATGATCTAACCCACTAAACTAAATCCATTGACCTTAGTTCTAAACCCAATCAAACATCCTGAAACCCAAGGTTAAGAACCCAAGCCCATTTTAGAAAACAAAAATTATCATAAACTTAAGCCCACTAAACTAAAACCTATTGACTCAAATAACTAAAAGAATTAAAAAAAACTCTATCATAAGGCCCAATGACAAACAAATGCCTAAAACAAAACAACAAAAAGAAAACAAAACTAAAACCCACTAACACCTAAGCTAAGCCCATTTAATTAACAAAATTAAAACCCACTACCACAAAACTAAAGTTATAGGCCCAAGCCCGATTCTCTTAACAATTTTCCCATTTTTTTTCATTTCATAATAACCTAAATGGTAGAGACATTCTAACATAACCAAAAAATGACAAAAATGCCCTTGATGAGTAATAGGCCAAAATGGGGGTCTTACAGAATGCCCCTCTTCGGTCGAAATTCAAAGTGAATGAGGGCGAAGAAAAGAAAAGGCCGCATTTTGGTCCATGGACAATTGCACAAAAATGAAAAGATGGGAAAACAGAACATTCTGACTAGATGTTCCGTCAGAAGAATCAGCGTACCTAACTAGGCGCTGATGAGGAAAAAAGAATTTAATTGGAGCGTTTGACTAAGCATTCCAACGAGAAACAGATCATTATGACTAGATGTTCCGTCGGAAGAAATCAGCGTACCTGACTAGGCACTGACGAGGAAAAAAGAATTTAATCGGAGCGCTTGACTAAGCATTCCAACGAGAAACAGAACATTCTGACTAGATGTTCCGTCAAGGAAATCAGCATACCTGACTAGGCACTGAGGAGGAAAAATGAATCTAATCGGAGCACTTGACTAAACGTTCCGACGAAGAAAGGAGCAAAAATGGAGTGCTTGACTAAGCATTCCGATGAGAAACAGAACATTCTGACTAGATGTTCCGTCAAGGAATCAGCATACCTGACTAGGCACTGACGAGGAAAAATGAATCTAATCGGAGCACTTGACTAAGCATTCCAACGAGAAATAGAACATTCTGACTAGATGTTCTGTCAAGGAATCAGCATACCTGACTAGGCACTGACGAGGAAAAATGAATCTAATCGGAGCACTTGACTAAGTGTTCCGATGAAGAAAGGAGCAAAAAATGGAGTGCTTGACTAAGCATTCCGATGAGAAACAGAACATTCTGACTAGATGTTCCGTCAAGGAATCAGCATACCTGACTAGGCGCTGACGAGGAAAAATGAATCTAATCGGAGCACTTGACTAAACGTTCCGACGAAGAAAGAGCAAAAATGGAGTGCTTGACTAAGCATTCCGATGAGAAACAGAACATTCTGACTAGATGTTCCGTCAAGGAATCAGCATACCTGACTAGGCGCTGACGAGAAAAAAAGAATTTAATCGGAGCGCTTGACTAAACGTTCCGACGAAGAAAGGAGCAAAATTGGAGTGCTTGACTAAGCGCTCCGACGAGAAACAGAACATTCTGACTAAATGTTCCATCAAGGAATCAGCATACCTGACTAGGCGCTGACGAGAGAAAGATCAGATCAGAGCGCTTAACTAAGCGTTCTAATAAGAATCAAAACATCTGACTAGACATTTTGACTAGCTCGAATCACCCGCCAAGGTGTCTGACGACAACTAATCAAAACACCCGCCAAGGCGTCTGACAAACACAATCGGATCACTTGACTAAGTACTCCGACGGCAAATAGAAATCAGAATCACCCCTCAAGGTATCTGACAAACACAATTGGGGCACTTGACTAAGTGTCCCGACGGCAAATAAAGATCAGAATCACCCCTCAGGGTATCTGACCAACACAAAGACAAACACAATCAGAACACTCGACTAAGTGCACCAACGGTAAACAGAAATCAGAATCACCCCTCAAGGTATCTGACAAGCACAAAGACAAACACAATCGGAGCCCTTGACTAAGTGCACCGACGATAAATAGAGATCAGAATCACCCCTCAAGGTATCTGACGACAACATCGACAAACACAATCAGAACACTCGACTAAGTGCACCGACGGTAAACAGAGATCAGAATCACCCCTCAAGGTATCTGACAAACACATCGACAGACACAATCGAAACACTTGACTAAGTGCACCGACGGTAAACAGAAATCAGAATCACCCCTCAAGGTATCTGACAAACACATCGACAGTGGACAACAAAGCTTTGAGAGCCACTTCAGGCTAGAACGTTCACTCACCACAGCACAGAAAAAAAAATTCTCAAAGAGTAAATCATCCAACATTTTGACATTGACAACTTTGAGATGATCATGAAGTGAAAGACTTAGAATTATCACAAGGACTACAAAAAACAAGACCACGAGTGAAGCAAATAGTTGGATGAATCCGGTCAGACTAAACACGGGATTATGAGGAGGGGTCCTTCCTACACTAAGGGAATGACAATGTTTGAACAGATTGTTCTATAAACAAATAATGCTTTGAATTTTGGGGGGATGCAAGACGAAATGAATTGATCAACTTTTGGATGAAACTCACTTGGAGAGGGGATTCCTTCCTCTAATAGAGATATAGACAATGTCTTGAATTCTCAAATGCTAGATAGATCTCAATGTCTCCGCACTGGATCAAATAACTAACTGGGTCTCAATATAAAGAATGTGTCACCAATGGACTTAGGCATAAGGGTATGGTCTAAAGCTCACAAAGAGCTATCGCCTATATATTCTCTAAGCTTCTGTGTTACCTTGCCCCAGTGTCTAAATTCACAGCTGCACAAAATTTGACAAGCAGACGAATCTTTGAACATTCACTGAAAGTAACCTTAAGGAGACACAGCCCCACACCAACGTTAAGAACAAAACCAAACAACGTTTCTCCTCTTGTAAATGCTCAGATTAAAATAAATCCCAGCAAGCTATAAACTTAATGCCGAAGCAGGCATGACTATGTCTGGGCCTAAAACCTCTAGGTCTATAGACAAACATGATAATGAAAGGTCCAACTGGACTGATGAGAAGACTGCCCACATGGGTCCACCATTGGGAGAGTGAGGGTTTATAATGTAGAATGATGAACTCACTGGAGAATCACCACTTACGGCTACTTGAAGAGAAGGGCTCTTGGAATTCTTGGACGTCGCTGAAGTGATGAACGACAAATAGAAATTCCAGCCAGATTATTGACGCATCTGTTATTGCAAAAGAGTGACGTGCTCACAAGAGACAACATCATAAAAAAAATGATTGAAGAGAAGGGCTTTGTGATGGAGGCTCTTGAAAATCTGTCGGATTGATGGACGGGAGAAAGAGCCTATTAGCCGAATTGAAATCATCTTCTGATAATGATAAAGTGATGAGACCACCTCCTGGAGAGGCGGGATGTAGCAGCCATAATCGAAAATCTAGACCAACCAATGCCGTGAAACACGACAAATAACTGGGCTCACAAAGGGATATGTCACCATCCTACATCCTGACTTTGAATAATTCTCCTTTCTTCCTTTTCCTTTTTTTTTTTTATTTTTTTCTAAACGGATGTGGGTATTACTCCAAGTACCACTTCACAAAACGAATAGACTCACTACAAACTCCTGGGGGAAACGCCTCCACTGTAAGACACAAAAAGATGAGCAGGCTCGTCACCAGACTTCAAAGGAAAGTACCTCCCAACATCCTCATTTCTGCACATTTTCTCTTGATTTTCATTCTGTTCTTTTTTTTTTTTTTTGAATGTATGTAAAGATTACCCCAAATGCCACTTCACAGAATGAGCAGGCTCACCACCAACTCTACAAACAATGTCTCCCTGTGAAGCACAATAATATGAGCACGCTCACCTCCAGACTCCAAGGGAAAATGCCTCCCAACATCCTCTATATTTTTTTGTATTTTTTTTTCTTTTTTCTCTCTTTCTTTTTCTTTTTTTTTTCTTTTTTTTTTTTTTTTTGGATGTGGGGGCTATACAAATACTGCTCCAGACTGACCAAACACTTCTTCACATTGGAACAAAACCTCTCTGCTTTTGTAAGCTAGCTCGAAGTGAAGACTCTCAGAGATGGCATCTCTAATTCGACAGGAAGTACTGTCTCCATGTCGTTAACCAAAGAAATGAGATGTTGCCCCAGTGGGAGTACTAAACCTTCACATTCTTTGTGTTGCTTCAACTGCCCCAATTCATCTGAGGATGGTAAGGACAAGACCTATGTTTGATAATCCAAAAATTGTTGCACAACTCCTGTTTCTTGCCCCAATCATGCTGCCCCTGATCCAAGATCAACTCACAAGACACCCCAATGTCAATAAAACACTCTTGTAAGAAGCTTGAGAACGTGGGTACTCTTCTGTCCCAAAATTTATCATTTGAAGTCTTCACAGACGGGTTGGGCTTTCTTTTCTTTTAAGGCCAGGTGGAGTAGAAGTTCAGGTGATGGCTCATCATCTTGATCATCATCAGAATCAGAATTAACAGGGGAAATGGAATAGGAAGAAGCAACAAGCTTGGAAAAATTGGAAATTTTTTTGAAGTAAGCTAGCTTAGCAATGAAATCCCAATTGGGACAAAATTGACATTTGATATAGCAGATTTGAGCTGGACTCTCTATACACACATTGGACTTAGGCCCAGACATGGCTGACCTATCAGTTTCAGATGATAGCAAGTTGGGACAAAATGAATCCATCTGAGCACCTCAATTGGATACAACACTGCTAGTGAGAAAAAACAATTGTTGTGGGACCTAGTCTCTGTTTCGGTTTCCATCAGTAAGAGTCATCACGTCCACCTGACAAATATTGGTATTTATCATTCAATTCCCTGCCCCTGTTGGGACTATGAATGCTCATTATTGAATTGCCTCACTATTGGGCATATGGAACACAAAGTTCTCTTGGACGTGGATATCGGGAGGTGGGTGGGTCAATCCTAGGAATCCGAGATCGACTTTGATAGTCAGGGAATTCAGGGATATCATTCATCTTGGCCACTTGGCCCCTCAAAGGTTCATGGTTTCTTGATCAATGGAATATTTGAGATCATACTTAGCATAACAGTAATGACTCCGAGAAACCTACTAGAGGAAGGATCCTTGACTCAGGAGGACAGAGAAAATTCTGATCTAGAAAAACAATGATGCAGAGGAGTGGAGAAAATAATTAACTTGAGACAAGTCATTGGCTAGCTCGTGATCGAGACCTTGACTGACGAATATCCTAGCATTGAACCGACTCTTAAGGATGGAGACATCAGTTGATTGAGAGAAGTGACACTGACCAACTCTTAAAGAATGGAGACTTGATTAACTTGATTGATCAAAGATTCGAATGACTCATAAAAATAAATAAATGAACAAAAAAAGAATTTGAATTGGAAAATATACAAACATACACAAGCAAGGATGACTTGACCAAACAATTGTTAACTCACTTGTAAACCAATTCAAACTAAGTGCATCTTGTTCAACTTGTCAAATTAAGCGGCCTTATGTCCAGATGTTGGGGAAAAGTAAATTCTGATAGAATCACACACCAACACCAACATCTAATCACAATGGCTCACTTAATTTTAGTAGTTTGAAAGAGATGCCCCAGTTTGAATATACAATCCAAGTGATAAACAAGTAACATGGTTCAAGAAAGAACAAAACACACAGATAGTCTTCTGACCACAATGACCACTTGGTGATGATTTAGTTAACTTACTCTCAAAATCAGTATGCATCCATAGAGAGCTCAACATGTAAGTTGCATGTTTATACGAAAAGGTTGATGTGCCCTAGAATATACATATGCCGAGTGATCAGCATAGACACGCATACCCATGTTGCACTATCTATGCAAACATACTGATAAAGAGACCAAATCTGATCTCAATCATCACTAAAGTGGCTACAATAGGCAAAAGAAATCTATAGAGTTGTTCGAACTTGAACCTCAAAAAAGATGTTAGTGGGGAAATTTAAAATTCAGGCTCTATGTCCAATGATGCATGATAGGTGGTTATAGGACAGACAAGGCTTCCTTGACAGGATGCAAAATATACCTATCACCCGTATAAACGGAATGAGTCGCAGGTACGGGCATCCTTTATATACCCGAAGGTACTAGATCAAGGTTGTGGCTTCGTCGGAGGGCTGCCCAAAATATTCATAATGGGTCCGTTCCAACTAACCACGAGGTTTGGTTGATCTCATCCTCACAAATGCAATGCAAGATGCAAAAATAGAAATTAACAAACAAGTATTTACAACCACCTAACATCCAAGTATTTACAACAAACTAAAACCAATTCTTTACAACATGTTATATACAAGTATTTACAACAGACTAAATCACAGGTATTTACAAGAAACCAAGATACATGTATTTACATGTAAACAACATACGGGTATTTACAACATGCTATGAGTATTTATAGGAAACACAATGTAAACATTTAAGCTACAACACATATATTTACAAGAAATAAAATACAACAATTTACATCAAGTAAACCTACAAAATACATCGACCTAAACATACAAAAGGGGAAAGGAAAGGAAAGGATAGAATTCGGAGTCTGACATGATTCCCCAGCGGAGTCGCCACTGTGAAGACAAGGGATTTTCAATATGATCCTCCATGAAATCAAAATTAGGCTCTCGCCTTGGTTACTTTTATCCATCCACGCCAATGGACGGAGTAAAATATGAAGTCGCCACCTAGATAAGGTCTAGGACCTATAAATGGGCTCTCACTTGGAGAGACACTATGACTCATGCTCAATGGATTGGCTTCTAGTCTTACCAGAGAAGGGTAAGTGTCAAGTTACGAGTTGGGAAGGTGTTAGGCACCCAACTCGCCCGGTCAATGGACCGGTCTCCTTCTGTCCTATCCTTTCCTGCATTCTTAAAACTTATGTATGTTCAGGTCATTCAATTTAGCCTAACTAGGCAAATGGGGAACCCTAGACCAAGTTTCTAAGTTGTTCTAACTTAGGGTGCTGCCACATAGACTTGAAAAATAAAATACAAGTCAACAGATAATAAATGGATCAATGAACAAATGAATGGATAAAGAAAATGAAATAATCATGAATAAACAAATAATGAAATAAAAGAATGAATAACACAGAAAATACAACAGATAATGGATGACCGAGCTCGAGATCAAGCCGCCTACGTATCCCTGTGCGGCGGGAATCAGGCCAAACGTAGTTCGTGCAGGATTGTGGTTGTGGTTGTGGTTGTGTGTGAGGTGCTCCCTTGAGAAAGGAAGCACGTGTGACCGTGCGTGAAGGGTGAACTACTCAGAGTTCTCCACTTCCCGCTGCCTACGTATCTCTTTAGAGAATCAGGTCAAACGTAGTTCCCAACAGTTAATGGGTTGTTGGACCCCACATGGCATCACTCAAGAGGTGCTCGGACCTCAACTCCTTGCACTCAGCAAGGCATCACTCAAGAGGTACTCGGACCTCGACTTCCTTGCACTCGACAAGGCGAACTCAAGAGGTACTCGGACCTCGACCCCTCGCACTCAGCAAGGCATCACTCAAGAGGTACTCGGACCTCGGCTCCACGTACTCGACAAGGTTTAACTAAGATTTTGAAAATGATCGGTCTGCACAACGATTCCCAAACATGGGAGATGATTGGCCTAAGGCCTAAGGCCAAAGACAAAACTGGGTAATAGCTAGGTTAGAGATCAACATCATTCCCACCGCCGCACGATACATATACAACATGAACCCATAAATAATCACCCTCATGTGGTCAACAACACAATAAGCAATAAAAATAGGCTTAAATCCACATCAAACCAATAATAGGTTGAATAAACCAAATGGACCTTAGGCCAGACCCTATGGATCAAAACTTAATAGACCTGAACCAAACTAAACCAGATTCTAAGGATATGAACCCGGACAAACCTGAACCAGCTTAGAATAATCCCAACCAAAACTCTATAGGTTTTATCCTAAACAAGCCCGAACCAGCCTATGAAAGCCCATGAACCCTATTAAGCCAGGCTCAAACCTAAACACAATCTAGTCATACCATATCGGACCTAGAAGACAACCTAATCTAAAACTGGATATGACCCACCCAAACCAAACTGCAGCCACCTAAACCAACTAAATCTGGCCCTATCTAACTGAACGAGACCCAAAGGCCCAACTCTAACCTCAACTAAACCCATCCAAACTAAGGCATATTCAACATGAGAGGTAAACTAAACAAACCTAAACCAAATTTCAGGTTCGCCATCAAGAAATATATCAATCCAGCCCAACAAATTTAACCATTAGACACATCAACTAAACCAGATTCAACATAAGAATAACTCAACACATTCTGAACCAGCCTCAACTCAACCTTGTCATTGTCAGGTTCTCCGAACCGAAAGCTCAGAAGTAAAATAAACAATAAGAATACATCTCAACAAGAAGGTTCCATAGACAGGGTAAAGAAATAACAAAAGAAGAACCAGAAGAACCTCTAACCGTAATCAATCTCAAAATAACCAGAGGATAAAACTCTTAAACATAGGAGCCCAACTGAGATATCTAAGAAGAAAGAAACAACCAAATAACCTATTCTACACATTTAAACTGAACAACAACCTCGACACAAAACTCAAATTCGGCTTCCATTGAAACATTGCCAGTAAGCCATACTCATGCATAAAACCAAGTCTGAAAGCAGGATCAAATACCCTCTCACAGAAGCTCCCTTGAATGGGGAAAGAATTAGAAACAGTATGGCCACACCCCCTTCATATCGGATCAAGTAAAGAGAAACAAACAATCCCTGTAGAATTTCCTAGACACCAAAACATATCACATTATTGCAGAAGATGTTACAGACAAAATGTATTCATTGAATGAGGACCATTGGAATTATGGTAAAACACCAAGCCACCTAAAGCACATATGAGGACCCTTGGAACATGTAGCATGATCCGGTGATCAATG
This sequence comes from Protea cynaroides, assembly GCA_028583415.1. Classification (NCBI taxonomy): domain Eukaryota; kingdom Viridiplantae; phylum Streptophyta; class Magnoliopsida; order Proteales; family Proteaceae; genus Protea; species Protea cynaroides. Next base: position 85,951,954 of record CM053275.1, read on the forward strand.
TTAGTCTAGAAAATATACTCAGTGAATGCATAAAACATTCAATCTTGAATGTCATCACTCCCACAGACCTTTATCTCTTAACTTTCCAAGCAAATAGATAATGGCAATAGGTCAGAGGTAGAAGAACCATAACAAACTAAGAACAGTGTAATCAAAAGGTTTAACATGTTCAAAGGAACAAATCAAACAAATAAGTAATACCAAAGAGATAGCATTGAACATTTGAACCCTAAACCTTTGAACAACACGGTAGAGAGACATCATTTAACATCAAAAAGAGCAAATTGCAGCAGAAAAAATGGGAGTAATAATAGAGGAAGAAAAATGAGAAGCGAGATGATATAACAAAAGAACTATTGCAAACAACTAACGCTGGCAGCACAGAGTGAATAAGCCTTACCTGTAAGCAATGATTCTCCTCTCCTTAGATAGCAGCCACGGTCCTCCTTCCCTCTGGTTTCACGCACAAGTGGCCGCAACTCTCTCAGAGACACTCATAGCAGATATTCACCTAGGTTGAGTACAAATAATGCTACAGGTAGCTCCACGGGCAGCATCTACTTCAGACTCCAAAATGTATTGAGGAAGTTGTGTCGTCTTACCACAGCCAGTTTCTCTAGAGATAACAACAATCTGATTCTGTGAGATGGCAGTTAATAATGCATCCCCAGGATGATAAATGCCAATAGAAACTCTTTCATACCCATCATCTCTTCCAGTTTCCATTCCAATTACGAAAATTACAGTCAGGGGATGTTGGCGCACAAGATAAATCAACTTTCATGGAATATCGATAAATAATAATCAGGCAGATCGATAAATGAATCAGTGAATGGATTGAATAAGAACATGACATCGCCTAATTGTGAAAACAGCAACCATCCGTCCTTGCTGCAGCCATTTCACTTCACTCCCTAATTTCTCCCTTCCACTCCTGGACAACAAAACTCCTCTCACGGTTCTCTCTATTTCCCATTTCAGCAACCCATAATCTCTTTCTCGCTCAACTCTTTTTTTTTTTTCTATCTTATGTTCTCCATCCCTTCGCAGCAGCAGCAGCATTCCTCTGCCCTCTCATTCTTCTTCTTTGATTTTCTCTCGCCCAAACCCCATCCGAATGACACCTCACCTTGCATCTTTCACCCCTCTCCTTCTCTTTCTTCACTTCTTCTTTTATCATTTTTGTTGCTGTAACTGTTGCCATTGTTGTTACTTTTGGGAGTTTAGAAAGAGAACCAGGATATCGAAACTCACCTGAGAAGAAGACCGACATTTGTGGCCTTTGACCTCGATCTACGGCTTCCTATTCTTCCCAAGCTCCCTTGCTTGAAGCCATTGGACTCATCTTTGCGTCTCTCCTTGCGGCTGCCCTTTCTCTTCCCGTTTCTTCTCACTATTCTTCCCTCTCTACTGCTCTCTTCTCTCCATGAGCTGCTGCCGAAGCTCTTTCCCTTTCTTCCTCCTACTTCTTCTCCTTTCTTTTCTCTTCTGCTGCCGCCTTTCCCTTCCTTTCTCTCCCTCACGACAGTCTCTCTCTCTTTTGTTTGTCTAGTTTTTTTACTTTTCCTAACCCTTAATCCAAGGGCTAGGATCCCTCCACTTGATCCCCTCTCAAACCATCTCATTGAACCAAACCCAACCATGATCTAACCCACTAAACTAAATCCATTGACCTTAGTTCTAAACCCAATCAAACATCCTAAAACCCAAGGTTAAGAACCCAAGCCCATTTTAGAAAACAGAAATTATCATAAACTTAAGCCCACTAAACTAAAACCTATTGACTCAAATAACTAAAAGAATTAAAAAAAACTCTATCATAAGGCGCAATGACAAACAAATGCCTAAAACAAAACAACAAAAAGAAAACAAAACTAAAACCCACTAACACCTAAGCTAAGCCCATTTAATTAACAAAATTAAAACCCACTACCACAAAACTAAAGTTATAGGCCCAAGCCCGATTCTCTTAACAATTTTCCCATTTTTTTTCATTTCATAATAACCTAAAATGGTAGAGACATTCTGACATAACCAAAAAATGACAAAAATGACCTTGATGAGTAATAGGCCAAAATGGAGGTCTTACAGAAAGCCAATGAAGAATCGCCGACACAGGGGCAAACCTCTACAAGCTCCGAAACAATGATGGCGAATTTGTTTACTAATATGGAGGCACAACAGAAAAAGTTTTTTGATGAAATGTTGAAAATGTTTAGGCCACCTGGGCCTGTGCCGGCTCCTGCATACATGCCATCCACAAATGCTGAGAATGTACACGCGGTACCAGTGGGGGTTAGCACAGTTACTGAAGGACCACCACAACAGGACCAACCCAACACAGTTCCCCACCCGGTTACAGGGACGCCAATTCCTAACCAAGATCAGGGAGGATATCAGGGTCCGTAACAGGGTGCATACTATGGTGGGTATCAGGGAGGAAATCAGAGTGGCTACTCTTATCAGCCACAATGGTATGGACAGGTCCCTTATGCACAGGGTAGTCTTTCCAGAGTGGTGGATGGATTTTTAAAACTCCAACCACCAACTTTTACAGGAAAGTCAAGAAAAACACTGTGGCCAGCGCAGTGGATAGCTGAAATGGAGAAAAAATTTTGGCTACTGGAGTGTCAGGATGGGGAGAAAGTAGTATATGCCACCCACATGCTGAAAGAAGAAGCCAATGGGTGGTGGAGTTCAACTAAATCGTATCTGGAGACAAAGCACCAGATAATCACTTGGCACATATTCAAGGAGGCTTTCTTCGAAAAATATTTTTCCAGGAGTTTCCGTGATCAGATGGAGAGGGAGTTCCTAAATTTGCAGTAATCCCATCTGACCGTAGAGGCATACGAACAAAGGTATGAAGAGTTATTCTTCTTCGCTCCAACCAGTATACAGGAGGAAGAAATAAAGACTCGTCGTTTCACTATGGGTCTTCGGGGTGTAATCAGAGAGCATGTGCTGGGTCGAGGGTTGAATATATATAATGAAGCTGTACAGGTGGCTCAAGTCATCGAGGCAAGTCAGAGAGAAAGTTTCTTCGCACAAAATAGGGGTCTGAAGAGGCCTAATCCTGAGGTCCAAGGCGGGAGAAGCAACAGACTATACCCTCCATTCAGGCCACCAGCTAGCACAGTGCCTCCCAGACCAGCTCTTGCAGTGACACCACAGGCTGCGGGACAGAACACTAGTATAAAGTGTTACAATTGCCAACAAGTGGGACATTATGCCAGAACCTGCCCACAACCAAAGAGGGAGCAACAACAAGGCAAGGTTTATGCTGTTACCACAGAGGAGGCAGTCGCATCACCAGATGTGGTTACAGGTATGATTCAGTATTCATTCCTTAACTACTGCATTAATTGTTTGAGTATTTAAATCTAAAGGAAATTTTTTTTAAATTTAAAAACCTCAAGTACAATAAATATAACAGGATTACCTGCCAGAGTCCTGTTTGACTCAGGGGCCACCCATTCCTTTGTGTCGGTATCATTCAAAAGAGGACTAGATCAACCCATCAAGATTTTGGAACCAAGTCTATTAGTCTGGTCCCCCATGGGAATGGAGGTGGTATTAGAAGAATATTATGGGCCTTTCCCAGTGCATATTGAAGGACGAGAATTGGAAGCCAATCTAGTCCAGTTGGAGATGTCAGATTTCGATGTCATTCTGGGAATGGACTGGTTATCTAATCATGCAGCTAACCTGTTATGTGCTGAGAAGAAGTTGGTGTTCAAGGACAGTGAATGGAAGGAGTTCAACTTTAAAGGGGCTAAGTTGCCTAGGAAGAAAAAGCTTATACTCTCGGCTCTAAAAGGAAGGAAGTGCTTAGAGAAAGGGGGAGTAGGATACCTCGTATCAGTGGTGGATGTGACCGCTGACTTGCCAAAAATGGAGGACATCAATGTAGTACGGGAATTTCCTGATGTATTTCCAAAAGACCTACCCGGGTTGCCACCAGACAGAGCTACTGAGTTTGTGATAGACCTCCTACCAGGGGTAGCACCTGTGTCTAAAGCACCTTACAGGATGGCTCCTACCGAGTTGAAAGAGGTAAAAAACTCAGCTGCAAGAACTGTTAGACAAGGGATTTATAAGGCCTAGTATCTCACCTTGGGGAGCACCTGTGCTCTTTGTCAAGAAAAAAGATGGTAGCGTACGTCTTTGTATGGACTACCGAGAATTAAACAAGCTCACTATCAAGAACAGGTACCCACTACCAAGAATAGATGATTTGTTTGATCAATTACAAGGTTCGAGTGTATTCTCGAAGATTGATCTGAGGTTAGGGTATCATCAACTCAAGATTAAGGAGACAGACATCCCCAAGACAGCTTTCAAGACGCGGTATGGACACTATGAGTTCCTTGTGATGTCCTTTGGGTTGACTAATGCACCTGCATCATTAATGGAGCTAATGAACCGCATATTCCATGACATGTTGGATACGTCGGTTATCGTGTTCATCGATGATATTTTAGTATACTCCAAGGACCAGGAGACACATTCAGTGCATCTAAGAGCAGCATTACAAAGACTGAGGAGAGAGAAGCTCTATGCAAAATTCAAGAAATGTGAATTTTGGTTAAATGAAGTGGCCTTCCTTGGTCACGTGGTGTCTGCTGGAGGAATCAAGGTTGATCCCAGTAAGATTTCGGCCATAGTAGGATGAGAGGCGCCGAAGACAGTTGTCGAAATACGTAGCTTCCTGGGCTTAGCTGGATACTACAGAAGGTTTGTGGAGGATTATTCTAAGATTGTTGGTCCACTCACCAGGTTGACCAAAAAGGGGGAGAAGTTCACATGGACCGATGAATGTGAGAAATGCTTCCAGACGCTGAAGTCAAGGCTGGTATCAGCACCTTGTGGGGATAATGAGAAATCGACGTGATCCTCCTCTGGATGGAAGTGTGTATCCATATCGATGAAGATCGATTTGTTTTGTTGGAGTCGCCACCTAGATTAAGGTCTAGGACCTCTAAAAATGTAGCCTCACCCTAAGGTAAGACTTCTATTGACTCGTGACCCAATGTATCGGTTCTTTGGTCTGCAAGAGATCGGGTAAGTATTCAAGGTACGGTTATGGGAAGGTGTTAGGCACCCAAACCGCCCGAACAATATCGGCCTCCTAAACTTTCCTTAAATTCTAATTTTGACTGTGCTTGGTCAACTGGATGACTAGGGTTCAATGGGGGATGTCCTAAACCAAGTTGCTAAGTTATTCTAACCTAGGGTTCAGCCAATCATGTTTTAAAGTAAATAAACAAGCAAATGTTATGTTCAATATTATACAGTGAATCGGACCAAAGATGGTTCGGTCTTGGACTGAATCTGAGATGTGTAAGACATCTCAAACTGCCTACGTATTCCAATCCTGGAAATCAAGTCCAAAAACATAGTTCGAAATGATTTGTGTGATTAATGATTATGGAAGTGATTTATGCATTTGCTTCAATTAGATTCTTTATTGTTCAAGTTGAAGTTTATGCTGAATGTATGGTTGATGGGTGGCTTTGTATCGTATTTGGGATTCCCAAATTGCCTACGTATTCTAGGGTTTGCCCTAGAAATCAGGTACGACGTAGTTTGAAATGTTGTGAGAGTCGGATTTGGAATGTGTACCAAATCCTTCCAATTTTGTCAATAGGATCTAGGGATGAGACCTAAATTCCTACCATTTTTATTTGAGATGTGTACCAAATTCTTTCTATTTTTGTTAATAGGATCTAGGGATGAGACCTAAATTCCTATCATTTTTATTTGGGATGTGTACCAAATTCTTTCTATTTTTGTTAATAGGATCTAGGGATGAGACCTAAATTCCTACCATTTTTATTTGGGATGTGTACCAAATTCTTTTTATTTTTGTCAATAGGATCTAGGGATGAGACCTAAATTCCTACCGTTTTTATTGTTTCCATTCTTAGGTTTTTAGGATTTCCTATCCCTTTTCATTGTGATTTTTATTTTTTTAGGGTTTCATACCCTAATTATTCTCTTTATTCTAGGGTTTATTTTGCCCTAATTGCTATTATTTATTTTTAGGGTTTCACTTTCCCTAAATATTGTTTTCTTTCCGTCTTAGGGTTTCCTACCCTAATTTTTCAATTCTTTCTATTTCAGGGTGTATCTTGCCCTAATTGCTATTTTTTTATTTTTTTTCTCTTTCCAAGACAAATATGGCAAATGAAAATATTCCAACTATATCAATGGTAGTACTCCAAATATAGCAGTGTTGGAAATATATTCAAATTTAGCAACAAATCAGTCAAAAATGGCAAGTGAACATGTGAATCAATACAAACATGGTAAGTGTGCATCCAAACATGGCAGTAATCATCCAAAATATGGCATGTGAGCAAGTGTAGCAGACAAATATGGCAATAAGCATGTGTAGCATTCCAATCATAGCAATGTGATTATTCCAATTATGGCAGTGTGATCATTCCAATTATGGCAGTGTGACCATTCCAATTATGACAGTGTGACCATTCCAATTATAGTAGTGTATGCATACGAGCATCCGAACATAGCATGTGAACAAATATAGCATCAAATATGGCATGTGAGAAACAACCAAAGCATATGAGAATCAATCAAAACATGATGGAACACGCAGCAAGATGACAGCTTTGTCAGGCTGGACCAAAATGGGCACATAGGGCACTGTACTTACTCAAAAAATTCTTACAAGATATCCTAGAAAAGAGAACTCAGAGGCCAACATTTTGTCTCAAGGAAGATAATCCTAAAAGAGACCATAGGCAGGTCGAAAATATTTCCCAAGTACAGGCAAATACACTGGTCAGGTCTGTTCCAGATTCTGGCCAGTGCTACTATAAAATCAATATAAAATCATATAGCTCATGAAAATAAAATCCGAATATATGGTCAAAAAGAGGACTCAGAGGCCAAAATTTTATCTCAAGGAAGCTAATCCTGAAAGAGACCATAGGCAGGTTGAAAATATTCCCCAAGTACAGGCAAATACACTGGTCAGGTCTGTTCCAGATTCTGGCCAGTGGTACTATAAAATCATATAGCTCATGAAAATAAAATCCGAGTACATGGTCAGAAAGAGGACTCAGAGGCCAACATTTTGTCTCAAGGAACCTTATGCAAATAGAGGCATCTTCCTAATGCTAGACACCAATCTCAGACATGCATTTGCAGTATACTTTGACTTTGAAAAAAATAACTGACAGAAAGGATGGATCTCCTACCTCAGGCTTCTTCACTCTGCTTTTCTCCTTTGCATCTTCTCATCATCCTCCTTGATGCTTTCTCTGATCCTTCTCTCTTTTTCCTCTAGATCTTCTCTTCTTAACACCTCTCTCTCTCTCTCTCTCTTTCTCTCTCTCCTTCTCTCTTTCCCTATTTTCTTCTTCTTCTCTTTTTTCTATCGATTTTTTTCTTTTTTTTCTCCCCTCTTGGACGTCTCTCCCCCCCTTTTTTTTTCTCTTCTTCCCCCCTTTTTCTCCCAAAACCTAGCCCCTTAGAAAAAGCCACGCTTTTCTCTTTCTTTTCCCTTTTTTTTTCTCTCTTCTTCCCCCAAAACCTAGCCCCTTAGAAAAAGCCATGTTTTTCTCTTTCTTTTCCCTTTTTTTTTTGGAAAACTCCTCCCTTCTTCTCTCTCTTACGTCCCTTTTATCTTCCCCTTCTTTCCCTTTTAAAAAAAAAATCTAGAAACCCTAAATCCTTTCCCTTTTCACGTCCTCTCTCTCCCCTTTTTTCCCTTTTTTTTCTTCCCTAAAACCGTGACTCCTAAAAACCCCCACGTTTTCTCTTTCTTCTTTCCTTTTTTTTTCTCCAACAAAATCCTTTGGATTCTCTTAGAAAAAAATCACGTTTTTCCTCTCTCCCTCTTTCCTTTTTTTCTGAAAATCTTTTGGAATATCTCCAAAAAACCGAAATCCCCATTCTCTTCCACGTTTTTTCTCTCCCCCTCTTTCCTTTTTTTCTCCAACAAAATCCTTTGGATTCTCTTAGAAAAAGTCACGTTTTTTCTCTCCCCTCTTTCCTTTTTTCTCTCAAAATCTTTTGGGTTATCTCCAAAAACCGAAATCCCCATTCTCTTCCACGTTTTTTCTCTCCCCTCTTTCCTTTTTTTTTCTCCAACAAAATTCTTTGGACTCTCTTAGAAAATGTCACGTTTTTCCTCTCTCCCTCTTTCCTTTTTTTTTCTCAAAATCTTTTGGGTTATCTCCAAAAACCGAAATCCCCATTCTCTTCCACGTTTTTTCTCTCCCCTCTTTCCTTTTTCTTCTCAAAATCTTTCGGATTATCATTTACATATAATAATATATATTATATACATATATACACATATATTTAATAACATACATACATATACATATACATATACATACATATATATATATATATATATATATATATATATATATATTATGCACATAGATGAACTGATTCGAAATGGGTTGAGACTGACTTAGGTTGACAACTGATATGGGTTGAGCTAGGTTGGACCAAAACTGATTTGAACTGAGTTGACTGGACTGATTGGAATTAACTGGGTTTTCTCCCCTTGTCATTTCCGCTGTTATCCCGCATGAAATTTTTTGATGGCCTCTATTCCAAATTTTTTGCATTCATTTTGTAGAACATTAAAAATGAGGAATATAGGAACTTGAATCACCTCATTTGGAAGTAAAATGGTCAACTTATGAATTTTTGAAGTTTAAGCGGACCAATTATCGATAATTTGATTGACCATTCTGCATGAGATCCTTCGGAGGCTTCTACTGAAAATATTTTACATTCACTTTGTAGAGCACTAAAAATGGAACATAATGAGACTGGAATAACCTGATTCGGATATGGAATGATCAAAATATGAATTTTTGAATATTAAATGACCATTTCCATATGTAATTTTGCATGGGACTCTCCGGAGACTTTTACCCGAGATTTTCTACGTCCACTTTGTAGGACATCACAAATGAAGAACAATGGTCTTGGAATCATCTGAATCCGATGTAGAACGGAAAAGATATGAAGCTTTGAAGTTCTAACGATAATTTTGCATGCAAGCTTGCATGGGACCCACAGGTGACTTTTACCCGGAATTTTTTACGTCCACTTTGTAGAACATCATGAATGAAGAATAACGGTCTTGGAATCATCTGAATCCGATGTCGGATGATCAAGATATGATGATTTGAAATTCAAACAATCCGACTTAGGATAATTTGCATGAAGGCCCCTGGGATTATTTATAATAATTTCAGAAACCTCTCTTATATGTATCATCCGACTAAAATGGACATATCTTCCTCATTTGATATCGGAATTGAGCAATTCTGGTCTCGTTTCGAAGATAATTCTATGACCTATGCATCCATGCAAAATTATAACCCATGACCTTGCTGTGGACCCATTGAAAACTTTCTCAAATTCACAGACCCATTGAAAATTTCCTCAAATTCACAGTCAAAAATCCAAACTTTCGATCATCTTTCTCCTTTTGTTGTCCACACGCCCGCAGGACTTTGTTTAGCTGGGATGGCAAAAAGGGGGTGCTTACACACCTATATTGACTATTCCAGCTCCAGGCCTTCCATTCACACTATATACAGATGCTTCAGGTTTGGGACTGGGTTGTGTACTGATGCAAGGAGAACAGGTGATAACCTATGCCTCAAGACAGTTGAAGGAGCATGAGAAAAACTACCCTACACATGACCTAGAATTGACAGTGGTCATTTATGCTATCAAGACTTGGAGGTGTAAGCACCCCATTTTTGCCATCCCAGCTAAACAAAGCCCTGCTGGTGTGTGGACAACAAAAGGAAGAAAGGTGATCGAAAGTTTGGATTTTTGACTGCGAATTTGAGGAAGTTTTTCAATGGGTCTGTGAATTTGAGGAAGTTTTCAATGGTCCACAGCAAGGTCATAGGTTACAATTTTGCATGGATGCATAGGTCATAGAATTATCTTCGAAATGAGACCAGAATTGCTCAATTCTGATATCAAATGAAGAAGATATGACCATTTTAGTCGGATGATACATATAAGGGAGGTTTATGAAGTTACTATAAATAATCCCAGGGGCCTTCGTGCAAATTATCCTAAGTCGGATCGTTTGAATTTCAAATCATCATATCTTAATCATCCGACATCGGATTCAGATGATCCCAAGACCATTATTCTTCATTCATGATGTTCTACAAAATGGACGTAAAAAAATCCCAGGTAGAAGTCACCAGTGGGTCCCATGCAAGCTTGCATGCAAAATTATCGTCAGAACTTCAAAGCTGCATATCTTTTCCGTTCTACATCGGATTCAGGTGATTCCAGTTCCTATATTCCTCATTTTCAATGTTCTACAAAATGAACGCAAAAAATTTGGAATAGAGGCCATCGGAAAATTCCATGCGGGATGACAGTGGAAATGACCCATGAAATGACAAGGAGAGAAAACCCGGTTAATTCCAATCAATCCGGTCCAACTCGGTTCAAGCCAATTTTGGTCCAACCTAGCTCAACCCATATCGGTTTAACTCGCGTCAACCTAAGTCGGTCTCAACCCGTTTCGAACCAGTTCATTCATGTGCATAGTATTTATATATATTATATATATTATATATATATATATATATATATATATATATATATATATATATATATATGTATGTATGTTATAAAATATATGTGTATATATGTATATAATATATATTATTATATGTAAATGATAATCCAAAAGATTTTGAGAAGAAAAATGAAAGAGGGGAGAGAGAAAACGTGAAAGAGAAGGGGATTTAGGATTTTGAGATAATCTAAAAGATCTTGGAGAAGAAAAAGGAAAGAGGAGAGAGAGAGGAGACGTGAAAGAGAAGGAGGCTTTAGGGTTGAGATGAAATCTAAAAGATCTTGGAGAAGAAAAAGGAAAGAGGAGAGAGAGGAGACGTGAAAGAGAAGGAGGCTTTAGGGTTGAGATGAAATCTAAAAGATCTTGGAGAAGAAAAAGGAAAGAGGAGAGAGAGAGACGTGAAAGAGAAGGAGGCTTTAGGGTTGAGATGAAATCTAAAAGATCTTGGAGAAGAAAAAGAAAATAGGAGAGAGGGAGACGTGAAAGAGAAGGGGTTTTCTAGAAGAAGAATGAGAAAAAGGAAAGAAAGGGAGAAGAAAAACGTGAGAGAGGAAGAAAAGAAAGGAAAGAAGAAAAATGGAGAGAAAAAAGATTTTCTAGAAAAAAGAAGAAAAGGAAAGAAGGATCTTCTAGAAAATGAGTGAAAAATTATAAATAGGAGAGAGGAGGGATCCTTTTCCATACAAGAGAGAGAGGGGAACGTGGGTGAGAGAGAGAAACATGAGTGAGAGAGAGAAAACGTGAAAGAGGGAGAAAGAAAGAGAGAGAAAAGAGAAAAGAAAGAAAGGAGAAGAAGAAAAGAGAGAAAGAGAAGAGAGAAAGAAGCAGAAGAAAGGAGAAGGAGGATTCACATTCAAAGGGGGTTGATACAACCTACAATCACCCTTCATCAATGGTTTCACTCAATTTGAGCCCAAGGTTAGTACTCTAAACAAATTTAGAGGTCGTTATAATGCCCGAATGCCAATTTTGCTTGAAAAAGGCTAATTTTCATGAAATCTCAATCATGAATGCTCTATTACATGCTTGTTAATGTTAGGATGCCTATGTCTAACATTTTTCATGAATGATAATTTGTCTAAGCTATTCAATGATGAATTTTTGATTGATATACAATGATGTTTGATGTTTTTTGTAAATTTCATAAAGTGATTTTCTGATCTGAAAATTCCAGATTTAGGGTTCAAACTTAGGACGTACATCATATGTATTTTTTCTAAGATTTTGAAGCCCAAAATTTTATGGGAGTCTCTCTGATATGATAGAAGACTACCCTAAAAATTTCGTTCCATTTGGAATTGGGAAAATATATCAAAAAATTTGTCTTTGACATTGCTATTTTTCTCGGATGTAATGCAATCCTCCATCGGAAAGTCTCTAGACAAAGGCCTTATGGCCATAATCAGAAAATCCACTTAACATGAACTTTTTAGACATGAAAGTCTTCTAAAAAATGGCACTGGTTTCATATTTTTTCCATTTTTCTTTGAATTGATATCAATTTTTAAGTGCATAGTGCTTTGATTTCAGATCTGTCATGATGTGCTGATTTGCATGATTGAAAAGAGTCATTTTTCACAAAGAAAATATACTGTTTTAACTTGTTTTTCTTAATGAAATTTTAGATCAGACATTTATCTACATAGACATATGTCTGTATTTAATTTTCATTAAGAATAGAATTTTATTTGGAATTTATGGTGCAACTGGTCAAAAATCTGGAACAGACCTGACCAGTGTATTTGCCTGTACTTGGGGAATATTTTCGACCTGCCTATGGTCTCTTTTAGGATTAGCTTCCTTGAGACAAAATGTTGGCCTCTGAGTCTTCTTTCCAGGGATATCTTTTAAGAATTTTTTGAGTAAGTACAGTGCCCTATGTGCCCATTTTGGTCCAGCCCCGACAAAGCTGTCATCTTGCTATGTGTTCCATCATGTTTTGATTGATTCTCATATGCTTTGGTTGTTTCTCACATTCCATATTTGATGTTATATTTGTTCACATGCTATGTTCGGATGCTCGTATGCATACACTACTATAATTGGAATGATCACACTGCCATAATTGGAATGATCACACTACTATAATTGGAATGATCACACTGCCATAATTGGAATAATCACATTGCCATGATTGGAATGCTACACATGCTTATTGCCATATTTGTCTGCTACACTTGCTCACATGCTATATTGGATGATTACTGCCATGTTTGGATGCACACTTACCATGTTTGTATTGATTCACATGCTCACTTGCCATCTTTGATTGATTTGTTGCTAAATTTGAATATATTTCCAACATGCTATATTTGGATGCTTACATTGCTATATTTAAGCTCACATTGCTATGTTAGATTGTTTACATTGTACAACAACTAGGGCAAGATACACCCTAAAATGGAAATAATTGAACAATTAGGGTAAAAAAACCCTAAAAATGGAAAATAGCAATTAGGGTAGAAAACCCTAAAAAATGAAAATCACAATGAAAAGGGATAGGAAACCCTAAAAACCTAAAAATGGAAACAATAAAAATAGTAGGAATTTAGGTCTCATCCCTAGATCCTATTCACAAAAATGGAAAGAATTTGGTACACATCCCAAATAAAAATAGTAGGAATTTAGGTCTCATCCCTAGATCCTATTCACAAAAATGGAAAGAATTTGGTACACATCCCAAATAAAAATGGTAGGAATTTAGGTCTCATCCCTAGATCCTATTGACAAAAATAGAAAGAATTTGGTACACATCCCAAATAAAAATGGTAGGAATTTAGGTCTCATCCCTAGATCCTATTGACAAAATTAGAAATAATTTGGTACACATCCCAATTAAAAATGGTAGGAATTTAGGTCTCATCCCTAGATCCTATTGACAAAAATGGAAGGATTTTGGTACACATTCCAAATCCGACTCTCACCATTTTCGAACTACGTCGTACCTGATTTCTAGGGCAAACCCTAGAATACGTAGGCAATTTGGGAATCCCAAATACGGTACAAAGCCACCCATCAACCATACATCCAGCATAAACTTCAACTTGAACAACAAAGAATCTAATTGAAGCACATGCATAAATCACTTCCATAATCTTTAATCACACAACCCATTTTCGAACTACGTTTTTGGACTTGATTTCGGGATTGGAATACGTAGGCGGTTTGAGATGTCTTACACATCTCGATTCAGTCCAAGACCGAACCATCTTTGGTTCGGTTCATTGTATAATATTGTACATTACATTTGCTTGTTTATTTGCTTTAAAACATGATTGGCTGAACCCTAGGTTAGAATAACTTAGCAACTTGGTTTAGGACATCCCCCATTGAACCCTAGTCATCCAGTTGACCAAGCACAGTCAAAATTAGAATTTAAGGAAAGTTTAGGAGGCCGATATTGATCGGGCGGTTTGGGTGCCTAACACCTTCCCATAACCGTACCCCCGAATACTTACCCGATCTCTTGCTGACCGAAGAACCGATACATTGGGTCACGAGTCAATAGAAGTCTTACCTTAGGGTGAGGCTACATTTTTAGAGGTCCTAGACCTTAATCTAGGTGGCGACTCCAACAGAACAAATCGATCTTCATCGATACGGGATACACATTTCCATCCAGAGGAGGATCACGTCGATTTTCCATTGTCCTCACAGTGGCGACTCCGCTGGGGATTAATATTCAGACTCCTAGGATACTTTCCTTATATTGATTTGCTTGACATTTGATGCTAGATCTAGGGTACTATATTTATTGTTTGTACATATTGCTTTGGGGGGAATGGGTTCAGTCACACTTTCGTGCGAGTAGCCGAACCGGGTCCCATGCATGTGGGGCAGCCCGCTAGGAGAAACACACAGCCTTGGCCTGTACTTTGTGAGACCACGATCGGCGAGCAGCCTCTAACGAGCGTTTCTTGGGTCCGCCTGGGAATGCGTTATGCTACTCCACGTCGCTTGGATCCTTGCAACATAGTATATAAAGGGAATGGGGGCCCATTATTCATCGAGCATTCGGTGATAGGTTACCCCGTCCTCGTCAAGGTGGCCTTTTCCGTCCTAACCCGGGTTTGAGCCACATGTATGTTATTTTGGTCCATCTTTGAACCAACATGGTAAAATCTATTCGATCATAATATTTACATCTGAGACGTCGAAGTTCTGCCCGTTTTTGTCCTTGACTTGTCAACATGTTCGGATCCACACTTGAGTATTCTTGTCTCTCACTTGTTGGGAGCGTGAGGGTTACGTATACCCGCATACACATTAGTGTGGGCGGTCTGTACACGCCCTCCATCGTACAAAGCTCATTGTGTTGACCGTTCAATATTGATACATCAATCTCAAAAACGATCGGAAAATCTTTGTCACGGTATAGATACTATGATCAAGTAGAAATTTACCGGTTTGTTCGGTCATGAACCGCTTTTTCTAACTTTCCCATATGAAATTTACAAATAAGTATATCCATTTAATTTCTTTGAATTCAACGAGCTAAGTGGTCGGATCTTGCTGCTCTAATGAACCATTATGGGTCATGAGGCCCAAGACTAGTCACAAGGCCCATCAAAACAATTAAATTGATTCGGATAATATTTTATTCAATGGATTTCATAAGGGGCTAACATTTGTTTGGTCGAGTCAGCTTGTATGTGTATGTGCATCCTTCTCGTGTCCCGTCACTTCTGAGTCTTAACCTTCGTTCATTGTTTATATAAAAATAAAATTTAAAAAAAAAACAAAAAAAAAGACAAAAAAAAAAAAAAAAAAAAAAAAAAAAAAAAAAAAAAAAAAAAAAAAAAAAAAAAAGGTTGAACTAGGGGAGGATATAATTGTCTAGACTTAAGAGAACACCCGAAAGTGTGTAGACAAAGCATCCACTCTTATTACATCCCTCTCATAAGAATGTCTCATCATCACCGATTCATGTCTCGGTTCATATTCATAAGGAGGACTTTTGTACCTCAAAGTGTTGGAATGGTTGAAAGACAAGTATATTGAGAGCCCAAATATTACAGAGCGGAATTGAAATTCCCAAGATCGGAGTTGAGGAATCCAAGAGGTTAGAAAGCTGAATCATAGATTCCGAGAGATTACATGTTTCTTTCCCATGCTAGCATACCCGCCAAATTTAAATGAAAAAAACTGAGATTGGAAAGCATTTCGTTCACCCTTGGCAATTGAGCCACTTTGACTGAAGGAGTTTGGTTTCGACTCCCAAATTACTTTCATCAACCAAGGTGACCATAACTCAAAGGAGTAGCCCTCGAACCTTTAAGAATGGCCCACCCACCTCCCAAAATCCAGGATGAAAAGGAAGACCATGTGGTCAATTGTATCCCAAAATTAAGGTAGCCTAAAAATGAACTTCATGTGCACCCTAAACTGGGGAAAAACCAAAATGTTAGTATACCCTAAATTGGGGCACAACAAAAATATCAGTGCACCCTAAACTGGGGCATATTAAAATGTTAATGGATTCAAAGTGGAGAAAACCAAAAATGTGAAGGACCAACAATGGTATAGGTCAGAGTTTCATGACATCCAAACTGGGGCAAAGATTGGAATACATTTACCCCAAATTGAGGCATTGGCCAGGTGAATATCAAACCCGAATTGGGGCATAAATCAAAATGGTAATACACCCAAGAGGGATTTATCTCAAGATGGAAAGGGTCAAACACATGTTGATAGATAGGCGTAATGAGCCTTACTAGAGAAAGTCTGAATGGAGATTCGGTCCTACAACCAATCATAAGTTGGCGTCAATGATGTCATATCCAATTGGGGTAACTCAGTGAATTACTTGTCTAAACTGGCTACCATTGGTATCTGATAGGTCATCTATGTTTGGGCTTAAGTTCGATGTGTCTATAGACGCTCCAGTCCAAAATGCTCTGAAAAAAATGAACAATAATCATCTCATTTGAGACATCAACAACAGTGCTTTACTACTTCCAATCCATCCTTCCCAGTTTGATATTTCTTCCTCTTCCATGTCCGTTGCTAATTCTGACTCTGATGACGATTGAGATGAAGGGCCACAACCTGAACTTCTACTCCATCGGCCTTTAGAGAAATAAAAGCTCAACACACACGTGGAAGTTATAGATGATTAAGTTAAAGTCATGCAAGCATTCTCAAAGATACAAGTTGGTACAACAAAATGTCATCCATTTGATCAATTTACAGAAAGAATTTTTATGGGATATTTCTACAGACAAAGAACATTTAAATGATTAGGTCTTCTACAAGTGCATGAAGTCTACAGACATAAAACATGCTACGAATCAACCTCAAAGTCAAAGATGAGCTCAAAAAAAAAAAAAAAAAAAAAAAAAAAAAAAGGAAAAAAAAAAAAAAGGAGAAAAGGAAAAAAAAAAAAAAAAAAAAAAAAAGGGAAAAAAAGAAAAGGAAAGAGCTATACAAAATAATGAGGTTGGTTAGCATACTACATTGGAACAATGATGGTGGACAAGTTCAACTATGGTGCATAAACATGAAGCAACTACTTTGAAACACTAATGATGAGTGAGTTTGATTACAAGGCATGTACATGGGGCAACTCCTTTGGAGTCCTGCTGATGGACGAGTTCAGTTATAGAGCAATAAGACAATTGGTACTCGTACAATGACATATAGACACCATTTCTTAGAACCTGATTGGAGACCTGATCGTTTGTTGTGATTCACGTTGTGTGTTGAGCTGGATTTTTGATATTGGTCACTACATCCCGCCCATACAGGGGGTGGTCTCATCACTTTGTTGTCATCAGAGGATTTTTCTTTTCGGCTAAAGACTCTCTCTCCCGTCCATCAATCCGACGGTCTTCCACAGAGTTTACATTATATGCCCTTACTTCAAATGTCACAAAATTTTATGGTATCGTTTCTTGTGAACATGCCGTCTTGTTATGCATAAATATTGTTTAATAAATCTGACGGGAATATCTATCTGTCGTTCATCATTTCGACGGCATCCAAAAATTCCATAGTCCTTTTTTGCTAGCCGATAAAATGGCATCGCCTAGTGGAGATCAAGCCATTCTACATAAACAACCAAACACTCTCCCAATGGCGGACCCATTGACGGTTTCTTATCTGTCCATCCGGACCTTCATCGTCATACTTGTATACAGACTTAAAGGATTTGGGCCCAAACATGGTTACAACTGATTCAGCATCTGAGCATAGCTTGTTGAAATTTGTTTTTTATCTGAATGATACCGAGAGGAGAAAGCATTCTTTGACGTTTTTTCTAAAGATTAGTGTAGGGTTGCATCTTCTTAAGGTTATTTCTAGTGATGACTCAAAAGTCGTCTGCCTATCAATATGTGCAGACTTGAACTTAGACACTGGGGCAAAATCACCCATTTATCCAAACATCATGAGTTTAGTTGAGCCCCTTGTTTGAAACTCTAGCTGAGTTCATTTGCATGTAAGAGAAAGATGACTCATACAAAATTGAGTCATTGTCATCATTGCCCCTCATTAAAAAGACCTGATTGCCCTTTGATCAAAGTGAAACCCATATAAATTTGGCAGGAATGCAGAACATATCAAAATTGCCTTTTAAAGAAAAGAAACATGTTTCTCTCGGTCTAGATTAAGGCAAGTCAAGGAAAGTCGATCAAATCATGATCTCTAGTTCCTCTTGGATTCCGAGCAATGTTAGTGGACAAAGTGCAGATGCTGAGCCCATTGTGGCTACCTCAATAGTTATGGAAAGTTCAACCCATTTTGGGAATGAAGAAAAATAATGAAAGAAATTGAAAAGAACAAGAAAAAGAAAAAAGAAAAATGAAAGTACAGAGAAGAAAGAAGACTGAATGAAAGCAGAATAAGAATGGAAAAGAGAACAAGATACAAGCAAAGAAAAGAAAGAAAGATCATGGGAAAAGAGAGAAAGCTCTAGCCCGAACTACGCGGAACCTGATTCCGGAGGGATGGAAATCCCAAAGGATACGTAGGCAATTTGGGAAACCCCAAATTCGGTCCAAAGGCTACACATCCAAAGGCTACACAGCCAAAGGCTATACATTCAGAGGTTACAAATTCAAAGCACAAAGCAGGTACACATCTCTACCAAAGTCACAGACTGGATGAGGTCGCTACTCAAGAAGCTTGACGGGTCACAGTTACATCATGAGCGGTCTTGAGCTAAAGTCACGGCACACCATAGGGTCGCTACTCACAAGAAGCTTGACGGTTACTGATTACATCACGAGCGGTCTTGAGCCAAAGTCACGGACCTGATGAGGTCGCTACTCAAGAAGCTTGACAACGGTTCGATTACATCATGAGCGGTCTTGAGCCAAAGTCACGACCCGATGAGGTCGCTACTCAAGAAGCTTGACAGATTACGGGTTACATCATGAGCGGTCTTGAGCCAAAGTCACAGACCCGATGAGGTCGCTACTCAAGAAGCTTGACAGTCAGATTACACCATGAGCGGTCTTGAGCTAAAGTCACAGACCCGATAAGGTCGCTACTCAAGGAGCTTGACATCTACAAATTTTTTGTTGTACAGTGTCAAAAAAAAAAAAAAAAAAAAAAAAAAAAGAGTAGTTACAGCATCGGTTCAAGGGAGCAATGGTAGAATTTGGATCAAGTGCAGAATAATGCAAAAATGGGCTACTTTTATCTTCGGCCTCAATTGCCCACAATCTCGGCCGAAGAGGGGCATCTGTAAGCACCCCATTTTTGCCATCCCAACTAAACAAAGCCCTCGGTGTGTGGACAACAAAAGGAAGAAAGGTGATCGAAAGTTTGGATTTTTGACTGCGAATTTGAGGAAGTTTTTCAATGGGTCTGGTGAATTTGAGGAAGTTTTCAATGGGTCCACAAAGAAGGTCATAGGTTACAATTTTGCATGGATGCATAGGTCATAGAATTATCTTCGAAATGAGACCAGAATTGCTCAATTCTGATATCAAATGAAGAAGATATGACCATTTTAGTCGGATGATACATATAAGGGAGGTTTATGAAGTTACTATAAATAATCCCGGGGGCCTTCGTGCAAATTATCCTAAGTCGGATCGTTTGAATTTCAAATCATCATATCTTAATCATCCGACATCGGATTCAGATGATCCCAAGACCATTATTCTTCATTCATGATGTTCTACAAAATGGACGTAAAAAATCCCGGGTAGAAGTCACCAGTGGGTCCCATGCAAGCTTGCATGCAAAATTATCGTCAGAACTTCAAAGCTGCATATCTTTTCCGTTCTACATCGGATTCAGGTGATTCCAGTTCCTATATTCCTCATTTTCAATGTTCTACAAAATGAACGCAAAAAATTTGGAATAGAGGCCATCGGAAAATTCCATGCGGGATGACAAAGAAATGACCCATGAAATGACAAGGAGAGAAAACCCGATTAATTCCAATCAATCCAGTCAACTCAGTTTCAAGCCAATTTTGGTCCAACCTAGCTCAACCCATATCGGGGTTTAACTCGGTCCAACCTAAGTCGGTCTCAACCCGTTTCGAACCTCCATTCATGTTCATAGTAATTTATATATATTATATATATTATATACTATTATATGTGTATATATATATATATATATATATATATATATATATATATATATATATATATATATATATATATATATATATATATATATATATATATATATATATATATATATATATATATTTGTTATAAAATATATGTGTATATATGTATATAATATATATTATTATATGTAAATGATAATCCAAAAGATTTTGAGAAGAAAAATGAAAGAGGGGGAGAGAGAAAACGTGAAAGAGAAGGGGATTTAGGGTTTTGAGATAATCTAAAAGATCTTGGAGAAGAAAAGGAAAGAGGAGAGAGAGGAGCGTGAAGAGAAGGAGGCTTTAGTGTTGAGATGAAATCTAAAAGATCTTGGAGAAGAAAAAGGAAAGAGGAGAGAGAGGAGACGTGAAAGAGAAGGAGGCTTTAGGGTTGAGATGAAATCTAAAAGATCTTGGAGAAGAAAAAGGAAAGAGGAGAGAGAGAGACGTGAAAGAGAAGGAGGCTTTAGGGTTGAGATGAAATCTAAAAGATCTTGGAGAAGAAAAAGGAAAGAGGAGAGAGGGAGACGTGAAAGAGAAGGGGTTTTCTAGAAGAAGAATGAGAAAAAGGAAAGAAAGGAAGAAGAAAAAACGTGAGAGAGGAAGAAAAGAAAGGAAAGAAGAAAAAATGGAGAGAAAAAAATATTTTATAGAAAAAAGAAGAAAAGGAAAGAAGGATCTTCTAGAAAATGAGTGAAAAATTATAAATAGGAGGGAGGAGGGATCCTTTTCCATACAAGAGAGAGAGGGAAACGTGGGTGAGAGAGAGAAACGTGAGTGAGAGAGAGAAAACGTGAAAGAGGGAGAAAGAAAGAGAGAGAAAAGAGAAAAGAAAGAAAGGAGAAGAAGAAAAGAGAGAAAGAGAAGAGAGAAAGAAGCAAAAGAAAGGAGAAGGAGGATTCACATTCAAAGGGGGTTGATACAACCTACAATCACCCTTCATCAATGGTTTCACTCAATTTGAGCCCAAGGTTAGTACTCTAAACAAATTTAGAGGTCGTTATAATGCCTGAATGCCAATTTTGCTTGAAAAGGCTAATTTTCATGAAATCTCAATCATGAATGCTCTAGTACATGCTTGTTAATGTTAGGATGCCTGTGTCTAACATTTTTCATGAATGATAATTTGTCTAAGCTATTCAACGATGAATTTTTGATTGGTATACAATGATGTTTGATGTTTTTTGTAAATTTCATAAAGTGATTTTCTGATTTGAAAATTCCAGATTTAGGGTTCAAACTTAGGACGTACATCATATGTATTTTTCTAAGATTTTGAAGCCCAAAATTTTATGGGAGTCTCTCTGATATGATAGAAGACTACCCTAAAAATTTCGTTCCATTTGGAATTGGGAAAATATATCAAAAAATTTGTCTTTGACATTGCTATTTTTCTCGGATGTAATGCAATCCTCCATCGGAAAGTCTCTAGACAAAGGCCTTATGGCCATAATCAGAAAATCCACTTAACATGAACTTTTTAGACATGAAAGTCTTCTAAAAAAATGGCATTGGTTTCATATTTTTTCCATTTTTCTTTGAATTGATATCAATTTTTAAGTGCATAGTGCTTTGATTTCAGATCTGTCATGATGTGCTGATTTGCATGATTGAAAAGAGTCATTTTTCACAAAGAAAATATACTGTTTTAACTTGTTTTTCTTAATGAAATTTTAGATCAGACAGTTATCTACATAGACATATGTCTGTATTTAATTTTCATTAAGAATAGAATTTTATTTGGAATTTATGGTGCAACTGGTCAAAAATCTGGAACAGACCTGACCAGTGTATTTGCCTGTACTTGGGGAATATTTTCGACCTGCCTATGGTCTCTTTTAGGATTAGCTTCCTTGAGACAAAATGTTGGCCTCTGAGTCTTCTTTCCAGGGATATCTTTTAAGAATTTTTTGAGTAAGTACAGTGCCCTATGTGCCCATTTTGGTCCAGCCTGACAAAGCTGTCATCTTGCTACGTGTTCCATCATGTTTTGATTGATTCTCATATGCTTTGGTTGTTTCTCACATTCCATATTTGATGTTATATTTGTTCACATGCTATGTTCGGATGCTCGTATGCATACACTACTATAATTGGAATGGTCACACTGCCATAATTGGAATGGTCACACTGCCATAATTGGAATGATCACACTGCCATAATTGGAATAATCACATTGCCATGATTGGAATGCTACACATGCTTATTGCCATATTTGTCTACTACACTTGCTCACATGCTATATTGGATGATTACTGCCATGTTTGGATGCACACTTACCATGTTTGTATTGATTCACATGCTCACTTGCCATCTTTGATTGATTTGTTGCTAAATTTGAATATATTTCCAACATGCTATATTTGGATGCTTACACTGCTATATTTAAGCTCACATTGCTATGTTAGATTGTTTACATTGTACAACAACTAGGGCAAGATACACCCTAAAATGGAAATAATTGAACAATTAGGGTAAAAAAACCCTAAAAATGGAAAAATAGCAATTAGGGTAGAAAACCCTAAAAAATGAAAATCACAATGAAAAGGGATAGGAAACCCTAAAAACCTAAAAATGGAAACAATAAAAATAGTAGGAATTTAGGTCTCATCCCTAGATCCTATTCACAAAAATGGAAAGAATTTGGTACACATCCCAAATAAAAATAGTAGGAATTTAGGTCTCATCCCTAGATCCTATTCACAAAAATGGAAAGAATTTGGTACACATCCCAAATAAAAATGGTAGGAATTTAGGTCTCATCCCTAGATCCTATTCACAAAAATAGAAAGAATTTGGTACACATCCCAAATAAAAATGGTAGGAATTTAGGTCTCATCCCTAGATCCTATTGACAAAATTAGAAATAATTTGGTACACATCCCAATTAAAAATGGTAGGAATTTAGGTCTCATCCCTAGATCCTATTAACAAAAATGGAAGGAATTTGGTACACATTCCAAATCAATGGACATCCCACTCATCCCTCGAACCTATTGACAAAATGGATTTCGTACCTTTCTAGGGCAAACCCTAGAATACGTAGGCAATTTGGGAATCCCAAATACGGTACAAAGCCACCCATCAACCATACATCCTGCATAAACTTCAACTTGAACAACAAAGAATCTAATTGAAGCACATGCATAAATCACTTCCATAATCTTTAATCACACAACCCATTTTCGAACTACGTTTTTGGACTTGATTTCCAGGATTGGAATACGTAGGCAGTTTGAGATGTCTTACACATCTCAGATTCAGTCCAAGACCGAACCATCTTTGGTTCGGTTCACTGTATAATATTGTACATTACATTTGCTCGTTTATTTGCTTTAAAACATGATTGGCTGAACCCTAGGTTAGAACAACTTAGCAACTTGGTTTAGGACATCCCCCATTGAACCCTAGTCATCCAGTTGACCAAGCACAGTCAAAATTAGAATTTAAGGAAAGTTTAGGAGGCCGATATTGATCGGGCGGTTTGGGTGCCTAACACCTTCCCATAACCGTACCCTGAATACTTACCCGATCTCTTGCAGACCAAAGAACCGATACATTGGGTCACGAGTCAATTGAAGTCTTACCTTAGGGTGAGGCTACATTTTTAAAGGTCCTAGACCTTAATCTAGGTGGCGACTCCAACAGAACAAATCGATCTTCATCGATTACAGACCACACATTTCCATCCGGGGAGGATCACGTCGATTTTCCATTGTCCTCACGGGTCCCCGGCCGGTTTTGTTTTTTTTTTTGTTTTCCTTCCCCTCTCCTTGCCTTCCCCCCCCCCCCCCCCCCCCGGGCCCCAGCCGGGGGGGGGGGGTTTTCCCCTTTCCCCCCCCCCCCCCCCGCCCCCCCCCTATCCCCCCCCCCCCCCGGCCGGCCCCCTGGCCCCCCCCCCCCCGCCCCCCCCCCCCCCCCCCCACCCCCGGCCCCCAGCCCCTTCCCCGCCCCTTTTTTCCCCCCCCCCAACCCCCATAAAAAATATTAAAACAATTTATACCCCCTAAAAAAAAAATTTTAATAAAAAATTTTCCCCCCCTTTTTTTTTTTTTTTTTAGCTTTTATGCCCAAACAAAAAAAAAAAAAAAAAACCCCCCCCCCATAAACCCCCCCCCAAAATAAAAAAAAAAAAATTTTGAAAAACCAACCCCCCCTAAATTAAAACTTCCAAACACCAAAACCCCCCCCTTTCCTTTTTTTTTTTCCATTTCACCTTGGATGCAGATAAGGTACTCAGATATCATGGGCGTTTATGTGTACCTGAGAATGAAGATCTGAAAATCAGAAACCGAATCATGTTGGAAGCTCACTCTACTTCATATTCAGTACATCCTGGGAGCACCAAGATGTACCATGACCTAAAGAGATTATACTGGTGGAGGGGTATGAAAGCAGATGTGGCCCGATATGTGTTTCAATGTTTAAACTGCCAGCAAATCAAAGCAGAAAGACAGAGGCCCGTAGGATTATTGCAACCGTTACCTGAGCCGACATGGAAATGGGATTGTATTACCATGAATTTTGTCACTGGTCTACCTATGACTCAAAGGTTAGTGAATGTTGTTTGGGTAGTTGTAGATCGCCTTACCAAGACTGCCCGATTTATCCCTGTCAGACCGCAATACACCATGGACAAGTTGGCAAAATTATATGTGGACAATATAGTTAGACTGCACGGTGTCCCAGAGAGCATAGTATCTGATAGAGATCCACGCTTCACATCGAAGTTCTGGGAGGGACTACAGAAGGAAATGGGGACGAAACTAAAGTTCAGTACAGCCTTCCACCCTCAAACGGATGGTCAGTTAGAGAGGACCATCCAGATCCTAGAAGATATGCTTCGTGCATGTGCTATCGACTTTAAGGGGGCTTGGGATGAAAAGCTTTCCCTCATCGAGTTTGCCTATAACAATAGCTACCAGGATACGATTCAAATGGCCCCATATGAGGCCTTGTATGGTAAGAAATGTCGAACACCATTATTATGGGATGAAGTTGGAGAAAGACGAATCGTAGGGCCATAATTTGTGGAAGAAACTTGCAAGGCAGTGGATCAGATTAAGAATCGGGTAAAGACAGCTCAGGTGCGTCAGAAGCACTATGCCGTAAGAGGAGACGAGACCTTGAATTTACTGTTGGTGATAAAGTGTTCTTGAAGGTGTCACCAGTGAGAGGCCTAAAGCGGTTCAGAAGAAAAGGAAAACTGTGTCCTAGATATGTGGGACCATATGAAATTCTGTCCCGATGCGACAAAGTGGCCTATCAACTTGCATTGCCACCAGCGATGTCTAGCGTCTACAACGTCTTTCACGTGTCCTTACTAAAGAAGTACGTGAGAGACCCTTCGCACATTCTTGTTGCAGATCCCCCAGATTTGACAGAAGACTTAACCTTCAAGGTGGTACCAATCCAGCTAATTAGTAAAAAGATACAACAGCTTCGAAGGCGAGCTATCCACTATGTCAAGGTAGTTTGAAAAAGTCAGGATGTAGAAGAAATTACCTGGGAGGAGGAGGATGCCATGCGACAAGAATACCCTCATCTTTTCGACTCTGAAGGTACGTACAATTTCGGGGACAAAATTTCTTTTAAGGGAGGGGGAATTGTGAGACCTACATGCGAATTTCGGGGACGAAATTTCTTTTAAGGGTGGTAGAGTTGTAAGAATCGTGTTCTAAAATCGGGTCTAACCCATGGTTTTATATGGTGACAGGTGTTCTAATCATAACTGGACCGGAAGGCGAAGCCAGGTGACGAACCACTCAAATTTCAGGTATGAGAACCTGTGAAAAATGGTATAAATCTCATACCGGTCTGAGTCAGTCAGACCGGTATGTGCAACCGGTATGTTTAGTTTTTGCTAGAGATGGACTCCAACGGATCCCTCATTCCGAATGGAAACTTGGAAAGTTTCCAATCGTGGAAAACCTTCCCAAGAACGGCTTTCTTCTATTAATAGAGATTATGATACTCTATTGATCATTCTCAAACCCTAGCTGTCTGGAGGAGAGTTGAGAAGGAGCAAGGAGGAGGAGGCTGCCCAGGAAGGAGATTTTCGTTCGAGGAGCTCGCCACCAATCGACGAACACCGCCGGTAACTGCTCCATAATATTAGTAATACTAGGATGTCGAATCAGAGCCGCGAAGCGACGCGGTAATCCAAAACCCTAGATCTTTCAATGAACCTAATATCTCTTTTAGATCTGATCTGGTTTGATACGGCGTTTTAGTCGAAATCAGAAGGCCATTAGGATACTTGGACCTTAGTGTGGGTTAGGAGAAACCCTAGAAACCTAGCCGATAACCGACAAGGAAGGGAGATCCGAGACCACGCTCTAGGATCCAAACCGCGGAGTATACTGATTGGATGCAAGTTCCAGCGGAATGGGCCTGCGGTATATACCGTAGGCACATACCGGTGGCACATACCGGTCTTGGGCACTGAGACCGGTACCGCGACCGGTATATCTTCCGAGCCTGGTTTGGTTGGCCGAACATGGTGCTGATCACCTGTAACCTTAATAAATGAATTCTAACCTATGAATATGACTATGTAGGACCTGTAGACAGCTTGAGTAAACCCTATGACGCAGAGCGGGATTGTTATCACGCGTCAGGTATGGGACAAGACCCCAAACTCTAAATAACTAATTAACAGTAAACCTTTGTGACTAAATTGTATATGAATTCATTGCTTGATGTCTGTGCATTTCATATGCCATGTAGTTGCTTCTTTTATTATTATCTATTCATGCATTTCATATGCTAGGATTGTTGGATGTTAGACATGTGTATGATTTTCGTTAGTGTGTGGAATGTGAAGGGGAGTGTGCCTTGGATATATCCACAACTAACACCTTTTTCGTATCGCCATCTACCTTAGCGGACTTGGTACGAGTAGGGTATCAGGGGGAGGACGCGGTAGTGTGGATTGTTTCCTGACCGTCAGAATCTAGCCCTATCCCTATGTCGTAGGGATCCGTGTTGGGGTAAGGCCATAGATACTGTTTGACATATAGGACTGGTTAGAAACATAACCCACTTGCAAGCCCTTGCCAATAGGGATTTAGGTATTGGTACGGTATAGGGTATCAGGGAGAGGACGCGGTAGTGTGGATTGTTGCCTGACCGTTAGACTCTAGCTCTATCCTTATACCGGAGTGAGTGATGTGGGGCAACAACAGTAGTATGGATTGTTGCCTGACTATTGGGTGTGCTCACACTCTCGTGCATGGAGGTGCGGAGGCCACCAAACCTTACCATAGCACTTTGCAAGTTATACTTGACCTAAATTGTAATGTTACCTCATGCATTTTGTATGTTGCATTGGTCTTGTACTTACTGAGCTAAGTTGTGAGCTCACCCGAACATATATTCGATTTTTTTTCAGATCTTGATGCAGGATACTCAGTGGAAGACTTCATGTCTGCTCCAGCTTACATCACGGTGGCGGCTTTGGAATCACAGACTGTAGAGGACGAGCATGATGCGTCATGCGAGTGCTCGTTCTGTGTATTCTATCAGTGATGGTTATTTTCTTTTGATACATTGTAATAACTATTATTTAAATTTTATAGATGATGGAATAAGTTGAATAATTATTTTAAATTACAACATAGATCTCAGTTCATTTATTTTTATTCCGCTGCTATGTATTAATCTCTGATTAAGTTAGACTGCTTGGGAATGATTGGTTGACACGGTCTATTGAGATCCTGGTGTGAACCGTGATTTAGAGTCGATTCACTCACACTTCTGGTTCAATCAGAATTGGAGTGTGACATAAGACTTATCTCTTATGTCACCATTGATCATTGTTTTTTGGTTTTCTTTTTTAGTCATTCCTCTATACTAGATCTTTCCCCATTCACAAGTTAATTGTCGACTTGTTTCCTCTTAAAGGAGTTTCATTCGTTTGGTGACTACTCACCTAAATCAATAACTCACTACATTGTAGATCAGAGGGGTCCATCAAAACCTTAACAATATTTATTGTTTTTTTATAGGTCCTGTCTGTTTGTTTCACTGTAAATTTTTTCGTAAAAAAAATCAATATGAGCTTATTATTCGAATTAAACACCCCTATTAACTTCACATTTTCTTGTTGCGAAATTTACATGTATTTTAAATAAAAAATGGGAAAAGATCCCCTCTCTGTGGGGATCCCTTCACATGCCCTCTTACATAATGAGCTATGGGGGCCACAACCTACACACCCTACTCTTTGACACATGTGGACCTCTACTGAACAATCCTGCCAACCTCTCATTGGTCTGCTTTCCTATACTGCCATTATTGACAACCCTTGGCCATAATATATCTATAAAATCACAGATTGCGAACTGAGGGCGCACCCAGATTGCGAAGCTGAGGGTTATTAGGGGCGGTACCCCCATCTCTACTGTGATGTATTCCCCACCATAAATCAAATTGATTAACTTACAATGAGATACAAAGAAAGTACTCATATTAGCACTTTGTGTGGGAGTGGAAAAGATGAGTTTTTCTTATGTCTATAGATCATGACAAGAATATCCACACCCTACATTTTCAATAGTGAAAATGCAAAAATGCCATTCGACCTTTCCCGAGTAAAGGAAGAAGAATTATAAATGATTTTCAAGCCATCCTATGTGATGCTGATAAACCAAAATTCAACATAAAAAACCACACTACTTGATTCTGATTATTTACAGAATGATACTCTTGTCACAGTTCAATTTAAAAAGCTTATATTATCCTTCATAACCAAAGGCTTGAAGCTCACATTTCAAATTATATTGTGACCTCTCCAGGCTACCTACTTGAGTTTAGGCATCATAATGTTCTGCCCCACTTAATAAAATCTCAAGAAGTGGTTGAGGCAAATTTCATCGTGACATACTTCTAAGGTGTTCCTCTCAATATACCAAGCCTTGCCTCAACCACTTCAGGTCCACCACACAAGTCAATGCAAAGTATGATATCACAGATTTTGTGGTGCATAATTGTGAGGGCTAGTTTCAAGTCAACTCACTAACAGCTTGCTTCACTAATTCAGTTCCACCATGCAAATTTTGTATACCCATTCACTCATGTCTTCTCCCCCCCCCCCCCCCTTTCAACCCATTTCTTTGACCTTCTGTCTGTTTGGCTGAGGGTTATCGATGTAAAGTTTCTTTTCTTAACACAACCAATGTTCTTTTTTTTTTTCTGGTGTCACAATTTTGATTTGGCGGGTAAACCTAGAGAAAGTCACAATTCTTTTCTTCCCCCTTGCGTTTGGACTGCTTCGGAACGGAACTCAGCAAATTAGAAGCGAGATTGGGCAAACCAAAGGCTTCCAATAGGTCTTTGTTTTCTCTAATTCTCAATAATCTCTGCTTCTCGAATTCAGGTACTCCCTCATCCTCGTGTCCGGAGTTACAGGGACCTGCCCTGACCATTTTTGCAATTGGGTTTCTGAAACCCTTGATTAATTTGTCGAATTAAGAAGATTTCCCACGCGTGTTAGAGAGTTTGAGATCGCAGATCCGGCAGTCATGGCAGCATCATTCGCCGGAATTCATATCGGATGGAGTGCATTCTCAGTAGAGCATTACAAGGACCGGTGCTGATTGACTCTAGACTCCAGACTAGAGAGTGGCTAACATCCTAAAACCAAATATCTCATGAGTAAATATGATTAAAGTATATGAAATTCTAGTAGTCATGATATTTTTAATAGAGCATATAATTTTCGTTCCTTTTCATGAATCACGTAAGAAACCGTTTATGTACTGATTAATCAAAATCGGTAAGAAACTGATAAACTAGTTGTTAATTGATTTGGTTTTCATTTGGAAAATAATCGATTAAGTTGTGATTTATACTATAAGGCCTTGAACCAAATCAAACCAATAATCCGTTTATGAGCCGATTGGCGTGCCACATCTCATTGCTCATTATGGGGTACTATTTCTTTATTGGATAAGTCCTAGATCTTGGAAAACAAAAAGCAATTGACTGTTGTAAAATCTTTTGATTTTATTATTGTGGGCAATATTATCTTTGCTTGTCTTTTATAACTGGTGTGAATCCAATCAAGCATTGATTGATTATCCGTTACCAATTATGAACTAAATCTATTCCATTATGGGATTGGAATAGATTTGATATGCAGTTTTTATAAATATGTAGCATGGTTCCTATAATCTCTCTCTGCGTGAAATCAAAGGACTCATACCCAAGGGAGAGGAGACTGTAGAAGATCTCTACTGGGAATTAATTGGAAAACAAGGTCGAAAATCAATCTTCTACGAAGAAGTATGTCCCATCTATTTTAATTGATTATGTTGTTGCTCAATGTGTTTTATTCTCCATATGGGATTGATTGAAAAGAATTTATTAGGATTAAAAATCCTTCAGTGGTATCGAAATCATTCCACATGGATTTAAAATCATTGAGTATAGAATTGTCATGTATGAATCCATTAAAACATGAAGAAAATTCATTTTAGTTCCTACTTCAATTTTGGTGAAAAAGAAAGAGATTTAAAATAATCGGATAATTTTTCAACCGTCAAAATTATAAGAAAAATATACCAATGTGTAGATCTCTGTGAGACAGTTACGGTGATACAAAAATTGCCGCCACCAGACGCCGGACGTGCCACCACACGCCAGAGAAAAAAAGCGAGTGAGATCTACTCGTTGGATTTTATTTAATTAAAAAAAATAAGTGAACCGAGTTGACCCGAGACCGACCCGAATATTCAGACAGAATCCTGAACCCGGATAGGACCCTAAACCGAGAGAACTAGACCCGGATAGGACCTCGAATTGGGTTAACTTGACCCAGACCAGGAACCCGACCCTCATAGGACCCGGATCAATTCTCCCCGACCCGGATAGGACCTGAATCGGGTCAGCAGGCCCAGGTTTGGCCGGTCCAATTCCAGACAGGAGCTAGACCAAACCGGATCAGCCTAGACGGATTATACAGAACCAAGCCCGAATCGGCTTAGGCCTTAGGCCCTGTTTGGATCACAGGCAAGTGATCCACGCGTCGACTTTAATCGACGCATCAGGGCACGTGAATGGTCCATTTGACCTTAAATTTGTTCCGTTGAACTTGTTTCATTATGCTATACATTTTGGTATATTTGTAATGTCATTCTAGAATCCCAAATCTATAGTAATTGATTAAAAGCTAGTTTTGGGAGTATTTTACATGATTTTTATAATTTTAAATGATGAAATAATTACCAGATGAATAATGTACATGTTTATGTTGGTCTCTTGAGACATAATTTCATGTTTCAATTTTTGAATCATATTTCATGTAGTTCAATTTTTGAATCATATTCCATGTGACTACATATCAAAATTTACAGATATAACTATATAATTGAGTAAAATCCACCAAAGTGGCATACCTATTGCATAGTTATGTCTGTAAATTTAAGAATTTTAATATGCAAAAGTAGTCAAGCCTGATAATGCACACCCAAAGGTGGCATTGTCCAGTTATGTTAATTACATGCACTCAATTCTTCGGGATGTTCGAGTGAGGGTTTTTCATTCACCCAAAGGTGATGAAAGTTTTTGAAGTCATCATTCCTTGGTAGTTTTGCCTGGATATCTAAGAGGACCAGTGCATGCTTGTCCTAAAAGATGAGCATATAGTGTGGTTGACTCTTAAGAAAAGAAATTACTTATTAAGGATGTTCGACTAAGGGTTTTTCATTCACCCAAAGGTGATGAAATTTTTTGAAGTCATCTGTAAGACCCGTATCGAACTAACCGGTCTTACCACCTTGTACCAGGTCTACCTATCATGGTCGAACCAAGTGGACCAAGTGCGTGAAGAAACCACAAGACCAGGAATGAAATTTAACTCAAAATAGTAAAAAATGAGTGTGTAGTTGCATGCTTAAACAAGTGTGACTGACCCCACCTCAAAAAAGTCCAACCCATGACTTTTTGGTCGTGGGGTCGCATGTCTTAAAAAACATAGGGTCGACGGATTCTGCGACCCTACATCCGACCCTACGAAGACAGTCAGAAATCAGAAATTAAGAAACCTTCCTAATCCGAAGGGGATCTTTCCTAAGCTCATTGGAACTTATTATGGAGGGTTTTCCTCGATAAATAGGACGTCCCTTAGCCTCTTTCACTCCTTTAGAACCCTAATTGAAAGTGCGAGAAAGAGAAGAGAAGGAAGAGAAGGAAACTTGAAGAAGAAGACTAAGGAAGAAGAAGTTCAGAGAAACCTCTGAATCTCAGAAACCCAAGGTATGAACCTAAATCCCTATATGAATTGGGAGCCTAGAATAGTTTATGAAGAACATAGGATTAGGAGAAACCCAAATCATCCATCCATGGATAAATTTCAAGAGATTCCATGGAAGTGATCGTTATAGACAATGAATGGTGTATAAATTATAGTTATGAGCCATAGAACAATCATGGGATGGACCATGATAGTAAGCCAAAGGATTCAAACATGAAGAAATGGACTTTAGAATGAAAGGTCGACACAGAACACGTGTGGTCGCACGTAGGGTCGAATGATATCTGACCCTACGAGACCACATGTTCGACCACATGCCCTCGGGAAGTCCCAGGGAGGGTGTGGTCGCATGTAGGGTCGAATGGTATCTGACCCCTCCTGCGACCCTATACTCTGGGGTCGCAGAAATTGCTACCCTAGGTGCTACCCTACCCTGCGACCCTACCTCTGTGGTCGCAGAAACTGCTACCCCAGGTGCTACCCCACCTGCGACCCTACAGTTTCTGTTAGTTTAAGCATATTGGAATTAATTCTAATTAAAATCTATCGACTTGTTAGGCTTTTTCAGTGATTTAAAAGTGAATTATAAAGCTTGAACGAGGATCTACTAGCAATCAAAGGTGAGGGAACAAGACCTAAACTAATTGGTTAATAATAAACTATTTTTATTTATTGAGTCCAATACCATGAATGATTCTATGCTTGTATGATAGTAATGTGCATATCACATGTCATCCACTATTCCTGTTATTACTGTTCATGCATATTTAATTCTGTTTATTTATAACATGATGATGATGCTGATGATGCTAGGAATAGGCATGTGAATGTATGAGTGTAGTTAGTGTACTTGATGCGAGTGGAGCATCAGGGGGAGGATGTGACACTGTGGTTCATCCTGGTCACCAGACTCTAGCTCTATCTCTACTCAAGTCTTGTCCACTAACATCGTCGTATCGCCATTACCTTAGCAGAACTATTATGTCGTAGGGCATCAGGGGAGGTGGTCTCGGACCATGTAGTCTCTGACTCTGTCGGGGGGCCTTAGCTCTATCTCTATGGACGTATTGAGGGATGCTGGGGTGAGGCCTTGGTTACACTGTTTGACATTAGGATTGGTTAGTTACGAGCCCAGTTTGCAAGCCTCGCCAACAAGGGCTTACGTGTTGGTATAGGTAGAGCATCAGGGGAAGTGTGATGCGGTGCAGTCCTAAGCACTTTAGCTCTATCTCTATTCCATGGTGGGGTGGATGTGGATGATAATAGTGTTTGATCCGTTGGGTGGGCTTACACACCCTGTGTATAGAGGTGCGA
The DNA here is from genome assembly GCA_028583415.1 of Protea cynaroides. Classification (NCBI taxonomy): domain Eukaryota; kingdom Viridiplantae; phylum Streptophyta; class Magnoliopsida; order Proteales; family Proteaceae; genus Protea; species Protea cynaroides. The sequence goes on from CM053275.1 coordinate 85,985,707, forward strand.
CGGCCACCAATCCTTTCTATTGCACATTGTAAACTTATGAACCAGACCAAAGATATGAATTGAATGCATGCATATGTTTGTTGTATTGTTTTGTTTGCTCACTGAGCCGTGATGTGTGCTCACCCTTTCGACGTCGAATATTTTTAGTTGATGATACAGGTACCACCGTAGAAGATTATATGAATGCTCCAACGTATGGGCATGCGGCGGCGATGGATGCTGAAGTTATGATGGAGTCGCATGATTCGTCATGCGAGTGCAACTCATGCGTCTTCGATTAGATTTTTATTTGAATTATTAAGGAAATGTAATTGATTATTTTATTTTACTTTATGTCTTAGTCTTTTTGAAGATAATTGGATAATTTATTTATGTTATCATCTTTAGACTCTCAGTTCATTTAATATTAAAGACTTCCGCTATCGTGTATTAATTCTGATTTTAGTTGTAGATGTATATGGTTTAAGCAAACGGACACAGCCTATTCGAGATCCTGGTTGAACCGTTGGTTTATTGACGGTTCAACACACCATTCTGAATAGTACGGAATCGGGGTGTGACAACTTGGTATCAAAGCTCTCAGGCCCTGTCTATTAAATCAATATACTTCCACAAAAGTTCATGAACTGAGTTAGGATAAAAATTAAAAGCTATAATAATAACACACCATAAGCACCTATGTTGTTTGAGACAAAATTAAGAAAGAGAATAATGCATATATAAAAGGAGAAATAAGTTTCATATACACTTGACTAAAAGCAACGTATATATACATATCCAAATCATAGTACGGTCCACAATCTGGACAGTTACTCTGTAGTACAAGGAAAAACAAAAGAAAATACACATCATGGAGCTGGAGGTGCTGGAGGAGGAGGTGCCTCGCGATCTCTATCGTAATCCTCAGTATACACTCTAGTCAACCAGGGTACCTGAGTCTAGGTTGTCTAGAGACTAGCTGTCAACTCGGCCATCCGCTGATCAAACGCGCGCTGAGCATCTAGAAGCTCTCCTACTCTCCCATCAGTCGCACGCTGAGCATCTAGAAGCTCTCCTACTCTCAATTTAGTCACGCGCTAAGCCTCTCTAATCTCACGCAGTAGCCCCATCATATCATCAGATGGTGGGTGTGAAGGACTAGCAGAGTGTGAATGAAGCCGAATGGGCCAGCTCCAATAGAATATAGTGGTGATGGGGGAGGTATGGCACCTACATCCATATACATATGATCATCATCCTCAGCATCACCCCCATGGACCCCTGCTGCTGCTGCTGCTGCTGCCGCCTCAGCGTCTGCTATCTCTATCCGGTACGAGGACGCACCAGAGCGTTACTCTCATCATCATTAACTTGAGCATCTCGCATACCCATCCTAATCAAATTCTATTAAATTGACTTGGATAATGTTTACCCGATTACCCTTATGAAGGAGCTAATTCTTGTTTGGTTGAGTCATCCTTAATTGTGCATGTGACTTCTTTCCACTCCCGTCATCCTAGAGTCCTAATATTCATCACTTTTGGGTTCTTTTTCAGTACAAGCCAAGGAGTCAGCCCAAACCACAACCATTTCTACCTCTTGGATAAGGGATCCCATTACTGGGAGGTTGTCTAGGGTGTACACACCAGAACTAGTTAGTCCCATCTCAACCACATCAACTGAATTAATAGATGATGGATCAAACCAAGTCCCAAACACTATGGATGCCAGGATGGAAAAAATGGAGGATACCATGGGGATGATAGCTGCCGCAGTAAGGGATATACAATTGCATTGCAGGCTCAAGGGTCGGCCTCTGAAAGGGTAAATATGGCACTGCCACAAGAACCGGGTACCCCTAATCCAACCGTGTCAAAAATTTTCATAAACCCGGCATTCGAAGATATGGAAGATGTCATACCCCAGAAACAGTTAATCGTCCAGTCTACCCCTGTGACCAAAAAATTGAAGAAAGATGATAGCCCATACGACGATAGACTGAGTCAAGTGGAAAAAATACTGAGGGGCATGAAAGGAGTAAAAAGTCAAATCATTGATGCTGAAGGATTATGCTTCTTTCTAGAAACTAAGTTGCCTCCCAAAATTAGATGGACCACTAAGAAATTTGATGAGACAAGGTCTCCTAGGACCCACTTAAGATCATCCATGGGCTTATTGAAGCAAGGCGAAGGGTTTACTGATGAACAGTTAGGACAAGCATTCCAATTCTCACTCACGGGCGGGGCTCATCGACGGTTAATGAATTTGAACCCATCACAGATACATTTGTGGTCAGATATCACCAAAGCATTTATCAGTTTCTATTCCTACAACACAGAGATAGAGACCCACCGTAGGCAATTGGAAACCATGGTCCAAGCACAAGGAGAGACGTTCACAGCCTATTTAACTCGGTTCAGAAGTGTAAAAGCAAAGCTTTAGGACCGACCTTCTGAGAGGGATCAGGTGCAGATAATGATGAGAGCCTTAAGTGGGCCATATATGACATACATTTTTGGCCAGGCCATACTATCATTTGAAAGGCTCGTGGTTGCAGGACAACAAGTAGAGGACGCCATAACCCGGGGAGATATATTACCAGAAAATACAGAAAGGTCGAAAGGGGCTTCGAATAGAAGGGCATACGCGCCAAGAAATCCAAGGAATCAATCAGCAAAGCAAGTAGCTAATACCAATTATGAGCCATTGATCTTGGGAAGTAAGTTATACCCCACCACCGCAAGCAAGGCCAAGGAGACAGTTCACGAATTTGGGGATGACCCGATCCAAGGCTTTGGATAAATTGATACAAGCTAAGAAGTTGATGGTGCTTGACCCTCGTCCACCTCCAAGTCCTCTTCCACCGAATTTTTGCATGGATGATTTGTAAGTACCAAAATCAACATGGGAACGACACGGACAACTGCTACACATTAAGGCATGCCATACAGGATCTATTGGATTTCGGTAAATTTAAGGTTCAGCCCAGGCAAGTGTCGGTGGTAAATAATCCCCTCCCTCACCGCAATGTCAATTTCATAGAATGGGGAGATGAGCCCTTGGACCTTATGTCCGTCATAGAAGGAGTAAGTAGTATGGTTGTCACATCTGGTGACGAAGTAAACATGTTGGGTAGCCATCAAGAAGAAGAAGAAGAATATGATTTTTATTTCTCGAAAGATTCATCACACCCAATAACACAAGTACAGCAGGAAGAAGAAGAAGAACCATTCATCATCTACCTCTCAAATGAGGAGACAGAAATAAATTAAGTTGGCAACCGTTTCCTTGAGATGGAGTTCATATTCCCGGAGGACGAGCAAGAAGTAGCAGAAACCAGAACAAGGAAGAACTATAAACCATCTCACCTGATGGCAAATGATCCGGCCCAAGCTGTGAGAGATAAAGGTAAAGGACCTGCCAACCAACCAAAGCCTCCAAATCCTGTATTGAAATAATTACAAAAGACCCAAGCCAACGTGTCCATTTGGGAGCTTCTGATGGCTTCCAAGGTCTACAGGGATGCAGTATTGAAATCTCTAGCAAGCATTCAGGTCCCAGTTTCAATGGATGGAGAAGAACTAGCCATGCTAGTAGGAGGCAGATATGCTGTTAATGCAATCGTTTTTGGAGATGCCGATCTTCCTCAAGGGGGTAAGGATCATATACAAGCTTTACATATTACCATCGGATGTCGGGGCAAGAACATTTTTCAAGTCCTAGTTGATAATGGGTCAGCCATGAATGTATTCCCTTTTCATACCTTCAAGCATCTAGGCTTCAGCGAGTCAGAGTTGAAACCTTCAGATATGACCATCAAGGCGTATGACAATACCAGAAGGGTTATATTGGGTGTCTTCACAGTGCCAATTTAGATAGGACCGACTGAGTTTGAAACAGAGCTCTAAGTCATTGATATTTCTGCCTCATTCAACATGCTTCTGGGTAGGCCTTGGATTCATCAGGCCAATGCAGTGGCATTTACTTTGTACCAGAAGATTAGATTCATCCACAAGGGTACCACTGTGACAATACATGCGGACTCTGCAGCCGCGAACACATTGGCCACTGGACAGAATAGTGAAGAGTCACAAGGGGATACTAGGCAGGATTTCTCTCTCGGAGGGTTCTAGGTTGACAACATCCTAGCCACAACTGAGCCAGATCCTATAGGTATGCATCTACCATTTTCATTTCGTCAATTACTTAACATGCTCTACTTTTCAGGTATGGGCCTTGGTTCCCATCAACATGGTGATGTCACTTTCTTATCTCTATTGGTCAATGAGTATAGATTTAGACTAGGGTATACCCCCACCAAAGGGGATCTGAAAGTAATCAAGCAAAAGCAGAGGGGAACTGACGAAAGATTTTGGAAGCTCGAGAGGATGAAATACAAGTAATCAGTATGGTAGCAGCAGAATAAGAGCATCAGACAGAGCTAATAGATAATGGTGACCCTAAAGGACGGATGAAGCAGTCTATCAAGCAATATTTGAGGGGTTGTACAATGTGCAGAACATCCAATTTTTGAAGACCCTCAATGGGTATTTTGATAAAGAAGGAGAAGATAACATCTATTGTGGATTTCCAGAACCTTGGTTCAATGCCCACCTCCAAAGGCAAGTACCCGGGTTTGAAATATTCCATGATTATACTTTTGACTGGGAAGAGCTCGAGCAAGCCAAGATCCAAGAGCAGAGCAAGGAGCAGAAATCCAAGACAGAGATGATCAACATCAGCAACCTATTCGAGGATGATCAAGTGATGACGCTCACCGGTGAAGATCAAGATAGGAGTCCCGATATACAACAATTCACCCTTCCCATCAACGGAATAATCCCCAATTGGAGTTGTTATGATAATTTTGTTTACCCAAAGGGGTTGCCATGTAATCCACATATAATGACTATGTCTAAGCCTAGGGTCCTTAGGTCTTTAGATAAGATTGAGTCCTTTTCAAGTTTTGATTTTGTTCCACTACGAACCATTTCCTCTGTACCTTTGCTTTTCAATATGAATGAAGATGATATTTTGAATTACACTGTGTCTACTTCTTCCTTTCATTCTCCTTCTAACTCTAAGTTTGAAAATGATGAAAATGATGAACCATCTCCTGAAATATTACAATCCATCCAAGCCTCGGAGGAGAAGAAGGCTTAATCTGTCGGCGAAGACTTCAAAATAATTAACCTCAGTTCAGCAGAGCAACCTCGAGAAATAAAGATCGGTGCTACCTTGACAGAAGAAAAATCCAATCAAATGATAGAATTATTGATGGAGTTCCAAGAAGTGTTTTTCTGGTCCTATGAAGATATGCCCGGCATAGACCCTGAAGTTGTATAGCATAATATACCTTTGATCTCAAATGCAAGGCCATATAAGCAGAAGCTGAGGCGGTTAAGGCCTGAATGGACCCTCAAGGTTAAAGAAGATATTATGAAATAGTTTGACGCAACAAATATGGTCATCGTACCTAAAAAGGATGGAAGATTGAGGAAGTGCATAGATTACAAAAATCTGAATAAGACTAGTCCCAAAGATGACTTTTCACTACCAAAGATAGACATCTTAGTGGATAACACTACAAATCATGCTCTTTTGTCCTTCATGGATGGATTCTCAGGGTATAATTAGATAAAGATGGCACCTGAAGACAAGGAGAAGACCGCCTTCAAAACAGACTGGGGCACCTATTGTTACACTGTGATGCCATTTGGGTTGAAGAATGCTGGGACAACTTATCAAAGAATGGCTACTACCATCTTGCACGACCTGATCCATAAGGAGGTAGAGGTGTATGTAGATGATATGATCATAAAATCATTCACCAGAGAAGGTCACATCCCGACGTTAAGAAAGTTCTTCGAGAGGATCAAGCAATATAAATTAAAGCTTAAGCCCCAAAAATGTGTATTTGGGATAATAGCGGGCAAAATGCTAGGCTTTATGGTCAGCCAAAGAGGAATCGAAATTGATCCAGCCAAGTTAAAAGCCATCTCTGAAATGCCATCTCCTCAAATAGAAAAGGATGTAAGAGGTTTCTTGGGAAGATTTCAGTACATTAACCGGTTTATTGCACATCTCACTCCAATATGCGAACCGATTTTCAAGCTACTCTGGAATGACCAGCCAAAATAGTGGAACCCTCAATGTCAGATGGCTTTCGACAAAATCAAGACCTATCTGTTGAACCCACCAGTACTCGGGAGACCACTACTCCTTTACTTGTCAGTACTAGAAGGTTCTATGGGATCAATGGTAGCCCAACATGATACAGATGGAAAGACAGAAAAGGCAGTATACTATTTGAGTAAGAAATTCACAGGCTATGAAGCCAATTATACTCAGTTGGAGAAGACATGCACAACCCTAGTCTAAATAACAAAGAGATTGAGACATTATATGTTATCTTACAAGGTCATACTCATTTCCAGAATGGACCCCCTGAAGTATTTATTTGAGAAACTAGCTTTGACAGGAAGGTTGGCTAGGTGGCTATTGTTGTTGTCCGAATTTGACATCACATACACTACTCAAAATTCTATCAAGGAGAGCGTAATTGCAGAACATCTATCAGCTCTACCGATTGATGATAACCTCAGACATCTAGAAGATGTATTCCTAGATGAAGAAGTCTACACAACTCAAGAAGAGGGGAAGAACGATACATGGATAATGTTCTTTGATGGAGCCGCAAATCATATGGGATACGGGGCTGGCGTCTTATTCATAGATCCAGAAAGGGCATTTGTGTCATTTTCATTCAGATTAGACTTTGACTGCACAAACAACATTGTAGAGTACGAAGCATGTATCATGGGACTGAAAGCAGCCTTGGCCATAGGGGTCTGCAGATTAAAGGTCTATGGTGATTCATCGATTGTTATCTACTAAGTCAGAGGGGACTGGAAAATCAAAGACGAGAAGCTGATACCTTACCAACAATGTGCAATAACCTTGGCTCAGAAATTCATGCAAATTGAATTTGACTACTCTCCAAGAGATACCAATAAGTATGTTGATGCATTGGCCACCTTGGCTTCAATTATTGGAAATGATCCTTTGGGACGTATCAAACCCCTAATCATAGAGAAAAGAATACGACCAGTCCACTTGGAAGAAGTGAATGCACTGACAGTCGATGGTCGACCATGGTTTGCCTCTCAGTTCATACTATGCGAAGATATCCTATACAAAAGATCCCATGAAGGAGTGCAGTTAGTCTGTATCAACGAGGAACAGGCACAAAACGTCATCGAACAAGTACATCAAGGAATATGTGGACCTCACATGAATGCTTGCAAGAAGATTCTCAGAATGGGATATTACTGGAACACAATGGAAGCAGACTGTGCAGAGTTTGTAAGGAAATGTTACAAGTGCCAAATCTACGCTAATTTGATACACGTGCCTCCAGCAGAGTTGTATACTCTTAGTTCTCCATGACCCTTCTTAACCTGGGGGCATAGATGTAATTGGAAAGGTTCACCCTAAAGCCTCAAATGGGCATGAATTCATCTTGTTTCCATTGATTATTTCACAAAGTGGGTAGAGGCATAGTCATACGCCAAGCTCACAGCAAACAAAGTGGCTAAATTTCTACAAGAGTACATCATATGCCGGCATGGGATGCCTCATTCTATAATCTCAGATCAAGGACAACACTTCAGAGGGAAAGTCCAAGAATTATGTGACAAGTTCCACATCAAAAGGCATCGGTCCTCTCCTTATCGTCCACAGACAAATGAGGCAGTAGAGGCGGCCAATAAAAATGTCAAGGTTATCCTCCAGAAGATGGCAGAGTCTAATGTTGACTGGGCAAACAAACTACCTTATGCACTCTAGGCATACAGAGCATCCATAAGAACATCCACTGGGGCAACGCCGTATTCACTAGTATATGGTATGGAAGCAGTCCTCCCGATATAAATAGAGGTGCCATCACTGAGAGTCTTGATGGAATGCAAAATTCCAGAAGCTGAATGGTTGCAATCTAGATATGATGAACTGAACTTCGTTGTTGAAAGAAGAATGAAGGCAGTCGATAATGTAAAAAAATACAAACAAAGAATGGCAGCAACCTTTAACAAAAAGGTGTGTGTTCGTCACTTGACAGTCGGGGACCTGGTATTGGAAGAGCAAAGAGCAGCGGCCCATGACCCTAAGGGCAAGTTTCGCCCTAATTGGAGCGGACCGTTCATGGTAAAAGAGATCTTACCTGGAAAAGTTGTTCGACTAGTCGACATGGAAGGCATTGAGTTACAATACTTGAATAACTTGGATCAAGTGAAGAGATATTATGTGTAGCCTCTACACTCTTCAAAAAAAAATAGAGGGTGTAGAAGGCCTCTCTCTCACCTGCTGATACCAACAACGTACATTAATCATTTGAAGAATTTACCGACATGGTTGACTGGATTCTCGGAAGGGGAACAACAACCTTTCACCCAAGGATGGCTCATTTTATCATCATAATCAAAGAAAGAATTTCTTGTTTTTTTTTTGCTAAACTCATTCATCCGTCCATCTATTCAATGGATTTCCTAAGAGTTACACATCAAAGCCCATCCTTCATATCATTTGATATAAACTCTCATGAATATATCAATCTGAGAAATTATAAAATAAAAATCTGGCTGGAACTCTTATCTGTCGTTCATTATATGTGACGGTGTCCCAAGATTCCAATAGGCCCATCCTTTCTCAAACTGATAAATGGGTCTTCTCGGTAAGATAAGCCCATTTTACATAAATAACCACAAACTCTTCCAGGCGGTAGACCCACCTGGATAGTTTTTTGTCAGTCCCATTTGGACCTCCATTCTCACTCATCATGTCTATAGATTTAAGTACTTAAAGCTCAGACAGAGTCAGTCATATGTATACATTTCATGTGTAACCGACTAAGGGCATTTCAATATATCTAAACAATTACAATTTAAGATAAATTCCAATGATTCATTATTTAACCTCTGTTTGTATGTTGGGATTCCTACAAGTCACACCCGAAAGGCTAATAATCCATCGATCCATTGAACAAAATTACAAAGATGGATAAGGCACTAAAAAACTGGAGCTGGCGTATTGAGTTCACAGAAGATAGCTCTTTCTTGCGAAAGCATCAACTGGAGGCACTTCCTCAATTGACAACCATAAAATTGTGCTCAGATCTTTTGAAAGCAGCCACTCAATACTGGGATCCAATAGTTCATGTCTTCAGGATGGGAGAAGTCGAGTTATGCCCAACTATGAAAGAATTCAGAGCTTGCCTCCTGCACACACCTAAGCGGAAAATTTTCAAACCATCTCCAGGAAAAGATTACAAGCAAGAGATACAAGGTTTTTTTAGCTGGGACAGGAAAGAAATGTGTCATTTTGTATAGGGTCAACGACTATAGATAGAGCGCATGATCAAATCATATGCTGGTACAAGTCCAAAAGGGAAAGAGGCACAGGAGCAAAGAATACATGTTTACCTCTATTGTGGCATAGCCCGACTATTGCTAAGAAGTTGCACAGATACAGAATCTCCAATCATAATAGATCTCATCAAGCATGCGAAACAAGGTTTTGACATCATCCCTACAGTGTTGGCCGAGACATTAAAGGGCCTTGATTTCATGGCAACTCATCAAAATCAGTTTGAGCTGGACCATTTTAGTGGATCACCAAATCTACTTTAAATTTGGTTAATAGAAAGGTTAGGATTGATTGAAGAATCTGAAGCAACGACCCTTAACCCTTACCAATTGGCAAAAAGAGCAGATCCTATGGCTTATCAGATGGACACAGATTGGTTCAACCGCCTCAAAGAAATAACCACGATAGATATTAAGTGAAAATGCACTTGGTGGAAACAAGAGCGGGTTGTCACAAATACAGAGAATAGCTTGCATGTCTGGTTCATGGGGTTGACTCATACTTCATTCTATTCCCCAATAAGGCTACCTCAGCAATTCAATATCCCAGCAAGCACCAGCAAAGAAGTGACTGATTGTGAACCTCCTAGAGAGTTGACATGAGATCTGGTTGATACCATTGCTTGTGAATGGAACAATCGAAAAGTTCAAACACTCCCTAGAGTTGCACCAATCAAGAAACCAATAGCATTTTATATTTTTTTTGAATTCCAGTGTGTTTTATGAACTATGTCTCTTTAAATTCAACAAAGAAACATTTGTTTCCCCATCCCATTAGAAATGATCATTATAACATGCTCTATGAAATTTTCAATATTCTGATAAGTGCAGGTACTCAAACCTGAATCTCAATCAAAAGAGCTTCAGTTCAATCAAAAGGAAAGACAATAATTCCCTCATTCAAAAAAATTAAAGCCAAGCCCAAGCTCGTGCAATCAGCTTTGTATTCATAGCCTAGCTCCATACAAGAAGAGGTTCCAAGCCTACCAATCAGTCTTGTATTCACAACGTAGCTCCATACAAGAAGAGGTTCCAATCCTACAAATGAGTCTTGTATCCATAGCCTAGCTTTATACAAGAAGAGGTTTATCAGCATACAAATGGATCAAGCCGGGTTCAAGCCCGCACGTACCTTGCATCATGAGTCTCACCTCAGCAAGAAGAGGTTCCTAGCCTACAAATGAGCCTTGTATTCACAGCCTAGCTCCATACAAGAAGAGGTTTATCAGCCTACAAATGGATCAAGTCAGGTTCAAGCCCATGCATACATTGCATCATGAGTTCCACCTCAGCAAGAAGAGGTTCCCAGCCTACAAACGAACCTTGTATTCACAGCCTAACTTCATACAAGAAGAACAATCACCAATTTTCTAAGAAGAGCAAACCTTCTTGCCAGTCGAATTATGTTATGGGCTTGATTCTAGGACACCCTTAGAATACGTAGGCAGTTTAGGACAAATTACCCTAAGTGCAGCCCAATAAGCAATCTCACTCATATAAAAAATGTGGTTCTTTTGTCTTTAGCCTTCAATTGGTAACAATCTCGGCTAAAGAGGGGCATCTGTAAGCACCCCATTTTTGCTACCCTCAACATAAGTGAACCCATATGGTAGGTTTCCAGCTTTTAATCCAAAGGTTTGTAATTCTCTAATGAACCCCACACAAGGTCATAGGCTATTACCTACTTTGATGAATAGGTCGTGAAATTATTTTCAAAATGAGACCGGAATCATCAAATTCTGACATCAAACAAGGAAGATAGCATAGTTTGAAAATGCAAGGGCATTTACGTAATTATCGTATGATGCATGCATTATCATTTAAACTTTAAGTCATCATATCCTGGTCATCTGATACGAAATCGAATGATTCAAAGGCCAATATTCCTTATTTTTAGTCCTCTTCAAAGTGGATGTGAAAAATCCCAGGCAAAGGTCACCAGTGGGCCCCATGCAAGCTTTCATGCAAAATTATCGATAGTACTTCAAAACTTCATATCTTTGCCATTTTACGTCGGATTCAGATGATTCCAAGGCTATTACTCTTCATTTTGATGTTCTACAAAGTGGACGTGAAAAATCTCGGGTAGAAGTCTCCGAAGGGTCCCATGCAAAATTACACATGAAAATGGTCGTTTAATCTTTGAAAATTCATATTTTGGTCACCACACATCCAAATCAGGTGATTTCAGTTTTAATATATTCCATTTTTAGTACTCTACAAAGTAGACGTAAAGGATTGCTGGTAGAAGTCTCCGAAGGATCCCATACAGAATGGTTAGCCAAATTATCGATAATTGGCCTACTTAAACTTTAGAAATTCATAAGTTGACCATTTTATTTCCAAATGAGGTGATTCAAGTTCCAATATTCTTTATTTTTAGTATTCTACAAAGTGAATGTATAAAATTTAGAATAGGAACTATCAGAAAATTCCATGTGGAATGGTGGTAGAAATGGACTATAAAATGATAGAAAAAAAAGTAAAATTTGGTTCAAACCAGTTCAACCCAACTTAGTCCAACCCAGCCCAGCCCAGCTCAGATCAATCCGGACCAAGTCATGTCGGCCCATATGCATGCATTTCTTTTTTATATATATATATATATATATATATATATATATATATATATATATATATATATATATATATATATATATATATATATATATATATATATATATATATATATATATATATATATATATATATATATAATAGGACGAGAGAGGCCATGAGGAGAGACTTAGAGAAGAAGAGAGAGGAAAGAGAAGCCATGGGAAGAGAGAGGAAAGAGAGGCCATGGGAAAGAGAGAGGGAGAAGGAAAAAAGGAAAGAGAGAGGGAGAAGAAAAAAGAAAGAAAAAGAAGAGAGGAAAAACGTGAGAGAAGAGGGTTTTCTAGAAGGAGAAAAGAAGGAAGGAAGAGAAGAAGGAAGGAAAAAAAAGGAAAGAAGAGAAGAAGGAAAGAAGAAGAAGAGGAAAGAAGAAGAAAAGGAAAGAAAGGAAAAACGTGAGAGGAGGGGGTTTTCTAGAAGGAAAAAAGAAGGAAGGAAGAGAGGGGAAAGAAAGGCCGTGGGAAGAGAGAAGACAGAGTGGCCGTGGGAAAGAGAGAGGAAGAAGAAAAAAGGAAAGAGAGAGGGAGAAGAAAAAGGAAAGAAAAGAAGAAAGGAAAAACGTGAGAGGAGAGGATTTTTTAGAAGAAGAAGGAGAAAAAGGAAAGAAAGAAAAAGGAAAAAAATGTGGAGAAGAAGGAGAAAGAGGAAGGAAGAGAATAAAGGAAAGAAGAAGAAAAGGAAAGAAGAGATTTTCTAGAAGAAGAAAAGAGAGAAAAAAAAGAGAGAAGGGATCTTTTAGAAGGGAAAGAGGAGAGGATAAAAAGCCCAAGAGAGGGGGGGATTTTCTTTTTTCCAGAGAAGAAGAAAAACGTGAGAGGGGAGAGGGAGAAAGAGAGAAATAAGAAGAAGATAAAATAATGAAAAGAGAAGAAGGAAAGAGAGAAAGAGAAGAGGAGAATGGAGATTCAACATCAAAAAGCTTGATACGATCTCCAAAAATCCTACATCGAAGGTTTCGCTCCATTCGAGCACAAGGTTGGTACCCTAAAACGAATTTAGGGGTCTTTAGAATACTTGAATGTCTATTTTGCTTGAAAAAAGGTTTATTTTCATTCCATTTGGAATTGGGAAAGTCTATCAAAAAATTCTTTTTTGGCATTGCTGTCCTACTCGGGTATAATGCAATCCCTTATCAGAAAGTCTCTAGAAAAGGGTCTTATGGCCATAATCAGAAAATAAACTTCATAAGAATTTTTTAAATATTAAAGTCTTCTAAAAAATGGCTCTCGTTTTGGATTTTTATTGAATTGATATTGATTTTTAAATGCATAGTGCTCTGATTTTGAATCTATTAAAATATATTGATTTGTATGATTGAAAAAAGGATCTTTTTCACAAAGAGAATATTCTATTTTTATTTTTTTTTTCTTGATGAAATTTTAGATATGTCAGTTATCTACATGGACATATGTTTGGATTTAATTTTCATTAAGTATGGGATTTTATACGGAATTTATGGTGCAACTGGTCAAAAATCTGGAACAGACTTGACCAATGCACATATCCAGTCTTGTGGCATTCATTTGTCCTATTTTTCCTCTTGGTTGGAATTCGACCCTTTCAAATGAAATATAGCATGTCAAGTCATATTTCTGTGGAAAAACATAGAGCTTGATTTGAGTTACAGAAGACCTACTTATGGTCATTTTGGTGTAATGTGACAGAATTTGAAAGTCGTTCATAGTTTGTCCAATATTTAAAATTTTGTGTCATAATTTTGAAATTTTTGAGTCATTAATCATTCTAAATGTCTTCATAAAAGTTATAATATTTTCAAAGAACTAGTTGAACATATGTTTTTGATAATTTTGGATTTTTCAGAAAGTTTTTATTAATGTCTCATTCACTGTAACATGCAATTGATTGTCTGAGTGAATTCTACCATATTTGATTGCATACTTGCTATATTTAGAGTATCTACATGTCATATTTGGATAAATGGTTATATTTAGAGCATTCATATAATTTGTTTGGATTGTGCACATACTATGTTTGTCATATTCCATGTGTTGCTATATTTGGTAGAATAAATGATTTTTATCATATTTAGCAAAATCTTTATAATTATCATTTTTAAGTCTTACTATGCTTAGAAAATAGCATATAAGATCTTACCTTTATTTAGAAAATTCATGCCAAATTTGCACTCTATGTTTGATACTTATCATATTGATATATGGGTACATACATTAATTTCTCACCATGTTAGGTCTTACCATGCTTAGAAAATAGCATATAAGATCTTACCTTTTTGGATGATTCATGCCATATTTTGCATTCTATGTTCGGTACTTGCCATATTGATATATAGATGCATATATTGATTTCTTGCCATATTAGGTCTTGCCATGCTTAAATTAGCATATTAGATCCTACCATATAGGTTCTTGCCTTATTTGCAATACATGTCATGTTAGGAGATTTTCATAATCTTACTATATGTTGTGATAGTTACCATAAATATCATACATGCCATGCTTAGATAGAATATCCCATTTATGGCAATAACTTCATTTTTTACAACACCCTAGTTGAACTGCCATATATACACACTTCTAGAAGATAATCTAGGTATGGGGACGTGTATTTAGGCACCCACATTCTTGGGAAGGGCATAAAAGCAGATGTTGAAGGATTTAGGCATTGAGTCAAACAAGCCTATTTCAGTGTTTTGTGATAACACTACTGCTATAAATATATCTAAAAATCCAGTTATGCACTCCAAGACGAAGCACATAGCCATTTGATATCACTTCCTGAGAGAGAAGGTCCTAGAAGGAGAAGTTCAGTTGCAGTTGATTCCCACAGCAGAGCAGATCGCAAATATCTTCACAAAGCCGCTTCCTAGAGAATAGTTTGATTACATGAGACAGAAGTTGGGACTGGTTATCCTCCCCACGCATTGAGAAGCTTGGAGTGAGGGGGAGCAGTGTTTGGTTGTTATATTAATATTTTTTTGCTCCTTATGTAGGACTCAGGGGGAGTCCATTGATTTTTTTCTTGTGTTCCTATGGTGTTGAGTTTGTGCTTATAGAGCGCCCATAGGATTGGAAAGATGCTGTGGGCACTCCTATGTGGCATATCCCTTTGTACTTGTTGTCAAAGGGGGAGAGAGCTCTCATGTGTAATGTAAGGTTGCCAACAATTCCAAAGGGGGAGATTGACGACCTTTGAATTGTAATTGTTGACAAAATTGGCTAAGTTTGAGGAGAGAGAGTGTCTGTGGGCTTTTCTGATAGTGTGGGTGAGTTTTTAATATGTGACGATGCTTCTAGGCAATGTTGCGGCATCTTGAAGCATGAAATATGAAGAAAGAAGATGGAGCGAGAATGAGCAGAGAGAATAAGGAGAGAGAAAGAGGAGAGAGAAAAAGTATGGGTGGGACCCACTATACCATGGCAGCCAACTTGGCCGAGGGCCGCGGCACCATAGTGGCAGCCAGCCACATGTAGCGCAGCAGCATAGCCTAGCCGCAAGGGCCTTGGGCATGCGCACTAGCCAGCAGCACCAGCAGGAGCCATACAGCCAAGGCTAGGCAGCAGCCTCAGGCCCTGTGCCACGAACAAGTGCAATAGCAAGCCATGCATGGCCCCTGGCCGCTTCACCAGTAAGTGCCTCTAGCATGTGTTCGATGAAAATCCTTGAGAGAGAGTCTATTTCGGCCTAGAGAGAAGACCTCTCGGGAATGAAATCCGTCTACAGGTTTCTTTTATGAAGTTTTCAGTTACAGAGGCCATTAAAGAACTTGTTTAGGGGTAATTTTGGTATAAAAAGAGAAAAATATTCAAGATCGACAAGTGGGATAGAGCAAGAAGGAGAAATTCTGATTGGATGGCTCTGATAAAGGCAGGCTCGGGTGTATCGTCATAGTTGCATTGAGATTCCATCGCGCGGCATTTGGTTGTGTGAACGCAAGGTAATATGGTGATTCCTGTTATATGAAACAGGTTCCTTGATTCCGTGTGGCGCACGCACAGTACTACGGCAGGTCGATCCAGATCTTGCGATCATGATTGAAGACTATCGTGCCTGACGCGATAAGTTCTGATCGAATGTTGTAAGTTAAATCCAGCCACTCGCCGACAGATCTAATGGACGTCAAGGCAGATTCCGTCTCCGCCAATCATCATTCGACAACGCATAAGGCGGCGGCAATTCCGTGTAGCGCGGACGCATGGGAATAGTTTAAAAGATTTCATTTAGAATAATATGGTTGGCCGAACTTTAAACCGCCATAACTTTGTCATCCAAGCTCCAAATTAGTCCGTTCAACTTGTAGTTTTCATATTTTTCAATACTCTACCTATTAGGCATCATTGGGAGTGATAAAAACTGAGAGAAAAATAAAAAAAAACATTTTTGAAGAGATACAGAAGGTTTTTTAGGGTTTTGTGCCTTATGGTAGTGATCAATCACCAACTACCTCTTCTCAACATGTCAATGGAGTGCTAAATCCCTGTGAGAGGTTGGTAGAGTTTTTATTTTTCCATTCATGGTGATTATGGGTTGTGTGGAAGAGATTAGAAGCCTATGAGCAAGGTGTGCTCAGTGAATCACTTTCTACCATCATTGAAGGCTGTTAAAGAATTCTCAAAGTAGTGTGGAGCTCAAAAAATCATTGTTGGCTATTTGAGAATCGATTGCGAGATTTTCTCATTCCCTATCTTTTTAATGTTTTCTATGCATTGTATGCTAGCATAGGTGAAAAAAAAAAAGTAGAATACCTATCTAGTCTATGGGTTTCATTGTAGGGCAATTCTATAAGCTCCAAAATTATTCTATTTGTATTGTGTTCAGTGGGTGCTGGACACTGCCTGTTAAGCCTGAATCTTGGCGTTGTTACGCCCTCTCAGTTTCATACTAGAAAAACCTAGGGTTAGTATCCTTGTCTGTAAGAGACTAAAAGCTGAGTATTGAGTAAATACGGAGCTCGTTGGGCATTACTCTGTGGACTAGCCATCACACACTGTGGTGGTGAACCACGTAATAACTCTGTGTTCCTTGTTTTTGTTTTTTGATATATTTTAGAGTGCGTGGAATGGCTTGCAGGGTGGGTGTGCAAATCTGGTAGACCTGGCCACTAAGTGGTAGCGAGGTAGATTTTCATGCGCTTGTGTGCGTATGAAAAATTAGATATCCATCAGCTCTGGGCAGTAGTAAAATTTATCAGGGAAAAGTTTCAGACACTGATTCACCCCCTTTCAGTGTCATATCAAGTTCATCAATTAGAATCAAAGCACCAGGCTCAATGACCGCTTAATCAGCAACTGAGAAGATTAGAATAAAGATATGGCACTTGGAGAAGGTTTTAACAAGCCCCCATTATTTGATGGGATAGATTTTGTTTTTTGAAAAAAAAAATGGAGGTCTATGTAGGATCTTTTGGTTATGATGTTTGAGATTCTTTGGAGAATGGCTACACTTCACATGACACAAATTCTCCCACTGCAGTAAACAAAAAGAATTTTAAGAATAATAAAAAGGATCTTAATGCCATTCAAGGGGTACTGACAAATAGTGAACTGGCTAAAAACATAGACTGCAAGACAATAGAAGTTTGGGATAGACTGATCAACATATATGATGGAGATAAGAAGATCAAGACTGTCAAGTTGCAAACATTCAAAGGTCAGTTTAAGAACCTGAAAATGAATAAGGATGAGACCATTGATCAATATATGAATGGGATTAATGAAGTGGTCAATTCCATTAGAGGACTTGGTGAAAGCCTAAAATGTCATATTATTTGCTAGAAAATCTTAAGCTCTCTTACTCCAAAATTTGAGTCATAAATGTCAGCTCTTGAAGAGACCAAGGACTTAGAACAGGTTAAATTGATGAGATTCATGGAGCCTTAACAGCTTTTGAGATGAGGGTTGATCAGGAACCACTAGTGACAAGTAGGTAGCCTTCAAGGCTATGAAGAAGCTGAAAATTTCTGAAAAATCAAATGAGAAAGAAAATGAAGATGAGGCCACCACTCAATTCACTAGGAAATTGAAGAAGGGTGCAGGAAAGTATAAGAACAAGTTTCCATTCAAGTGCTTCAATTGTGATAAAGTTTGGACACTTCGCTGCAAAGTGCCCAATGAAGAGTAAGTTTGACCATGATAATGAAGATGATAGAAAAAGCAAGTCTAAAGGAAAAAAAAAACTACAACTTCAAGAAAAACAGGTCCAACAGAAAGAATTTTATCTCTAAGAGAAGCACTAAAACCTCAAATGATGATTCTGATGACATCTCAAAAGATGAGCCTAATGAGGCGTTGTTCATGGTGTATATTGAAGAACACGATGAGAATAAGGAAGAAATTTTTTTCTCAAAAAGCAATGAAGAAGGTATTGTGGAATCTATCTCTAGTAGTGAAGAAGAGAGGAAGAATGAAAATTCTAGCTCTAGTGATGATGAAGAAGGTGAGGTGAATTTTGAGGAAGAATTTGCTACAGCTATGAAGGAACTCAAGAGGGAAAGAAAATATAATAAGCTTGCCTCACAAGAAGTTAAAAAGCAGAAAAAACTAATTCAAGACTTGAGAATTCAAGATGTAGAGTCCAAGAAAATTATTGATAATCTTAAGACTCAGCTTGGACAGGTATCTACAAACCACTCCAGAGTAATGACTGAGAATGCAGGTTTGAGAGCTCAACTTGAAATACAAGCCCTTGTGATGAATAAATTTGAAGAGCTTGAGATGGAATTTATTATGTTAAAAGCAAAATTAACTGAATATGAAAAACAAAGTGTTTGAAAGACAACAAAATCAACCTGATGAGCCAAGTAACACTACAGTGCACCCTAGTAGCAGTAAGCTAGATGACATTATAAATTCTCAAAGACCTTCCAATGTTAAATTTGGTCTTGGTTTTGATAAGGGAGAAATTTCTAATAATGCAAACTCAAATAAAAAATGTCCCATCTCTTTTGTGAAAGAGAGTGGAAAGGGCAAGGCTCCTATGGTTTATGTTCAAGAAGAAAATCATGTTTCTACTTCACAGACTAATAATGCAAGGCAAGGTATGAGAGTGGAGTAGAATAACTTCTATGGAGGAAATTATCCCAATGCACCACAGAGACAGATGAGGTACCTGACACCTTCTAGGCCAAGACCTTATTTTCAGGGATATTATGATAAATGCAATACTTATGGTCACAAAATAGCTACCTGCAAATTCAACATGAGAGAAATTAGATTTGAAAGTTTCTACAGTTTGCTCCCATTGAAGAAAATTTTATTGACTGTTATAACTGTCACAATTTTGGGCATATAGCAAGGAACTGTAGAACTATCTTTCCCTTTATGTCACCTCCACAGAGACAGTTTGACAAAATTAGAAGCAAGATTCCAAGATAGAAGGAATGCTGTGAAATGAGGGGTGTGTGTCGATTTGCTTGGTGGGTCTGTTGGCGATTGTCGGAACACCTCCAAACACCCAATGTTTCACTCTCATTAAAGGCATTGCTGACCTAGAAACTGCAATCTGCCCTTGCACGGCCATCAAAGCTAAGGTATGTCCGGAGTTTTCTCTTGTTTTGATGATGATAAAGAAGGCTTTGTCTCCTTGTAACCCAGTTACAAGTAGACATTATAATTGAGTGTCTACGTTATTAGATCTTTAACATCCCATCTCCTTAAATAGCAATTTTACCCCTTGTTAAGATATAAGGGTTGTCATTGTAGAGGAATGGGCCTAGGTTAAGTGGACCCATTCTTCTATTCTATTTATAATTAATATCGTAAATAACGGACCTGATTAGTAGGCACTTTATTGATTGGTTTTATTCTATTATGTTTAAACTGGGCTTAATTATAAAGTTCTATTTCCAGTTGTGTTTCAAATAGACTATGAATGGATCTTGTTGATTAGGACTTTCTACCTAGTTGGATTGTAACTAGGAGAGATTCCTAGGTCCTGTTTTTGCTCTCTTTATATATATTACAGTAGAAGAAGGGGTTATTCACACACACACACACACACACACACACACACAAGAAGGGGTTTTTTACACACACACACACACACACACACACACATACTCTCTCTCTCTCTCTCTCTCTCTCTCTCTCTCGCTCTCTCTCTCTCTCTCTCTCTCAGATCCACATCCTATCTGGCTTGAGTTTGGGCAGGAGAGTTGGCGGCCTGGATGGATGGACGCCACCTAGCTCTCGGGTGGATCCGAGCCGACACCCTTGTCGGCTCAGCTTGTCGGCTTGGGTGTCGGCTCGGATCCACCTGAGAGCCAGGTGGCGGCTATCCATCGGGGCTGCCAACTCTCCCACCCAAACTCAGGCGGGAGAGGATTTTTATACCTCTCTCTCCCCTTTCTTCTATCTTTGTCTTTCATGGTTCTGTGCTTGGGTAGCAATTCTTTTTCTATTTTGTTACATCCCTTATTGGAAGCAAGGTCTGGGATACCCACATTAAGACTTACCCGATAAAGGAAGGTCATTGTAAATGTGACCTCTTTGGTTATAGAAAATTCTTGACCCTGATTTATTTTTTTCAAAATAACCCTACATTAATAAAGCATGGTTCCCAAAGTTAGGGGCAAAAATGTCAAACTTGTATTTCATGTACACTTTCCCAAATTGGTACAATTAAATTGGGCAGTTTCAATTTTGTAATGGAAATTATCTTTAAGATCCAACGATTATAAAAAAAAAATATGACGAGGTCCGGTTGTAATCCAATAGGAAATTGGATTACGCTTTTAAGCAAAAGCTAATGTCAATGTAAGGAACCTAAATTTTATAC
Source organism: Protea cynaroides (assembly GCA_028583415.1). NCBI lineage: Eukaryota > Viridiplantae > Streptophyta > Magnoliopsida > Proteales > Proteaceae > Protea > Protea cynaroides. The sequence goes on from CM053275.1 coordinate 86,006,478, forward strand.
CCCCAATAAAACTTCCTAAAATTGAGAAATTAGGTTTCATGAAGTGGTATCCCATTGATTGTATCCTCTAATGTGGGTTTCCTTCTGTATCCTATGGTAATCGGGTAGATAGCTAGATAGGTAACAGAAAGATAAATTGATTGATCTGAGTTCGACTCTTCTTACTGTCTTAAGGCCACTCACACAGGGGTGTTAAGTGTTATTTCTTTCCTGCTATTAGAGCAAATTGTTGGCCTTCGTATTGTAATTGTTGTCAAATTGGGCTAACTGGGCCAAGTTTGATGAGAGAGAGTGTCTGCGGACCCTACAGGCGATATGGCAGTGAAACAGGCGATGTGGCTATGTTACAGGTGATGTGACAGTGTTTATCACAGTGTTGGATACCTTCTGAAGCATGAAAAATGGAGGGACTCTATAGAGAGAGAAAGAAGAGAGAGAAGCCTATAGAGAGAGAGAGAGAGGAGAGAGAAAATTGTGGGACCCAGGTGTGGGTGGGACCCACTGGTTGCCAGTTTGGCCGAGGACCAGCCGCGGCATCACATAGCCGAGGCTAGCCATGGCTTGGCATGCCACAGCCGCATGCTAGGCGGCAGCCATGGCACGCCCAGCAGTAGGCCCGCAAGGCAGCAAGGCCCGCAGGCCCGCTGCCGCATGGCCATGCCCTCCCCTCTTGACTCATTGTAACTGTTTGGGAAAAGTTCTAGAGAGAGAAACATTATGTCGGATGGGGTGCTTAGAGAGAAGCACCATTCGGCAAAAATAATTTCTACAGGGTTTTTGGAATTAAAACGTGGTTACAGAGGTCTTTAAAAACGTTTTCAAGGGTAATTTCGTCAAGGAGAAATGTTGAAGATGCGACATCAGCCGCCGAAATGAAGCCACGCATGTCAGATTCCAAATGGACGGCTCTAGAAGTTGCGGGCTATGGTGTGGTGCAGTGGTTGCGCCTAGATACTCCCGCGTAGGATGTGATTGGCCAGACGCAAATTAAAGAAATGCGCCGCGTCACATGGGAGCAGCGCAATGATCCCGTGTGGTGCACGCGTGGTACTACGCCGCGTTTGATCCAGATCTTGCGGTTACGGATGAGGCCGATCGCGCTTGACACGATTAGTGCAGATCCAGCGGCTTAAGCTAAATCCTGCCTTTTCTTCTCAGATCCGACGGCGGAATTCAATGATTCTCTGTGCAGCCAATTAGAATGCGACAGCTAAGCGGCGCGGCGTGGCTACGGTGCGGCGCGGGTGCAGATTTGTTTTGGAAAGATTCTCTTTCCTTATTTGTTATTGGCCGAACTTCAAATTGTCATATCTTCTTCATCCGAGCTCCAAATCGGTCCGTTCAAATTGCAGCTACCATATTTTTGGATGCTCTACCTATGGGGTGCCATTGAGAGTCATGTTAGGGTTGAAAAAAAATTAAAGAGGGTGCTTTGAAGCTACAAAGAGGAATTTTGCCAGTTTTTGTGCCCTGTGAGATGATTCATCACCATCTACCTCTTCTTTGTGCATCAACGGATTGCTGAATCTGTGATTCCCAGGTTGACACTGAGAAGGGGGGTGAATCAGTACCCACTAAAATTCTTCCCAACTATGTGAGGTCTGTCCTTACTGATTGAACATTGCTGCCTTGAGCTGTCTGTCTTAGTTGTGCTGCCTTGAGCTGACTAGTTCACACATCTGTTCATTTACACATTTTGTGTAACACACCATGCCACACACCTACAGGTATCCATACCAGAGGCTTGGCCTACCTAGTGTGTACACCCAGACCTACAACCCGCGCACTTCACATATACAACAAAATATTCACAACCACAAGGCACACCATATAACGTGGTTCACCTATCACACACTGTGATGGCTACTCCATGGGGAAATACCCAAACTAGGATTTTGTATTATACCCAATACACTACTTCAATAGTTTTTCTGCTGCTATAACAACTTGGTGCTACCACCAATGTAATCCAAGCTGCAACTTGGAATTCTGGGCAACTACCCTCAATCCTGTCAAGCCCCAACTTGATAGGTTACAATGAAATTGATATGTAATGTATACAAACCCTTCCCAACATAATGAATCTCACAATGCAAGGTTTGCGTGCGTGATTACCTTCCCAGCGTCAACACAGTAAGGTTGGTACTCACATAATAGATGTTCCAAGCTCTCCAGTAATGATAGATATGCTTCGTCAGTAGAATGGAACTCCAGCATTCCTCCAATGCATCTCGCACACCATCATTCACATCAAGCTATCATTCACACTCACACTTCACTCAAAACCGCTCAAATACTCATGTGTATTAGATGGAAGAAGGTGGAGAATGATTTCTTCTTCAAAGAAAACCCCAAATCATACTTTTCCCCAAAACATGCAGCTGTGCTCTTCAAAAACCAGGTTTCTTCGTTCTAACAGATTCTTCACGGAGAGAGAAGCTCGTGGGCTTTTGAATCACCTCAATCGAAGATCGGACGGCCAAGATATGGCCATTTGATGTTCGGCCGATCAGATTATTCCAAATGGAATCTTCTGGGCTGATTCCATGCGGCGCGAAGCACCGTAGCGCGCCCTCGTCTGACCCACCGTACACCGTTGTCGAGTTTTGATTGGCAGAGAAAGAATCAATTGAATCAGATCGTTGGATCGGTCAGTAAACGGCGGATCTCCTCTAGACCGTCAGATCGGTCAGATCCCACTGCCTCATTGTGGCATTTCAGCGAACAGATGATGTGTGCGGCTGCCTGCTATGCACTCGGCTGGTGCTGTGTGCGGGGCTATTGTTGTGCGCTCGGCTGCCTGCTGTGCGCGAGGCTAGTGCTGTGCGCGCGGCTGCCTGCTGTGCACTCGGCTGCCTGCTGTGCACTCGGCTGGTGCTGTGCGCGCGGCTAGTGTTGTGCGCGCGGCTGCCTGCCGTGCGCTCGGCTGGTGCTGTGCACTCGGCTGCCTGTTGTGCACTCGGCTGGTGCTATGCGTGCGGCTAGTGCTGTGCACGCGGCTGCCTGCTATGCGCTCGATTGGTGTTGTGCACTCGGCTGCCTGCTGTGCGCTCGGCTGGTGCTGTGCACTCGGCTGCCTGCTGTGCACTCGGCTGGTACTGGCCTCCCAAAGTAGGACCCACCTGGTCCCTACTCTCTATCTTATTTCTCTCTCCTCCATTTTCTCTCTCTTCTTTCTCTTTCTTCTTTCTTGGAATTTCTTATCAACTTTCTTCAATGGTTCTCTCACATCATGTCTACCAGTTGCCAACAATGACAACCTTAACTTGGTCAAGGTTCCAACAATCTCTCCCTTTGGAATTGTTGGCAATCCATATTACATCAGATGACTGCACACACCCTTTGCACACATCATTTCTCCCCCTTTGACAACAAGTTTCAAAGGAAATATAAACAAAAATACTCCCCCTTCATATGAACTCCCCTTACATAGCCTCACCTGTAGGAGTGCCCACCGCATCTTTCCAATCCTACAGATGAAAAGTGATGCTATGTAGGCATCAAATCCCCCTGCACATGTACTATCTACCGTGTGCCAATAGTCACCACTCCTAGTTGGTCTCTGAATTTCTCAAAAGAGTCCTTTGGAAGAGCCTTGGTGAAGATGTCTGCCACCTGGTCTGCTGTAGGAACAAAATCCAGTCTCACTTCCCCTTCAAGCACCTTGTCCTTCAAATAATGATATCTTATATCAATGTGTTTGGTTCTTGAGTATTGCACCGGATTCTTGGAGATGTTAATTGCACTCATGTTGTCACATTTGATGATCATTGGCTCCGCACTAGTAATACTGAAATCTGACATATGTTTTTTCATCCAGATTACTTGAGTGCATGTAGCTGCCGCTGCTATGTACTCTACCTCTACTGTAGATAAGGAAACAGATTCTTGTTTCTTGCTGTACCATGCTACTAAGCTCTTTCCCAAAAAGAATGCACCACCACTAGTGCTCTTTCTATCATCAATGCTACCAGCCCAGTCTGCATCTGAAAATGCTGTCAAAGTGAAACTTCTAATCTTTGGATACCACAATCCATAGTCTATTGTGCTTTTCAAATATCTGAGTATTCTCTTCACTGCCATCAGATGAGTCTCCTTTGGGAAAGCTTTGAATCTGGCTACTAGGCAAACTGCTTGCAAAATATCAGGCTTTGAAGCTGTCAAATACAGTAAACTGCCAATCATTGACCTATACAATGTCTGATCAACTGTTGGTGAATCATCTTCTGAGCTCAGTTTGATATTCACTGTCATTGGTGTCCCTACTGGTTTACAATCCTCCATCACAAATTTCTTCAACATCTCCTTGGTATACTTCATTTGAGAGATGAAGATGCCATTTTGCCTCTGCTGAACTTGTAGACCCAAAAAATAAGACAACTCCCCTAGCATAGACATTTCAAACTCTGTCCTCATTTTCTCAGCAAATTTTTTACGTAGCTTGTCACAATGTCCTCCAAAGATGATGTCATCCACATAGACCACAACTACCAGCTGACTACTATCTTCTGTCATGACATACAGATTGCTGTCCACTATTCCCCTTCGCAAACCCAATTGATACAAATAAGTGTCCAGTTTTGAATACCAGGCTCTTGGAGCTTGCTTCAACCCATATAAGGCCTTCTTCAGTTTGCACACCTTATTACCATCATCACAAAGCTGAAAACCCTCAGGTTGCTCAACATACACTTCTTCTTCAAGATTACCATTTAAAAATACAGATTTGACATCCATTTGGTACACCTTGAAACCTTTGTGAGCTGCCAGAGCTAAGAACATCCTGATGGACTCAAGTCTAGCCACTGGCGCAAAAATTTCCTCAAAGTCAATTCCTTCCACTTGGGCATAACCTTTACACACCAATCTGGCCTTGCTTCTGACCACCTTTCCATCTTCATTCAACTTATTCCTGAAGACCCATTTTGTGCCAATTACATTTTTGTCTGTTGGTCTTGGAACTAACTCCCATGTGTTATTCTTTTCAATTTGATCAAGCTCTTCATTCATGGCTTTCATCCAGTTCTCATCCTTGCCAGCCTCATATACAGTCTTGGGTTCAACTTCTGACAATAAGGAGAAAGTAGCTGTCTTCATTTTCCTGGTTTGCATCCCAGCATTGGGATCTCCAATTACTTGATGATTTGGATGAATCCATAACCATTTGTTGTCCTTTGGTCTTCCATCCTTTTGCATTTTCACCTCAACCTCTTGTAATTCTGATTCTATCTCTGATTGTTGTCCCTTTTTAGCTGCCCCTGTTTCATTATCTTCAAGTTCTTCAAACACTGTACTTTCAGGCTCAGCTCTCTTGGAGTAGGGTAATTGTTCATTAACTCTGACATCAGAACTTTCAACCACCCTGTTTAGTCTCTTGTTGTAACATCTGTAAGCCTTGCTTTTGAAAGAGTATCCTAAAAATATGCTTTCATCAGCTCTGTCATCAAACTTGCCAAGATTCTTTTCCTTCCTCTTGATGTAACACTTTGAACCAAAAACCCTGAGATACTTCACTGTAGCTTTCCTCCCAAACCACAATTCATAAGGTGTTTTGTTCTCATGAGGCCTTAGTAGACATTTGTTGGTGATATGCGATGCCTTCTCTCCAGAAAATGTTTTGGTGTGTTATTTTCTGCCATCATAGTTCTAGCCATTTCTTGCACTGTTCTGTTCTTTCTTTCAACCACTCCATTTTGCTGAGGTGTTCTGGCTGCTGAATGTTGAATTCTGATCTCACTTTCATTGCAAAATTTGGTGAATTCATTCCATGTAAATTCTTTGCCTTGATCAAACCTTAAACACTTAATTGTGTTTCCTGTTTCATTTTCCACTCTCTTCTTGAATGCTTTGAACTTGTCAAGAGCTTCAGTTTTGTCCTTCAGAAACATCACCCAGGTCATCCTAGAGTACTCATCAATGAATAAGATAAAGTACCTTTCTCCTCCAATGGCTTGGGTTCTCATGGGCCCACATAAGTCTATGTGAATTAGGTCAAGTGGTTTGCTGACATGAAACTCCTTTGACTTGTATGTTACTCTTGCCTGCTTTCCTTTCTGACATGATCTACATACATGATTTTCTGGAACCTTCAAAATGGAAAGATCTCTCACTAACTCTTGTCTACTAATCTTGGCAATATTCTTGAAATTTATGTGCCCCAGCCTTCTGTGCCACAGCCAGTTCTCATCATCCTGACTCATCAAACATTTGTTGTCATTTGTCTCTGAGAGAACCTATAAGTTGCCTCCAGTTCTGACTTCATGTGCCACAGTCTTTCCTTTTGCAATACTTTTAACTGCACAACCATTTTTAGTGAAAGTCACTTCATTACCCTGATCACAGATCTGACTGACACTCAGAAGATTGTGTTTTAGGCCATTGACATACAATACATTATGAGATTTCAATTTTCCACTATTGATGTTAACAGTTCCTCTTCCTTCAATTCTTGCACCATCATTATTTCCAAATCTAACTGATCCACTTTCTTCAGTATTTAGACTTGAGAAAATTTCTTTATTGCCTGTCATGTGAGTGGAGCATCCACTATCAAGAATCCATGGCAAGGGCCTACTATTAGCCTTAAAGGCCGCCTGCACAATGAAGGATGTATTACTTTTCTTCTTGTTTTTCTCAACCCATATTGCCTTTTCTTTCACTATAATGTGTTTTCTAACTCTTTCCTCCATAGCCCTTTCTTCTCTCTGAGCTTGTCTCCTGGGGGGATTTCTTCTGACATTCCTTCTAGGTTGCCTTCGAGATAGAAGGATGGTTTGGCAATATCTGGCTATTTGCCCAAACTTTTGACACCTGAAGCATTCAATTTTGTCTTCAACTAAAGGTGTAAATCTATTTCTGCTTGTAAGTACTCGCTGTATGATTTGTCTCCTACATTTTGCAACTCTATGTCCATAACCATTACACCCATAGCAGTATCCTTTGAAACTATCTCCTTCTTGAATTTATTTACTGTTGTGAAACCTTCTTTGTCAGTGTTGTTCTTCAAATAATTTTCAGCACTTGACTTCTTTTGTTTTGCCTTAACAAAAACAATGGGGTCCTCAGCAAACCCTTTACCCTTAGTTTTCTCTATCCTCTGCTCTTCATATCCAAGTCCTGTCTTATTATGAAAGGATCTTTGATAACTTAAGATTTCATCAAGCACATTTTCTTCTTCTTCAGTCTCTTGGTCAGACACCAATGGAGATGAGGTAGTAGCTTCCTTGTAACTTTTCTTTTTCTTCATACACTCTGCAAGCTCTGTTTCTAATCTCAGAATTTCTTCCTCAAACTTTGCACACTCATTTGTTTTTAAGGATAGAGCATTTTTGAGATCATTTTCAGTCTTCTTTGCTTCTTCATTTGAGATTTTCAAAATACTTATGAGCTCAGTTGCTTCATTGTACTTGTCATTTAATCTTTTGTTTTTCTTCCTTTCATCTCTGAGATCTATAAGGGCTAAGTATAGTTCAGCTTCAAGATTGGCCTCATCCTCAAGATCATCCTTCCCTTTGGCAGCTTCATTGTTCTCAAGCATTTCATCAAATCTGACCATGAACAGAGTCTCACAGTCATCTTCCTCCTCTGACTCATCTGAGGATTGATTCTTCTTGGTCAACAGACTTCTCCTTTTTGATATGAATTTTCTTTTACCTTTCTTGTCATGACTCTCCTTGGGGTCTTCATCATCAGAGTCATATACTCTTCCTTTATTTTGACATTTTGATGCAAAGTGTCCTAGTCCTCCACAGTTGAAACATTTCAGTGTTGACTTTCCTTTGTATTTATCACTTCTCTTCTTAAGCTTTCTGGCAAGATAGGCTATCAATTCATCATCTTGACAACATGTATCTCCTTTATCTCTTCACCCAATGCTCTGATTGCATTTGTGATGCCATTCACCCGGTTGAGATAGAACTCAATGGTTTCTCCTTCAGACATCTTCAAACTCTCAAACTGAGATCTCAGGATTTGTAACTTAGCCTCTTTTATCTTGTTATCTCCTTCATGCACACTTTTTAGCTTGTCCCAAATTTCTTTGGAGGTAGGACAGCAGATAACTCTGGTGAGCTCATTGCTAACAAGAGATGCTAGAAGGGCTGTGACTACTTTGGCTTCATTTTCCCTTTTTTTCATTTCTACTGCATCTGTGATGTCTTCTGTGGGATGTGTGTATCCATTCTTTACTGCCAGCCAGACTCCACAGCCTTGAGATATAAGATATGCTTCCATCTTGACTTTCCATACATTGTAGTTTGATCCGTCAAACAGAGGAATTCTTTCATGCCTGTGGTTATCTTCATTGAATGCCATTTTTGTAACCTCTCGCTTCTGCCTATACCCGAAATTGTTAGTCTTCCTCCCTGGGGAACTCAGCTCTGATACCAATTATGATTCCCAGGTTAAACTGAGAGGGGGGAATCAGTACCCACTAAAATTCTTTTCAACTATGTGAGGTCTGTCCCTACTGATTGAACATTGCTGCCTTGAGCTGTCTGTCTTAGCTGTGCTGCCTTGAGCTGACTAGTTCACACATCTATTCATTTACACATTTCGTGTAACACACCATGCCACACACCTACAGGTATCCATACCAGAGGCTTGGCCTACCTAGTGTGTACACCCAGACCTGCAACCCACATACTTCACATATACAATAAAATATTCACAACCACAAGGCACACCATATAACGTGGTTCACCTATTACACACTGTGATGGCTACTCCACGGGACAATACCCTACCTAGGGTTTCGTATTATACCCAATACGCTACTTCAATAGTTTTTCTGCTCCTACAACAACTTGGTGCTACCACCAATGTAATCCAAGCTGCAACTTGAAATTCTGGGCAACTACCCTCAATCCTGTCAAGCCCCAACTTAACAGGTTACAATGAAATTGATATGTAATGTATACAAACCCTTCCCCACATAATGAATCTCACAATGCAAGGTTTGCGTGTGTGATTACCTTTCCAGCGTGAACACCGCAAGGTTGGTACTCACAAAATAGATGTTCCAAGCTCTCCAGTAGTGATAGATACGCTTCGTTAGTAGAATGGAACTCCGGTATTCTTCCAATGCATCTCGCACACCATCATTCACATCAAGCTATCATTCACACTCACACTTCACTCCAAACTGCTCAAATACTCATGTGTATCAGATGGAAGAAGGTGGAGAATGATTTCTTCTTCAAAGAAAGCCCCAAATCATACTTTTCCCCAAAACCTGTAGCTGAGCACTTCAAAAACCAGGTTTCTTCGTTCTAACAGATTCTTCATGGAGAGAGAAGCTCGTGGGCTTTTGAATCACCTCAATCGGAGATCGGACGGCCAAGATATGGCCATTTAAAGTTCGGCCGATCATATTATTTCAAATGCAATCTTCTGGGCTGATTCCATGCGGCGCGAAGCACCGTAGTGCGCCCTCGTCTGACCCACCATACACCGTTGTCGAGTTTTGATTGGCGGAGAAAGAATCAATTGAATCAGACCGTTGGATTGGTCAGTAAACGGCAGGATCTCCTCTAGACCGTCAGATCGGTCAGATCCCGCTACCTCATTATGGCATTTCAGCGAACAGATGATGCGCGTGGCTCCCTGCTGTGCACTTGGCTGGTGCTGTGCGCACGGCTATTGCTGTGCGCTCGGCTGCCTGCTGTGCGCGAGGCTAGTGTTGTGCGCGCGGCTACCTGTTGTGCACTCGGCTGGTGGTGTGCGCGCGGCTAGTGTTGTGCGCGCGGCTTCCTGCTGTGCGCTCGGCTGGTGCTGTACACTCGGTTGCCTGCTGTGCACTCGGCTGGTGCTGTGCGCGCCGCTAGTGCTGTGCACACGGCTGCCTTCTGTGCGCTCGGCTGGTACTGTGCACTCGACTGCCTGCTGTGCGCTCGACTGGTGCTGTGCACTCGGCTGCCTGCTGTACACTCGGCTGGTACTGGCCTCCCAAAGTGGGACCCACCTGGTCCCCACTCTCTCTCCTCTTTCTCTCTCCTCCATTTTCTCTCTCTTCTTTCTCTCTCTTCTTTCTTGGACTTTCTTATCAACTTTCTTCAATGGTTCTCTCACATCATGTTTACCAGTTGCCAACAATGACAACCTTAACTTGGTCAAGGTTCCAACAGAATCCCTGTGAGAGGTTGGTAGGGGCTATTTATTGTTCATTCATGGTGATTGTGAAGGAGATGGGAAGCCTATGATCAAGACGAGCTCTATGAATCAAGCTTTACTATCATTGAAGACTGTTCATGGTTTCTCAAATCAGTATGGAGCGTCAAAAGTTATTGCTGGTCATTCAAGAATATTGGTTGTGAGATTTTCTCATTCCCTATCTCTTTAAATATTTTCTATGCACTGTATGCTAGTATAGGTGAAAAGAAAAAGTAGAATACCTATCTAGCTTGTGGGTTTCATTGTAGGGCAATTCTTATAAGCCCCAAAATATTTTATTTGTGGTGTGTTCAGTGGGTGCTGGACACTGACTTTATGCTTGAATTCTGGCATTGTTACACCCTCTCAGTTTTATGCTGGAAAAATCTAGGGTTAGTATCATTGTCTGTAAGAGACTAAAAGTTGAGTATTGAGTAAGTACGGAGCCCGTTGGGCATTACTCCATGGATTAGCCATCACATACTGTGGTGGTGAACCACGTAATATCTTTGTATTCTGTGTGTTTGCTTTCTGGTATATTTTAGAGTGTGTGGAATGGTTTGCAGGATGGGTCTACAAATCTAGTAGACCTAGCCACTGAGTGGTAGCGAGGTGGATTTGAATATGATTGTGTGTATTGACAAATCAAATATCCAACAGCTCTGGACAGCATTGAACTTATCAAGAAAAGTTTCAGACACTGATTCACCCCCTCCTCTCAGTGTCATATCAAGTTCATCAATTGGTATCAGAGCACCAAGTTTAGTGACAGCTTAATCAGCAACTGAGAAGATCAGAATAAAGATATGGCACCAGGAGAAGGTTCAAACAAGCCTCCATTGTTTGATGGGATGGATTTTGTTTTTTAGAAAAGGAGAATGGAGGTCTATGTAGGATCTCTTGGTTATGATGTTTGGGCTTCTGTGGAAAATGGCTACACACCACATGACACAAATGCTCCCACTGGAGTAGACAAGAAGAATTTTGAGAATAATAGAAAGTTTCTCAATGTCATTCAAGGGGGACTGACAAATAGTGAACTGGCTAAAATCATGGACTGTAAGACAGCAAAGGAAGTATGGGATAGACTAATCAACATATATGAAGGAGATAAGAAGATCAAGACTGTCAAGTTGCAAACATTCAGAGGTCAGTTTGAGAATCTGAAGATGAATGAGGATGAGACCATTGATCAATACATGAACAGGGTTAAAGAAGTGGTCAATTCCATTAGAGGACTTGGTGAAGACTTAAAAGGTCATATTGTTTGTCAGAAAATTTTGAGGTCTCTTACTCCAAAATTTGAGTCAAAAGTATCAGCTCTTGAAGAGACCAAGGACTTGGAACAGGTTACTATTGATGAGATTCATGGAGCCTTAATAGCTTTTGAGATGAGGGTTGATCCAGGAATCACTAGTGACAAGCAGGTAGCTTTCAAGGCTATGAAGAAGCTGAAGATTTCTGAAAAACAAAATGAGGAAGAAAGTGAAGATGAAGCCACAGATCATTTCACTAGGAAATTGAAAAAAGGTACAAGAAAGTATAAGAACAAGCTTCCATTCAAATGCTTCAATTGTGGTAAAGTTGGACACTTCGCTGCAAAGTTCCCAATGAAGAGTAAGTTTGATAGTGATGATGAAGATGATAGAAAAAGCAAGTTTAAAGGAAAGAAAAACTACAACTTCAAGAAAAACAGGTCCAACAGAAAGAGTTTTATCTCTAAGAGAAGCACTGAAACCTTAGATGATGACTCTGATGAAATCTCAGAAGAGGAGCCGAGTGAGGCTTTGTTCATGGTTTACATTGAAGATCAAGAGAAGAACACAGATAACGAAAAATTCTCCTCAAAAAGCAATGAAGAAGGCATTGTGGAATCTATCTCTAGTAGTGAAGAAGAAAAAGGGAATGAAATTTCAAGCTCTAGTGATGATGAAGAAGGTGAGGTAAATTTTGAGGAAGAGTTTGCTGCAGCTATGAAGGAACTCAAGAAAGAAAGGAAATATAATAAGCTTGCCTCACAAGAAGTTAAAAAGCAGAAAAAGGTAATTCAAGATTTGAGAATTCAAGTTGTAGAGTCCAAGAAAATTATTGAAGATCTCAAGACTCAGCTTGGACAGGTATCTACAGACCACTCCAAACTAATGACTGAGAATATAGGTTTGAGAGCTTAATTTGAAATACAAGCCCCTGTGATGAGTAAATTTGAAGAGCTTGAGAAGGAATTTATTTTGTTAAAAGCAAAGGTGACTGAGTATGAAATAGAAGAGTTTGAAAGACAACAAAAATTGAACAAATCTAATGAGCCAAGCAACACTACAATACATCCTAGTAGCAGAAAGCTAGATGGGATTATTAATTCTCAAAGACCTTTCAATGTAAAATTTGGTCTTGGTTTTGATAAGGGAGAGACTTCAAATAATGCAAACTCAAATAGAGAAGGTCCCATCTCTTTTGTGAAAGAGAGTGGAAAGGGCAAGGCTGCTATGGTTTATGATCAAAAAGAAAATCATGTTCCTACTCCACTGACTAATAATGCAAGGCAAGGTAGAAGAGTTGAAAAGACTAACATCTATGGAAGAAATTATCCCAGTGCATCGCAAAGACAGATGATGTACGTGGCTCCTTCTAGCCCAAGATCTTATTTTCAGGGTTATTGTTATAAATGCAATACTTATGGTCACATAATAGTTACCTGCAAATTCAATCTGATAGAAGTTAAACTTGAAAGTAGAAATCAGTTTGCTCCCCTTGAAGAAAATTTTGTTGAAAGCTATAACTGTAACAATTTTGGGCATATAACCAGGAACTGCAGAACCATCTTTCCCCCTATGCCACCTTCACAGAGACAGTATGACAGAATTATAAGCAAGATTCCAAGACAGAAGCAAGATGAAATATCTAAATCAAATAAGAGAGTTTGGGTTCAGAAAAATAGCTCTTTGGTTGTACAGATAGCTTTCAAGGCACAAAATAGTTCTACACCATGGATTCATGACAGTGGATGTTCGAGTCACATGACAGGAGATAGTAAGAGGCTTCAAAAACTTCAACATTATGAAGGAGGCTCAGTTAAGTTTGGTAATGATATTGGTGCAAAGATTGTAGGGAAAGGAAACATTAGCCTCAACAATGGGAAGGTAAAATCTCATGAGGTTCTCTATGTTTCAGGTTTGAAACATAATCTATTGAGTGTCAGTCAGCTTTGTGATAGGGGCCACAGATTAATTTTCAGTGATCAAGGATGTGATATTCGAAGAACTGACAGTGGTAAATTGATGGCAACTGGAAAGAGAACGTCAGGAAATCTTTATACATTGTCTGAAGATTTTTAAGAAAATTGCATGTTGAGCTAAGAAGAAGAAACATGGCTATGGCACAAAAGACTGGGGCATATTGGATTTGAAAATTTAATAAAGATTTCCAAGAAAAATGCTGTGAGAGATATCCCTTCTTTGAAGAAGCCCACCAATGGCATATGTTCATCTTGTCAGAAAGGGAAGCGGACAAGAGTATCATTTAAACCAAAAGATTAACATACTACTCAACCACTTGAGATTGTTCATACAGATCTATGTGGGCCAGTGAGAACACAGAGCATCTCAGGAGAGAGGTATTTTATTTTATTCATAGATGACTACTCCAGGATGAGTTGGGTGATGTTCTTGAAAAATAAGTCAGAGGCTCTTGTAAAGTTTAAAATCTTCAAAGCTCAAGTTGAAAATGAGACAGGAAAGAAAATTAAGTGTTTGAGGTCTGACAGGGGAGGAGAATATACCTGGATTAATTTTGTAGATTTTTGTTCTGAGAATGGCATCAAGAGACAGACTTCAGCTCCTAGAACACCACAACAGAATGGTGTTGCAGAAAGAAAGAATAGAACTATTCAAGAGATGACCAGGACAATGTTGACAGAAAATGACATGGGGAACAAATTCTGGAGAGAAGCAGTGCATACAACAGTATATGTTCAGAACAGGTGTATATTGAGACAACATGAAGACAAAACTCCCTATGAATTATGGTTTGGTAAAAAGGCAACAGCAAAGCACTTCAAGGTGTTTGGTAGTAAATGTTATATCAAAAACACCAATCATGATTTAGCGAAGTTTGATGATAGGGCAGATGAAGGAATTTTTCTTGGCTACTCCACCTCGAGCAAAGCATATAAATGTTACAACAAGAAGCATGGTAAAATTGTTGAGAATGCAGATGTGAGAGTTGATGAGCACAAAAATTCAACTACAGAGTCAAACAGTGATCCTCCTATTTTTGAAGATTTGGACAGTGAGAAAAATTACAATGAAACAGAAAAAGAACAAAATGTGACAAATGTGCCAGAATAGAGAGCAGTGGTTGATACAGAAGAAAGAGAAGAGCAGTCAGATTCAGAGGCAGATAGGCAGAACAAAAGTGGCTCAAGCAGAGTAAAAAAGAATCATCCTGACCAATTAATTCTTGGTGATCCCTCAGCTGGTATGCAAACAAGGAAGGTGAGACAACCAAAACAAATGTTTTCTTTATTATCTCACATTGAACCAAAATCAGTTGCAGAGGCATGTGAAGATGCTAGTTGGCTCAAGGCAATGAATGAAGAGTTGGATCAAATAGAGAAAAATAAAACTTGTGAATTGGTGCCAAGGCCTACAGATAAGAATGTTATTGGCACTAAATGGGTCTACAAGAATAAACTCAATGAAGATGGCAAAATTGTAAGGAACAAGGCCAGATTGGTTTGTAAAGGATATGCTCAGGTTGAGGGCATTGATTTTGAAGAAACATTTACTCCTATTGCTAGGTTGGAAGCCATCAGGATGTTTCTTGCTTTTGCAGTGCACAAGAATTTCAAAGTTTATCAGATGGATGTAAAGTCAGCTTTCTTAAATAGTGACTTGGAAGAGGAGGTATACATTGAGCAACCAGATGGATTTCAACTGAGTGAGGACCCTATACTTGTTTGTAAACTGAAGAAAGCATTGTATGGGTTGAAGCAAGCACCAAGAGCATGGTATTCAAGACTGGATACTTATCTCTGTAAGTTGGGTTTCAAGAAGGGTCTGGTTGATAGCAATTTATATGTAAAATCTATTGATGATAGTCAGACAGTTGTGGTTGTATATGTAGATGATATCATCTTTGTAGGCCAAAAAGATGAATTATGTCAGGACTTTGCTCAGAGAATGCAAAATGAGTTTGAGATGTCCATGATTGGGGAACTATCTTATTTTTTAGGTCTGCAGATCAGTCAGTTAAAGAATGGATTCTTTTTATCTCAGACTAAATATGTGAAAGAAATATTGAAGAAGTTCATAATGGAAGACTGTACACCAATGAGCACTCCAATGATGACAAGCTGTAAGCTAAGTGTGAGGACAAATGTCCACCCACGCTGAAAGGACGATAAATGATTTGGAGTCACCACCTAGATTAAGGTCTAGGACCTAAAATGTAGCCTCATCCTGAGATAAGACTTCTATTGACTCATGACCCAACATATCAGCTTTGGTCTATCAGAGCACGGGTAAGCGTTCAAGGTACATTTTGGGAAGGTGTTAGGCACCCAAAGCTGCCCGATCCAAAAATCGGCCTCCTATATGATTCTACTTTCCTTAGACTCTATGGTTCTGACTGTTCATGGTTAATGGATGATGAATAAGGCTCATGGGGGGTCCTATGCCAAGTTGCTAAGTTCTTCTAGCTTAAGTTCAGCCAAAACATGTTCTCAAAATAAGAAGAAACAAACAAAAATAATGTACAATGAACCAAACCAAAGATGGTTCAGTGATGGACTGAATCTAAGATGTCCAAGACGTCTCAAATTACCTACGTATTCCAATCCTGAAAATCAAGTCCAAAAACGTAGTACGAAATGGAAAGTGATTAAAGTTTATGGATGTGGATTATGATTAAGCTTTCTTAGATTCAATTTATTCAAGTTGAAGTTTATGCTTGATGGAGATTGAATCTAGAGATAGCTTACATGGATTGAAGTGAACGAGGATATGGATACGGATATGGATATGGATATGGGGAACCTAAGGATACTAAGATAGGGTACCGTACTTGGAGAGTCCTCCAAGTTGCCTACGTATTCCAGAGGTCCTAGAAATCAAGTATAGCATAGTTCGTTTTTGGGTGGATTATGTAACCTCAGGGGCTAGGGTATGTCTCTCAGGGAGTAGAGTGTGGCTCTCAGGGAGTAGGGTGAGGCTCTCAGGGAGTAGAGTGTGGCTCTCAGGGAGTATATTGTAAGATATTCTCGCAAGACTAAGGTGCGTACTCGCAAGTACGACTTCAAGATAGAGCCACACAAGGCAAGGAGGTGTGTGTGCTAGCATGCACGACTTTGGAATAGACGAACCTCGCCAAGCAAAGAGGTAGTCCCGCCAAGCAAGGGAACACGTACTCATAAGTAGAACCTCACTAAGCAAAGAGATGCGTACTCACAAGCACAGGAATAGAGTCTCGCCAAGCAAGGAGACTAGGATATGGAATGATTTTACAAGATTGGAGTATGGGTCCGTATTAGGGTCTCTTTCCCAAACTACATACATATCTCAGGGTATTGACCTAAGAATCAGGATCCGCGTAGTTCGAAAGATGGATTTTGGGCGACCCGCTTGGATCGGAATATGGGTGGTCCAGTCGAACCGAAAGATGATCCTAGATGACCAAAGGTTGGATTCACATTATACCTATCTAGGTTCTGCACCCTAGGAAATGCACTGAGGGGTAGGGATCGTCCTAAACTACCCTTGTAACTTACAACCCTGATTTTAGAATTGTTGGGCTAGGCTTCATGATTCTTGATTAAGACTTTTATCATTTTTCCATTATTACCCTTCCCATAAATGTGGGTGCCTGCATGCACGTCCCCACACCTAGGAATGTCTTCTATCAGTGTACATGCACGGTAGTTCGACTAGGGTGCAGCGAAAAGTAAGTTCTTGCCAACATAAACATCATTCAATCATGACATTAGCAAGCATATCAAACATGACAGTGTACTCAAAGCTAAAAGTGCAAGTATTCTAAACATGACAATGTACACAATATGACAATGTAAGCATGTGAACATGGCAAATGCATGAATATAACAATGTAGACAATCTTAGATCCTCAATCTAACGGTTAGATCTCTCCAAAACATTGATAATCATGATCAATACTCAGATTCATCAAAACAACCAAAATCAATGGCTCAGATCTCACATTAAGATATAATCATGATCAGACTAAGAAATCAGTGGCTCAGATTCATCTAAATCAATTATGATCCAGATTCAACAATTTACATCACTCAAAATACCCACGACGACAATCCAACGGTTTAAATTACTCAAGATCATAATTCAACCGTTCAGATTCATCAAAAACACTCATGATGAAGATTTATCGGTTTAGATTCACCAAAATCACTTACGATGACAATCCAACGGTTCAAATCGCTTATGATCATAATCCAACCATTCAGATTCATTTAAATCATTCCCAAAGATAATCTAACGGTCCAGATTTCTCATCATGATAATCCGACTGCTCAGATTGATTAAAAGCAATTCAAAAGACCATTTAACGGTTCAGATTGTCAAGATCACGATCCAACCATTCAGATTGATTAACATCACTTCCAAAGATAATCCAATGGTTTGAATTAATTAAAATCACATCAAAATTTCAGATCAATGGCTATGATCAACTCATGAAAATTCCAATTATACGGTCATAATCAATTCTCATAAAATTCAGATCATGTAGTTGGATCACCCACATTAAAATTTCAATCATATGGTCGGACCAACCACATTAAAATTCTCATTACATGGTCGGACTAATCACATAAAATTCCCATCCAAGGGTCGGATCATTTTTCATCACATAAAATTTACAAGCACATTGGATCAATTTTATCACCCAAAATACAAGATCAACAGCCAATATTAAAACACATCAAACATACAAGATCAATGGCCAAAATTAAATGAATCAAATAATCAGATTAATTTTCAAATCAAATGTATCAAATAATCCAAATTTAATTCATCACATAAACATATTAATCATCATATTAAACAATCCAATCAAACGGTTCAGATTGCATCAAAATCTCCTAACCATGGTTCAAATCAATAAAGAGAGAGAAGGTTTGATCATGGTGGGGTGGTCGGTGGTTTTGGTAATGGAGTGAAGGTGCAGGGGTCGAGCGGTGATGTGCAGCTAGCAGTGAGCAACAGCAACAACAAAAAAAGAAAACGAAAGCAAAAGAGGGGGGATTTACCTGGAGGATTCCTCCCTTTGCTTCTCTCTTCTTCACGCTTCCTTGCTCCTCTGTCTCTCCCTCTCTTAGCCCTTGAATCTTTCACCTCACTTCTCCTGGTTCAGCAGCAGACTTCCCCCCCTCTCTTCTGTTTTCTTTTCTCTCTCTCAAATTCACTCTTCCTCTTCTCAAAACCTCTCTGTATTTTCTCTATCTTTTCCTCTCTGGTTTCTTTCTCTCTTTTTTTCTTCCTCCTGGCTTATCTCGGCCAACCTCCTCCCTCTTTTTTCTTTTTCGGTTCGGTGGTCTGGGGGGGGGGGGTTTATAGAAAAAAATTGATCAAGCAGGGGAGGCTATGACTGGTGGTTCAGGCGGGTGGCTCAAGGTGGGATTCAGTTTGTAGTAGGTGGGCAGTTGGGGTGTTGTCGAATGGAGGTGGTTTGTGGGGTATTTGGTGATTAGGCTGGGACTGATGGGGTAGGTGGTTATTGCTGGTGTAGGGATGAGGTGGTGCTGCTTGTTATGGGAGAAGATGGAGGTGGCAACATGGTCTTGCCGCTCCCCTTCTCTCTTCTCTCACTCTTTCTTCCACTCCTTCCCTTCGTGCCTCTTTCTTCTCTCTCTCCCTTTTTCGGATTTCATGGCTGGGGTTGGGTTCATGAAAAATAGGTGGCAGCATGGGAGTGAGTAGAGGCATGGAGAGGTGGCGGTGAGGGGTGGTGATGTGCAGGCTAGCAGCAAGAGGTAGCGGGATGAACAGTTGGGTTATGGGAAAGGTGTTGGGCTGGTTGGGCTCAAGGAGAGGAGGAGGTGGCGGTGAGGGAGTGATTTGATGAAGGAGTTGGTGGGTGAATTGTTGGGCTCAAGGAGAGGAGGAGGTGGCGGTGAGGGAGGGGCATGAAGAAGGAGTTGGTGGGTGAGTTGTTGGGGGAAATGGGCATGGGGAAGGTGGAGGTGGCAGCACCGCCATCTTTCCCTCCACCGAATGCAATTTCCCTTCGGCTCTCTCTCTCTCTCTCTCTTCCTCTCTTTGTCTCTTTCTCTCTCTCTCTTCCTCTCTCTCTCTCTCTCTCTCTCTCTCTCTCTCCTTCCTTATCGGATTCTCCTTTCTTGACCGAATATATACATATATATATATATATATATATAATATAATATAATATAATATAATATAATAATACTATATATATATATATATGTATATATATATATATATATATATATAATATAATAATACAATATATATATATATAACATATATAAAACATATATTATATAATATAAATGTATATATATAACATGTACATAAAGTGCATACACATGGGCCGACCCGACTCGATCTGGGCCGGTTTGGGTTGGGTCAGGCTGGACTAGTTGAGTTCGACGGGGTAGGACTAAATTGGACTCGAGCTGGGTTGGGCTGAGTAAGTATGGACTGGATTGATTTCTCTCTCTATTATGGATCCTCTCAGCTTGCAATTCCGCATGAAAAATTTCGACGGCCTCTGCCTTAGATTTTCTACGTCCACTTTGAAGAGGACGGACAAAGGAGCACACTGGTGCTTGAATCGTCGGATTTGGATGTCAGATGAACAAAATATGAAGAATTGAAGCTTTGACGATAATTCGGCTAGCAACTTTGCATGGGACCCGCAGGCGACTTCTGCCCAAAATTCTTTACGTCCATTTTGAAGAGGACAGACAATGGAGCACAGTGACACTTGAATCGTCGGATTTGGATGTCGGACGATCAAGATATGGTCGAATGAAGTCCGATCGATTTAAATCACGATAATTTGCCCAATAAATCCTTAATTTATGATAATTTATAGAAAAGCCCTTGGATTTAATAAGCCAATTTCAATCCGACTAAAATCGCAACATCTTCGTTTGATATCGGAATTGAGTGATTCTGGTATCATTTCTAAGGTATTTCCATGACCTTGCTGTAGGGCCTGTCAAAATCAGCTCTGAAATCACCGCTTAGCGTCCAAACCTTGAATTGACCCACAACCCTTCTGAATATGCCCACCAAGACTCTTGTACATTGGGGACACTCTGGCTCAGCCCAGAACACCATAGAGAGCACAGAGGAATTGATCGACTATTGGTTTGAGAGATTTTCACTCGCCTCCTCTATACTTTCTAAATTTTCATCCCCCTCCGCTCTCTTACTGCCTATACACCAATAAAGTTCTGTTTGGCTAGGGAGGGTAAAAATGGGGTTGCTTACAGATATCCCTCTTTGACCGAGATTGTACCAATCGAGGGTAAAGATAAAAGAAGCACATTTTTACCACTCATAACGGAGAGAGACGAAACTTTCTTGAACATGTGGGCCATTTGTACCTCAACACTGAATAGCCACTTTTGACAAACTTGGGCACATGCTTTATTATCACCATTTGGAGAAGGCATACCAGTGGACCTCCCTTAGGAAAAAAAATATCTTCTGCAAGTTCTTTATGCCAACTCCACTCCCTCGATGCTTTATCCATCATGGCCATTTTGTCTGATGAGTAGAAGTTCTTAAACACTCACTGGAACGACTTAGAGAAAATCCTGATTCACAACAAAATTGGTAGGGGAATCATTGGAACTTTCTTACCTTATAGACACATTGAAAACCTTAGTGAGTTGTGCATGAAATGCACATATGTATGACCTTGTTTGAGCCTAAGTCTCTAAATCCAAAGATAAGTGACAAAAGACAAAGGCCTAAAGTGGCTGATATGAAGCTATCCAGATGGATTTCCCATCAGGAGGATCTTTTGGTTGTTTATGTGGAATGGTCGATCCCTCCGAAGAGATACCATTTTATGGGCTTAAGAATGAAGGGTTCTTTGGAACCTTTGGACGTCGTTGAATGTAATGAACGACAGATAAGAGTTCCAGCCAGATTATCATTACAATTTTTTCGAAATGACACACCCACTAGGGTTGATATCAAAAGATATGAAAGATGGGCTCGTTATGCGACTCTTGGGAAATCCATTGGATAGATGAACCGATGAAAGAGTCCAGCCAGAAAGCAGGAAGTTCTTCCTTTAATAATGACAAGATAATAGAACCAATCTTGAGTAGCAGGGTGTAATAGCCTCTTTAGAGAATCCAGTCCAAACCTGTCGTGAAGTTCATCCAAAACGGTCGACTTTTGTGACCAACTGCACCTTTTTTTTTTTTTTTTTAGAGGGTGAAGAGGTCAAACATGATACCGCTTCAACCGATCGATGTTGGTCAGATATTGTAGCTCTTCACCGTCCAGATCTATCAGTCGAACTGCCTTTCTTGATAAAATTTCCTTTACTATGAATGGCCCGCTCCAGTTCGAACAAAACTTACCCCTAGGGTCATGGATAAGCGCTCTTTGTTCCTTTAATACAAGATCTCCTACCGTCAGGTGATGAAATCTGACCTTCTTGTTGAAAGAGGCGATCATTCTCTGTTGGTATTTCTTTGCATTATCAGCTGCTTTCATCCTCCTTTCGTCAATGAGACAACTCTTCATAATGGGATTGAAGCCATTCAGCCTCAGGGATTTGGGAATCCATTAGGATCCTCAAGGATAGTATTTCCATTTCTACCGGGAGTACTGCCTCCATACCATATACCAGAGAATATGGTGTGGCTCCAATAGAGGTCCTTACAGAAGTTCTATAGGCCCATAGTGCATATGGTAACTTATCTGCCCAGTTGTGTGACTCTGCCATTTTCTGGAAGATGACCTTGACGTTCTTGTTAGTGGCCTCTACTGCTCCATTAGTTTGTGGCCGGTAAGGGAAAGAATGATGCCTTTGGATACTGAAATTCTCACACAATTCTTGTACCTTTCCTCTAGAGTGTTGACCCTGATCTGAGATTAGAGCATGAGGCATCCCGTGCCGACAGATGATATGCTCTTGAAGGAACTTGGCTACCTTATTCGCAGTGAGCTTGGTGTATGATTGAGCCTCCACCCACTTGGTAAAGTAGTCGATGGCTACTAAAATAAACTCATGCCCAGTTGATGTCTTTGGGTGAATCTTTCCGATCACATCTATACCCCAAGTTGAAAATGGCCAGGGCGAACTAAGAGTCTGTAATTCTATAGGTAGTATATGTATCAGATTGGCAAAGATTTGGCATTTGTGACACTTCTTCACAAACTCCGCGCAGTCTGCTTCCTTTGTATTCCAATAATACCCCATTCTCAGAATCTTCTTTGCAAGCATCCTGGCATTCAGTATGAGGCCCACAGACTCCTTGATGTATCTGCTCAATGAGGGTTTATGCTTGCTCTTCGTCGATAAAGTCCAATTATACCCCATCATAGGATCTCTTATGAAGGATATCTTCACAAAGGATAAACTACATAGCATATCATCTTAATGACTTATTTTCTCTTGTTTTTGCTTCTGCAGGGTATATGTCTTCTCCAATGAAGTCTACTATGAGTGCAAGCCAAGATCTACCATCAACTGTCACTACATTGACTTCTACATATGCTGGCTGTCTTCTTCTTTCGATCACCAAGGGTCTTGTGCAATCGACAGGATCATCACTGATCATTGAAGCCAAAGTGGCCAATGCATCGGCATATTTTTTTTATGTCCCTTGGAGAATAGTCGAACTCGATCTTTGTAAAACTCTTGAGCCAAATTGATTGTATACTGCTGATACGGTATCAATTTTTCCTCTTTGGTTTTTTCAATCCCTTCTGACTTGGTAGACAATGATGGACAAGTTCTCACAAACCTTCAACTTCTTGATGTTGATCGTGAGGGCTGCTCTAAGTCCCGTGATGCAACCTCCGTACTCCGCAGTATTGCTTGTACACTTGAATTCTAATCAAAGCGAGAATGGCACGAACTCTCCTTTTGGATCTATTAGTCATACCCCATCTCCACACCTTCTATGGTTGACTGTGTCATCGACTAGGATATCTACCTTTGGCAATGAAAAATCATCATTATGACTAGCCTAGTTTAAATTCTTGTAATCAACACTTACTCTCAATCAGCCATCCTTCTTATGCACAGTAACTTCATTGGCCAATTATTCTGGGTATTTTATACTTCCAAGAATCTAACATTGAACTACTTCATGACATCTTACTCAGTCTTTAAAGTCTGCTCAAGTCTCAACCAACTCAATTTCTGTTTATGCGGCTTTACATTAGGGATCAAGGGTATCTTGTGTTGTACCACTTCTGGGTTTATGCTTGTCATATATTCATAAGACCATGCAAATTCCTCTTGGAATCCCTTCAATAATTCTATCAAATGGACTATCTCCTCTTCTGTCAAGGTTATACCAATCTTGATCTCTTGTAATTGCTCCTCCGTGCCGAGATTGATCATCTTGAAATCATCGCCGGTAGGTTGGGCTTTCTTTTCTTCCGAGGCTTTGATGGATTGTAAAATTTTAGGATATGGTTCATTATTCTTATCATCATCAAAGTTAGAGTTAGAAAACGAGAGATTGGGAGAAGTAGACATAGAAAAATTGAAAAAAATTCTTTATTAACACTTGGAAACAGAGGTACATAAGAGGAGGTTCCAAATGAAACGAACTCAACGCTGTCAAAATATTCAACCAATCTAAGGACTCATAGACTTTGGGCCCAGACATGGCCATACTATACTGATTACATGACAAACTCTTCGGGTAAACAAAACATAAAAACTTCAGTTTGGGGATCATTCCATTGATAGGGAGTATGAATTGTTGTGGATCAGGATCTCCATCTTGGTCTTTCCCAGTGAGCATTAGAACTTGGTCCTCATCAAACAGATTGTCGATGTCGATCACCTTTGTTTCTGACTTTTGTTCCTTGCTCAGCCTTTGAATCTTGATTTCTTCCATCTCTATCTAGCCAATGGTGCAGTCGAAGAAAAACACAAAAATCGGGTTCTTATCTTTGAAGGTTTCTATCTAGCCATGGTTCAGAGAAACCACATAAATGCAATGTCCTATCATTCTTTTACGAATTTCCCATTGAGTGTATTCAAGTATGGAGTGATCTGCTCATCCTCATCCATGCTGCCAACTGTGCTTGATAGACCGGTTCATCTGTCCTCATATGGTTGCCATCTTCTGTGACTCTTGTCTGCTGCCTTTGTTGAACCTTTCCTCTCAAGCTTTCAAAATGTATCATTTTCTCTCCTCTGCTTCTCCTCTATCAGTTTCAGATCTTGGATGGTAGGGGCATACCCCAGTCCAAACCTGAGGGATTTGATTCTGTGATTGCTATGATGTTGTTGTTGACTTGGAATCCTCTGAGATTGATATCTTGGGATGCATTCCCTTTTGATCCCTTATCATTCTGTCCCATCCTCACCTTGTACTGAGAGATTTTTGAAAAGTATACCCCATGCCCATGCCGCACTTCTTGGATTGAGACCCTGTTCATTTGGTCACCAGATGTGACGCTCCCCTCGATTTCAGCCTGGATTGTCTCAATTGGAACCCATGCCTCCCCCCATTCTATGAAATTAACTATGTGACGGGGAAGGGGAGGACCATTTGACATTGATTTCTGTCTGGCTAGGATCTCAATTTCTCCTGTATCTATCAGGTATTGTATAGCATGCCTCAGAGTGTTACAATTTTCAATGTGGTGACCATGTTGATTGTGATATTTACAGAATAGATCCATTCAAAACTTCAGTGGAAGTGGATATGGCAAAGAACGAGGTGTAAGTACCTTCAATTTTTCAGCCTGTACCAATACTTTCAGAACCCTATTTCTGGTCATGCCCGATTCTGTAAATTGCCTTCTATTTCCCAACCTCTGCGGAGCAGGAGTGTGGTTCAGATTCCTTGAGATCAATGGGTTAGCATTAATGTTGGCAGTCTGTGCCACTGACTGATTCCTTAATCTTCTAGGAGGAAAAGCTCTTTGGCAGATTATCTGATCATCCCATGCCTTCATAGCTCTTAGCAATTCCTCTTATCTATTCAGTCTATCTCTGGAAGGGTCATCTTCCTCTCTTGGCTTTTGGATTATGGGGGCTCTTTGAATGACCAAAGGTTTCTGATACACAATCTCCTCTGTGTCTTCTAATACAAGTACTGAGAAACACTATGGCACAACTTGCTTAGGGGTACTCAATCCTTGTGGGGGTGCCACATTAATTCTCTCAATGGTTAATTCTTGGG
This sequence comes from Protea cynaroides, assembly GCA_028583415.1. Lineage (NCBI taxonomy): Eukaryota > Viridiplantae > Streptophyta > Magnoliopsida > Proteales > Proteaceae > Protea > Protea cynaroides. The sequence continues at coordinate 86,032,021 of CM053275.1, forward strand.
CCTGCAATTGCATCTGTAGGTTCTGAATCATGGTAACCATTACTTCTATGATATCAACTATCCTCTCAATTCTGGTATCTGTAGCTCTTGGAACTTGATTTGGTCCGTCACCCATCGCTTCAACTGGTTTGAACAAGGCAGGGCTAACGGGTTCAAGTGTAGGCTCTCTTGATACCTCCCAACGATGGGATCTCTCACCCACGAGGTAGAAATGGTTACAGTTTAGGTTAACCCCTGAGTAGATACCAGGAAAGGCCAAAGCTGACAAGTGTTAAGACTCTTGGGATGGAGACAGGACAGAAAGGATTTAACATGCACAAACAGAGCTAACTCGACCATACAAATGTTAGCTCTCTTATGAAACCCCTTAAACAAACATTATCTGCAGCAATTTAGTTGTTTTGAACGACCATGTGATCAGATTTGAGCCTCTTGACCCAAAACGGGTCATTGAGGTGACAAGGCCCAACAACTTGGTTTATCAAAAACAAAGAAATTGAAACGAATATGCTCATCCTTAAACTTTCATAAGAGATAAGTTAGCAAAAGGTGGTTCATGACTGAACAAACTGGTAAATTCCCATTCGATCGTAATATCCATGCCATGATAGAGATTTTTCGATCGTTTTTAAGACTTGATGTATCAACAATGAAAGGTTCGACAGATTGAATCCTCAAGTGTGAATCCAAACATGTTGATAGATCGAGAATCAAAACGGGCAGAACTTCAACGTCATAGGTATAGAGGTCGTAATTAAGTTGGAATTTACATAGTCAGTTCAGGGATGAACCAAAAATAACATTCATGTGGCTTACTCTTGGTTAGGACCGGCAAAGGCTACCTTGACGAAGAGGAGTGGACCTATTCCCGTCTACACGGTGAATCATGGGCCCCTCGATTCCTTTTGATATACCATTTTGCAAAATGTCAAACGACCTAGAGAAGTATAATGCCTCCCCGGGCGGACTCGAGAAACAAACATCAGAGGCTCTCCACAGTCGAGACTTTTACAAGGTACGTGTCAAGGTTGTGCTTTTCACCTAGCAGGCGATCCCATATGCATGAGGACCCGGGTCGGCTAATAGCACGATGTGTGACTGAACCCAAATCCCCAAAAACAATATGTACAATCATAAATATAGTAGCCCTAGATCTAGCATCCAATGTCAGTCAATCAATGTAACGAAAGTGAATCAGGAGTCTGAACGTGGAATCCCCAGTGGAGTCGCCACTATGAGGACAAATGTCCACCCACACTGAATGGACGATAAATGATTTGGAGTCGCCACCTAGATTAAGGTCTAGGACCTAAAATGTAGCCTCATCCTGAGATAAGACTTCTATTGACTCATGACCCAACATATCAGCTTTGGTCTATCAGAGAACGGGTAAGCATTCAAGGTACAGTTTGGGAAGGTGTTAGGCACCCAAAGCTGCCCAATCCAAAAATCGGCCTCCTATATGATTCTACTTTCCTTAGACTCTATGGTTCTGACTGTTCATGGTCAATGGATGATGACTAAGGTTCACGGGGGGTCCTTGCCAAGTTGCTAAGTTCTTCTAGCTTAAGTTCAGCCAAAACATGTTCTCAAAGTAAGAAGAAACAAACAAAAATAATGTACAATGAACCGAACCAAAGATGGTTCAGTGATGGACTGAATCTGAGATGTCCAAGACGTCTCAAATTGCCTACGTATTCCAATCCTGAAAATCAAGTCCAAAAACGTAGTTCGAAATGGAAAGTGATTAAAGTTTATGGATGTGGATTATGATTAAGCTTTCTTAGATTCAATTTATTCAAGCTGAAGTTTATGCTTGATGGAGATTGAATCTAGAGATAGCTTACATGGATCGGAGTAAACGAGGATATGGATAAAGATATGGATATGGATATGGGGAACCTAAGGATACTAAGATGGGCTACCGTACTTGGAGAGTCCTCCAAGTTGCCTACGTATTCCAGAGGTCCTAGAAATCAGGTATAGCGTAGTTCGTTTTTGGGTGGATTATGTAACCTCAGGGGCTAGGGTATGTCTCTCAGAGAGTAGAGTGTGGCTCTCAGGGAGTAGAGTGTGGCTCTCAGGGAGTAGGGTGTAGCTCTCAGGGAGTAGAGTGTGGCTCTCAAGGAGTAGAGTGTAAGATAGTCTCGCAAGACTAAGGTGCGTACTCGCAAGTACGACTTCAAGAGAGAGCCTCGCAAGGCAAGGAGGTGTGTGCTCGCAAGCACGACTTTGGAACAGACGAACCTCGGCAAGCAAAGAGGTAGTCCCGCCAAGCAAGGGGACGCGTACTCGTAAGTAAAACCTCGCTAAGCAAAGAGGTGTGTACTCACAAGCACAGGAATAGAGTCTCGCCAAGCAAGGAGACTAGGATATGGAATGATTTTTACAAGATTGGAGTATGGGTCTGTTTTGGGTCTCTTTCCCAAACTACCTACGTATCTCAGGGTATTGACCTGAGAATCAGGATCCGCGTAGTTCGAAAGATGGATTTTGTGTAGATGATGATAGATATGGATAACCTGAAGGAGCTAAGAATGCGTACCCATAAGCAGAACCTCGCCAAGCAAAGAGATTCATACTCACATACACAACTTTGGAATAGATGAACCTCGCGAAGCAAAGAGGTAGTCCCGCCAAGCAAGGGAACGCGTACTCGTAAGTAGAACCTCGCTAAGCAAAGAGATGCGTACTCACAAGCACAGGAATAAAGTCTCGCCAAGCAAGGAGACTAGGATATGGAATGATTTTACAAGATTGGATTATGGGTCCGTATTTGGGTCTCTTTCCCAAACTACCTACATATCTCAGGGTATTGAACTGAGAATCAGGATCCGTGTAGTTCGAAAGAGATGGACTTTGGATAGATGTGTAGATGATGATAAAAATGGATACCCTTAAGGAGCTAAGAATGTGTACCCGTAATCAAAACCTCGCCAAGCAAAGAGATTCGTACTCACAAGCACAACTTTGAAATAGATGAACCTCGCCAAGCAAGGGGACGCGTACTCGTAAGTAGAACCTCGCTAAGCAAAGAGATGCGTACTCACAAGCACAGGAATAGAGTCTCGCCAAGCAAGGAGACTAGGATGTGGAATGATTTTACAAGATTGGAGTATGGGTCCGTATTTGGGTCTCTTTCCCAAACTACCTACATATCTCAGGGAATTGACCTGAGAATCAGGATCTGCGTAGTTCGAAAGATGGATTTTGGGCGACCCGCTTGGATCGAAATATGGGTGGTCTAGTCGGACCGAGAGATGATCCTAGATGATCAAAGGTTGGATTCACATTATATCTATCTAGGCTCTGCACCCTAGGGAAAATGCACTGAGGGGTATGGATCGTCCTAAACTACCCTTGTAACTTACAACCCTGATTTTGGAATTGTTGGGCTAGGCTTCATGATTCTTGATTAAGACTTTTATCATTTTTCCATTATTACCTTTCCCATGAATGTGGGTGCCTACATGTACGTCCCCACACCTAGGAATGTCATCTATCAGTATACATGCACGACAGTTCGACTAGGGTGTAGCGAAAAGTAAGTTCTTGCGACATAAACATCATTCAATCATGGCATTAGCAAGCATATCAAACATGACAGTGTACTCAAAGCTAAAAGTGCAAGTATTCTAAACATGACAATGTACACAATATGACAGTGTAAGCATGTGAACATGGCAAATGCACGAATATAACAATGTAGACAATCTTAGATCCTCAATCTAATGGTTAGATCTCTTCACGACATTAATAATAATGATCAACACTCAGATTCATCAAAACAACCAAAATCAATGGCTCAGATCTCACATTAAGATATAATCATGATCAGACTAAGAAATCAGTGGCTCAGATTTGTCTAAATCAATTATGATCCAGATTCAACAATTTACATCACTCAAAATATCCACGACGACAATCCAACGGATCAAATTACTCAAGATCATAATCCAACCGTTCAGATTCATCAAAAACACTCATGATGAAGATTTAACGGTTTAGATTCACCAAAATCACTTACGATGACAATCCAACGGTTCAAATCGCTTAAGATCATAATCCAACCATTCAGATTCATTTAAATCATTCCCAAAGATAATCTAACGGTCCATATTGCTCATCATGATAATCCGACCGCTCAGATTGATTAGAAGCAATTCCAAAGATCATCTAACAGTTCAGATTGTCAAAATCACAATCCAACCATTCAAATTGATTAACATCACTTCCAAAGATAATCCAATGGTTTGAATTAATTAAAATCACATCGAAATTTTAGATCAATGGCTATGATCAACTCATGAAAATTCTAATTATATGGTCATAATCAATTCTCATAAAATTCAGATCATGTGGTTGGATCACCCACATTAAAATTCCAATCATATGGTCGGACCAACCACATTAAAATTTCCATTACATGGTCGGACCAATCACATAAAATTCCCATCCTAGGGTCGGATCATTTTTCATCACATAAAATTTACATGCACATCAGATCAATTTCATCACCAAAAATACAAGATCAACGGCCAATATTAAAACACATCAAACATAAAAGATCAATGGCCAAAATTAAATGGATCAAATAATCAGATTAATTTTCAAATCAAATGTTTCAAATAATCCAAATTTAATTCATCACATAAACATATTAATCATCATATTAAACAATCCAATCAAACGGTTCAGATTGCATCAAAATCTCCTAACCATGGATCAAATCAATAAGGAGAGAGAAGGTTTGATCATGGTGGGGTATGGTCGGTGGTTTTAGTAATGGAGTGAAGGTGCAAAGGTCGGGCGGTGATGTGCAGCTAGCAGTGAGCAACAGCAATAGCAAAAAAAGAAAACGAAAGCAAAATAGGGGGGATTTACCTGGAGGATTCCTCCCTTTGCTTCTCTCTTCTTCACGCTTCCTTGCTCCTTTGTCTCTCCCTCTCTCAGCCCTTGAATCTTTCACCTCTCTTCTCCTGGTTCAGCAGCAGACTTCCCCCCCTCTATTCTGTTTTCTTTTCTCTCTCTCAAATTCACTCTTCCTCTTCTCAAAACCTCTTTGTATTTTCTCTATCTTTTCCTCCCTAGTTTCTTTCTTTTTCTTTTTTTTTCTTCCTTTTGGCTTATCTCGGCCAACCTCCTGGCGTCTTCACTGGGGACGATAAATGTCCACCCACGCTGAATGGACGATAAATGATTTGGAGTCGCCACCTAGATTAAGGTTTACTACCTAAAATGTAGCCTCATCCTGAGATAAAACTTCTATTGACTCATGACCCAATATATCGGCTTTGGTCTATCAGAGAACGGGTAAGCGTTTAAGGTACAGTTTGGGAAGGTGTTAGGCACCCAAAGCTGTTCTGTAAGACCCGCACTCTGGAAACCCGGTCTAAACCTTGGTTTTGTGTCGTGACAGGTCTTCCGATCATCACCGAGCCAGACGGGGCAAGCAGATAACAAACAGGTACGAAATCGGACCGAAGTCGACCAATATACCTGATTTTAGGTATACCGGTCGATGGTACCGGATGATGGTACCGGTCGACCGGTATGGCCTGCACAGCTATGTGCGGGAATTTGGAAATTAGTCTCTGCGGGTCCCGCTTTCCTGATTTCGAATCCTAGAAGTTTCCTAATCCTAGTAGGGTTACTAAACCCTATTTCTAGCCTATAAATACACCTTTAAACCCCTCAAATCCTTTCCATTGTCTCTCACAAACCCTAGAGAAGAGAAAGAGCTTGGAGAGGAGAAGGAGCTAGGAAGAAGAAGGAGGTGCCGCCATTACCGTTTGACGAAGCTCTCGTTACACCTGTCAACGGTAAGTGTTTGGATCCATCTTCTTACCCTATGATAATTGTGTGGGTGGATCAATACCATGTAAAGTAGGTATTGATCTAAAACCCTAATTTGGCCAATAAACCCTAAGTTGTCGTCAAACCCTAGATTTGAGTTTCGAGATGATATTCATCGAAACGAGACTTGAATGAGTTGGGGATAGCTCTAACTCAAAGCCTAGACTTAGGATGGATAGGGGAAACCCTGAAAATCCATGGAGGATGATCGACGGCAGTCGAAGAACCCATGTATGGTCTTCCAGAGACATACCGGTCGACTATACCGGTTGCACATAGTGCGACCGGTATGTTGCGACCGCTACCTCTCGGGAGGTTGTTTGTGGGGGACCGGCTGACCATACCGGTCGCCAGGTCTTTCCCTCTGAGCTGCGACCGGTACATGCCACCGGTCAGCTCGTGAGGGTATTTTGTGATCTCTCGTTGGTTTTCGACCAACATGAAACCCTAAATAATATATTCTAATGAAACCCTAATATTATGTAGGACGCCGTGACTTGTCGTTTGGATCTTGCGATGTGGAGCAAGTAATCGAACGAGTCGGTAAGGGAATCGACCTAAACCTAATAATTAATGGACAAGAAATCGTTGTCAATCATTGAATATCTATGATGTGATGTTTGTACATATTCACATGCCATCCTTTACTTTCGGTTATTATTATTGTTCATGCATTCATAGGATGTGATTGTTAGGCATGTGATTGTTTTCGTTGGTGTGTAGAGTGGGGCATGGGCCTGGGATCGCTCTTCACACTGGCACCTTTTGTAGTATTCTATCTTAACATGCTTGGTACGGGTGGGGTATCAGGGGAAGATCGTGGTACGTTGGTCTCCGATATTGATGTTGTCCCGACCATCGTTGGGTGGTACTGAGGATTCCGAGTCGACGTTGCCTTGTCCACGATGCTTTAGCTCTATCTCTATGCCGTAGGGAGTGGTGTTGGGATAGGGTCTACCTGCGTATTGTTTCTATCCTAGTGGGTTAGTTGCGGATAGGGTATCAGGGGGAGGTGAGGTTTTGGAGGTCTCCGACCCGGCCTGCACGCTCTAGCTCTATCTCTATGCCGTAGACGGCTGTGCTGGGATAGAGCATACATTGTTGACATGTAGGATTGGTTAGTTGCGAGCCCGGTTTGCAGCCCCGGCGCAGGGGGCTTAGGTACCGGTATGGGTAGAGTATCGGGAGGTGCGGGTATACCTTAGCTCTATATCTATTCCATGATGGGTGCATGTGGGTTGGTGGTAGTGTGATTACTGTGCGACGCCACACACTCGTGTATAGAGGTTCGGGGGGGCCACCAAACCTTTCTATAGCACATTGCAAACTTAAAACCGGACCACAAAGATAAAATGATTGTTACTCATGCATAATCTTGTGAAATTGTCCGATTGCCTTATCGAAACGTGTTGTGTGCTCACCCTTTGTATATACATTGTTTTAGATCTGGATGCAGGTTATACTGTGGATGATTACGTAAACGCTCCGGCGTATGGTGGTGCTGCGACGTTGGACGTACAGGCAGGACAGGACGAGCATGATGCTTCATGCGAGTGCCCTTTCTGCGTGTACCTGTGATTTGTTTTATTTATTTATTTCAGTTATTTTTGTTTGTTATTAAGAGATGTAAGAGATTATTATTTTATGATTGAATTTGAATAATGGAATATTTATTTAAATTATCAATAGATACTCAGTTCATTCTATTTAAAGTCTTCCGCTGTATATTTATATTCTGATTGTGGTTATGTGTAATTGGTTTGTATGGGTGGACACGGCCTATTCGAGATCCTGGTGTGAACCGTTGGTTCAATGACGGTTCACTCACACCGTTCTGGTTGGATCAGAATTGGGGTGTGACATGTTCGATCCAAAAATCGACCTCCTATATGATTCTACTTTCCTTAGACTCTATGGTTCTGACTATTCATGGTCAATGGATGATGACTAAGGCTCATGGGGGGTCCTATGCCAAATTGCTATGTTCTTCTAGCTTAAGTTCAGCCAAAACATGTTCTCAAAGTAAGAAGAAACAAATAAAAATAATGTACAATGAATCGAACCAAAGATGGTTCGGTGATGGACTGAATCTGAAATGTCTAAGACGTCTCAAATTGCCTACGTATTCCAATCCTGAAAATCAAGTCCAAAAACGTAGTTCGAAACGGAAAGTGATTAAAGTTTATGGATGTGGATTATGATTAAGCTTTCTTAGATTCAATTTATTCAAGTTGAAGTTTATGCTTGATGGAGATTGAATCTAGAGATAGATTACATGGATCGAAGTGAACGAGGATATGGATATGGATATGGATATGGATATGGGGAACCTAAGGTTACTAAGATGGGATACCGTACTTAGAGAGTCCTCCAAGTTTTCTACGTATTCCAGAGGTCCTAGAAATCAGGTACAGCGTAGTTCGTTGTTTAGGTGGATTATGTAACCTTAGGGGCTAGGGTATGTCTCTCAGGGAGTAGATTGTGGCTCTCAGGGAGTAGAGTGTGGCTCTCAGGGAGTAGAGTGTGGCTCTCAGGGAGTAGGGTGTGGCTCTCAGGCAGTAGAGTGTGGCTCTCAGGGAGTAGAGTGTAAGATAGTCTCGCAAGGCTAAGGTGCGTACTCGCAAGTACGACTTTAAGATAGAGCCTCGCAAGGGAAGGAGGTGTGTGCTCGCAAGCACGACTTTGGAACAGACGAACCTCGCCAAGCAAAGAGGTAGTCCTGCCAAGAAAGGGGACGCTTACTCGTAAGTAGAACCTTGCAAAGCAAAGAGATGCGTACTCACAAGCACAGGAATAGAGTCTCGCCAAGCAAGGAGACTAGGATATGGAATGATTTTTACAAGATTGGAGTATGGGTCCGTATTTGGGTCTCTTTCCCAAACTACCTACATATGTCAGGGTATTGACCTGAGAATCAGGATTTACGTAGTTTGAAAGATGGATTTTGTGTGGATGATGATAAATATGGATAACCTGAAGGAGCTAAGAATGCGTACCCGTAAGCAGAACCTCACCGAGCAAAGAGATTCGTACTCACAAACACAACTTTGGAACAGATGAACCTCGCCAAGCAAAGAGGTAGTCCCGCCAAGCAAGGGGACGCGTACTCGTAAGTAGAACCTCGCTAAGCAAAGAGATCTGTACTCACAAGCACACGAATAAAGTCTCGCCAAGCAAGGAGACTAGGATATGGAATGATTTTACAAGATTGGAGTATGGGTCCGTATTTGGGTCTCTTTCCCAAACTACCTACGTATCTCAGGGTATTGACCTGAGAATCAGGATCCGCGTAGTTCGAAAGAGATGGATTTTGGATAGATGTGTAGATGATGATAAATATGGATAACCTGAAGGAGCTAAGAATGTGTACCCGTAAGCAGAACCTCACCAAGCAAAGAGATTCGTACTCACAAGCACAACTTTGGAACAGATGAACCTCGCCAAGCAAAGAGGTAGTCCCGCCAAGCAAGGGGACGCGTACTCGTAAGTAGAACCTCGCTAAGCAAAGAGATGCGTACTCACAAGCACAGGAATAGAGTCTCGCCAAGCAAGGAGACTAGGATATGGAATGATTTTACAAGATTGGAGTATGGGTCCGTATTTGGGTCTCTTTCCCAAACTACCTACATATCTCAGGGTATTGACCTGAGAATCAGGATCCGCGTAGTTCGAAAGATGGATTTCGAGCGACCCTCTTGGATCGAAATATGGGTGGTCTAGTCGGACCGAAAGATGATCCTAGATGATCAAAGGATGGATTCACATTATAACTATCTAGGTTCTACACCCTAGGGGAAATGCACTGAGGGGTAGGGATCGTCCTAAACTACCATTGTAACTTACAACCCTGATTTTAGAATTATAAGGCTAGGCTTCATGATTCTTGATTAAGACTTTTATAATTTTTCCATTATTACCCTTCCCATGAATGTGGGTGCTTACATGCACGTCCCCACACCTAGGAATGTCATCTATCAGTGTACATGCACGGCAGTTCGACTAGGGTGTAGCGAAAAATAAGTTCTTGCCGACATAAACATCATTCAATCATGGCATTAGCAAGCATATCAAACATGACAGTATACTCAAAGCTAAAAGTGCAAGTATTCTAAACATGACAATGTACACAATATGACAGTGTAAGCATGTGAACATGGCAAATGCACGAATATAACAATGTAGACAATCTTAGATCCTCAATCTAACAGTTAGATCTCTTCAAAACATTGATAATCATGATCAACACTCAGATTCATCAAAACCAAAATCAATGGCTCAGATCTCACATTAAGATATAATCATGATCAGACTAAGAAATCAGTGGCTCAGATTCATCTAAATCAATTATGATCCAGATTCAACAATTTACATCACTCAAAATACACACGAAGACAATCCAACGGTTCAAATTACTCAAGATCATAATCCAACCGTTCAGATTCATCAAAAACACTCATGATGAAGATTTAACGGTTTAGATTTACCAAAATCACTTACGATGATAATCCAACGGTTCAAATCGCTTAAGATCGTAATCCAACCATTCAGATTCATTTAAATCATTTTCAAAGATAATATAACGGTCCAGATTGCTCATCATGATAATCCGACTACTCAGATTGATTAAAAGCAATTCAAAAGACCATCTAACGGTTCAGATTGTCAAGATCACAATCCAACCATTCAGATTGATTAACATCACTTCCAAAGATAATCCAATGGTTTGAATTAATTAAAATCACATCGAAATTTCAGATCAATGGCTATGATCAACTCATGAAAATTCCAATTATATGGTCATAATCAATTCTCATAAAATTCAGATCATGTGGTTGGATCACCCACATTAAAATTCCAATCATATGGTCGGACCAACCACAAATTAAAATTCCTATTACATGGTCGGACCAATCACATAAAATTCCCATCCTAGGGTCGGATCATTTTTCATCACATAAAATTTACAAGCACATCGGATCAATTTCATCACCCAAAATACAAGATCAACGGCCAATATTAAAACACATCAAACATACAAGATCAATGGCTAAATTAAATGATTCAAATAATTGGATTAATTTTCAAATCAAATGTATCAAATAATCCAAATTTAATTCATCACATAAACATATTAATCATCATATTAAACAATCCAATCAAACGGTTCAGATTGCATCAAAATCTCCTAACCATGGTTCAAATCAATAAGGAGAGAGAAGGTTTGATCATGGGGGGTATGGTAGGTGGTTTTGGTAATGGAGTGAAGGTGCAGGGGTCGGGCGGTGATGTGCAGCTAGCAGTGAGCAACATCAACAACAAAAAAAGAAAACAAAAGCAAAATAGGGGGGATTTACCTGGAGGATTCCTCCCTTTGCTTCTCTCTTCTTCACGCTTCCTTGCTCCTCTGTCTCTCCCTCTCTCAGCCCTTGAATCTTCCACCTCTCTTCTCCTGGTTCAGCAGCAGACTTCCCCCCCTCTCTTCTGTTTTCTTTTCTCTCTCTCAAATTCACTCTTTCTATTCTCAAAACCTCTCTGTATTTTCTCTATCTTCTCCTCTCTGGTTTTTTTTTTTTTTTCTTCCTCTTGGCTTATCTCGGCCAACCTCCTCCCTCTTTTTTCTTTTTCGGTTCGGTGGTCTGGGGGGGGGGGTTTATAGAAAAAAATTGATCAAGCAGGGGAGGCTATGGCCCAGTGGTTCAGCGGGTGGCTCAAGGTGGGATTCAGTTTGTAGTAGGTGGGCAGTTGGGGTGTTTTCGAATGGAGGTGGTTTGTGGGGTATTTGGTGATTCGGCTGGGACTGATGGGGTAAGTGGTTATTGCTGGTGTAGGGATGAGGTGGTGCTGCTCGGTAAGGGAGAAGATGGAGGTGGCAGCATGGTCTTGCCGCTCCCCTTCTCTCTTCTCTCACTCTTTCTTCCACTCCTTCCCTTCGTGCCTCTTTCTTCTCTCTCTCCCTTTTCTGGATTTCATGGCTGGGGTTGGGTTCAAGAAAAATAAGTGGAGCATGGGAGTGAGTAGGGGCATGGAGAGGTAGCGGTGAGGGGTGGTGATGTGCAGGCTAGCAGCAAGAGGTGGCGGGATGAACAGTTGGGTTATGGGAAAGGTGTTGGGCTGGTTGGGCTCAAGGAGAGGAGGAGGTGGTGGTGAGGGAGTGATTTGATGAAGGAGTTGGTGGGTGAATTGTTGGGCTCAAGGAGAGGAGGAGGTGGCGGTGAGGGAGGGGCATGGAGAAGGAGTTGGTGGGTGAGTTGTTGGGGGAAATGGGCATGGGGAAGGTGGAGGTGGCAGCACCTCCATCTTTCCCTCCACCGAATGCAATTTCCCTTCGGCTCTCTCTCTCTCTCTCTTCCTCTCTTTGTCTCTCTCTCTCTCTCTCTTCCTCTCTCTCTCTCTCCTTCGTTATCGGATTCTCCTTTCTTGACCGAATATATACATATATATATATAATATAATATAATAATATAATATGTATATATATATAATATAATAATACAATATATATATATATATATATATATATATATATATATATATATATATATAACATATATAAAACATATATTATATAATATAAATTTATATATATAACAAGTACATAAAGTGCATACACATGGGCTGACCCGACTCGATCTGGGCCGGTTTGGGTTGGGTCAGGCTGGACTGGTTGAGTTCGACGGGGTTAGACTAAATTGGGCTTGAGTTGGGTTGGGCTGAGTAAGTATGGACTGGATTGATTTCTCTCTCTATTATGGATCCTCTTAGCTTGTAATTCTGCATGAAAAATTTCGACGGCCTCTGTCTCAGATTTTCCACGTCCACTTTGAAGAGGACGGACAAAGGAGCACAATGGTGCTTAAATCATCGGATTTGGATGTCAGATGAACAAAATATGAAGAATTGAAGCTTTGACGATAATTTGGCTAGCAACTTTGCATGGGACCCGCAGGCGGCTTCTGCCCAAAATTCTTTACGTCCATTTTGAAGAGGACAGACAATGGAGCACAGTGATGCTTGAATCGTCGGATTTGGATGTCGGACGATCAAGATATGGTCGAATGAAGTCCGATCGATTTAAATCACGATAATTTACCCAATGAATCCTTAATTTATGATAATTTACAGAAAATCCCTTGGATTTAATAAGCCAATTTCAATCCGACTAAAATCGCAACATCTTCTTCGTTTGATATCGGAATTGAGTGATTCTGGTATCATTTCGAAGGTATTTCCATGACCTTGTTGTAGGGTCCGCTAAAATCAGCTCTGAAATCACCCTTAGCGTCCAAACCTTGAATTGACCCACAACCCTTCTGAATATGCCCACCAAGACTCTTGTACCTTGGGGACACTCTGGCTCAGCCCAGAACACCATAGAGAGCACAGAGGAATTGATCGACTATTGGTTTGAGAGAGTTTCACTCGTCTCCCCTGTACTTTCCAAATTTTCATCCCCCTCCGCTCTCTTACTACCTATACACCAATAAAGTTCTGTTTGGCTGGGGAGGGCAAAAATGGGGTGCTTACACTAAGCAAAGAGGATGACTCTCCATCAGTTGACCACACTATGTATAGGTCAATGATTGGAAGTCTGCTTTACTTGACTGCTACAAGGCCAGATATTCTACAGTCTGTTTGCATGGTAGCTAGATATCTAGCTGGCCCAAAAGAGACACACGTTGTAGCTGTGAAGAGAATTTTAAGATATCTAAAAGGGACTATGGACTATGGTCTTTGGTATGCAAAAAGCAAGGATCTGGAATTATCTTCTTACTCAGATGCAGATTGGGTAGGATGTGTTGATGATAGGAAGAGCACTAGTGGAGGTGCTTTTTATCTTGACAGAAATTTGGTGGCTTGGCACAGTAAAAAGTAGGAGTCAGTATCATTATCTATAGCAGAGGCAGAATACATTGCAGCTTCCTCATGTTGTACACAGGTATTATGGATGAAGCAGATGTTGAAGGATCTAGGCATTGAATCAGAGAAACCTATTTCTATATTTTGTGATTACACTAGTGACATAAATATATCTAAAAATCCAGTTATGCACTCCAGGACGAAGAACATAGCCATTCGGTATCACTTCTTGAGAGAGAAGGTTCTAGAAGGAGAAGTTCAGTTAGAGTTCATTCCCACAGCAGAGCAGATTGTAGATATTTTCACAAAGCCACTTCCCAGAGAACAATTTGATTACTTGAGATAGAAGTTGGGAGTGGTTATCCTCCCCAAGCATTGAGGAGCTTGGAGTGAGGGGGAGCAGTGTTTGGTAATTCTATTTTTTTTTTGCTCCCTATGTAGGACTCAAGGGGAGTCCATTGGTATTTTTCTGTGTTACTATGGTGTTGAGTTTGTGTTTTTGGAGCGTTCATAGGATTGAGAAGATGCGGTGGGCACTCCTATGTGGCAAATCCCTTTGTCCTTGTTGTCAAAGGGGGAGAAATATCTCATGGTGGATTAAGTAGTTGCCAACAATTCCAAAGGGGGAGATTGTTGGCCTTCGTATTAATTGTAATTGTTGGCAAATTGGGCTAACTGGGCCAAGTTTGATGAGAGAGAGTGTCTACGGACCCTACAGGCGATATGGCAGTGAAACAGGCGATGTGGCTATGTTACAGGTGATGTGACAGTGTTTATCATAGTGTTGGATACCTTCTGAAGCATGAAAAATGGAGGGAGTCTGTAGAGAGAGAAAAAAGAGAGAGAAGCCTGTAGAGAGGAGAGAGAAAATTATGGGACCCAAGTGTGGGTGGGACCCACTGGTTGCCAGTTTGGCCAAGGACCAGCCGCGGCATCACATAGCGAGGCTAGCCATGGCTTGGCATGCCACAGCCGCATGCTAGGCGGCAGCCATGGCATGCCCAGTAGCAGGCCCGCAAGGCAGCAAGGCCCGCAGGCCGCTGCCGCATGGCCATGCCCTCCCCTCTTGACTCATTGTAACTGTTTGAGAAAAGTTCTAGAGAGAGAAACATTATGTCAGATGGGGTGCTTAGAGAGAAGCACCATTCGGCCAAAATAATTTCTACAGGGTTTTTGGAATGAAAACGTGGTTACAGAGGTCATTAAAAACGTTTTCAGGGGTAATTTCGTCAAGGACAAATGTTGAAGATGCGAGATCGGCCGCCCAAATGAAGCCATGCATGTCAGATTCCAAATGGACGGCTCTAGAAGTTGCGGGCTATGGTGTGGCGCAGCGGTTGCGCCTAGATACTCCCGCGCAGGATGTGATTGGCCAGACGCAAATTAAAGAAATGCGCCGCATCACATGGGAGCAGCACAATGATCCCGTGTGGCGCACGCGCGGTACTACGCCGTGTTTGATCTAGATCTTGCAGTTGCGGATGAGGCCGATCGCGCTTGACGCGATTGATGCAGATCTAGCGGCTTAAGCTAAATCCCGCCTTTTCTTCTCAGATCCGACGGCGGAATTCAATGATTCTTTGCTCAGCCAATCAGAACGCGACAGCTAAGCGGCGCGGCGTGGCTACGGTGTGGCGCGGGTGCAGATTTGTTTTGGAAAGATTCTCTTTCCTTATTTGTTATTGGCCGAACTTCAAATTGTCATATCTTCTTCATCCGAGCTCCAATCGGTTCGTTCAAATTGCAGCTTCCATATTTTTGGATGCTCTACCTATGAGGTGCCATTGGGAGTCGTGTTAGGGTTGAAAAAAAATTGAAGAGGGTGCTTTGAAGCTACAGAGAGGAATTTTGCCAGTTTTTGTACCCTGTGAGATGATTCATCACCATCTACCTCTTCTCTGTGCATCAACGGATTGCTGAATCCCTGTGAGAGGTTGGTAGGCTATTTATTGTTCATTCATGGTGATTGTGGAGGAGATAGCAAGCCTATGATCAAGACGAGCTCTATGAATCAAGCTTTATTATCATTGAAGGTTGTTCAAGGTTTCTCAAAGCAGTGTGGAGCGTCAAAAGTTATTGCTGGCCATTCAAGAATATTGGTTGTGAGATTTTCTCATTCCCTATCTCTTTAAATATTTTCTATGCACTGTATGCTAGTATAGGTGAAAAGAAAAAGTAGAATACCTATCTAGCTTGTGGGTTTCATTGTAGGGCAATTCTTATAAGCCCCAAAATATTTTATTTGTGGTGTGTTTAGTGGGTGCTAGACACTGGCTTTATGCCTGAATTTTGGCGTTGTTACGCCCTCTCAGTTTTATGCTGGGAAAATCTAGGGTTAGTATCCTTGTCTATAAGAGACTAAAAGTTGAGTATTGAGTAAGTACGAGCCCGTGGGGCATTACTCCGTGGATTAGTCATCACATACTGTGGTGGTAAACCACGTAATATCTTTGTATTCTGTGTGTTTGCTTCCTGGTATATTTTAGAGTGTGTGGAGTGGTTTGCAAGATGGGTGTACAAATCTGGTAGACCTGGCCACTAAGTGGTAGCGAGGTGGATTTGTATACGATTGTGTGTATTGACAAATCAGATATCCAATAGCTCTGGGCAGCATTGAACTTATCAAGAAAAAGTTTCAGACACTGATTCACCCCCCCCCTCTCAGTGTCATATCAAGTTCATCAGTGGAATGGTTCTCATTCAATCCTGGAATGACCCGGTCCATTCGGTTGTGGGCGGAGACGACGCCTTCCTCGTTTAGGGGCTATCCGATTATCTCAACGAAAAAGAGTCTGAAGTGAATCGTAGAAGGTTTGGAACCCTTTATCATCAATGAAGCAGGTCGAGGTAGCATGCTTACAAGTTCAATATGGGCCCGTAGAATTAGTCAGGCCAAAGTTCTGGAAACCTGTCGTTAGCAAAAAAAAAAAAAAAAAAGATAAATTGATTGATGAGTATGGCCCACAAGGAATTTGTCCTTTTGTGCTGTTTTCAGAATTAACTAAGAAATGAAATGATGATTGTGAATAATATCATTCCATTTGCATCAGACCAGTAAAGAAATAACACTTAATACCTCCTCATGAACGGTCCCAAGACAGTAAAAGTAGTTAAACTTAAAACCTTTCGTTTTTTGAGGCATATGTTCCTTACCAACTAAGCTATCCCTTGGAGTTATAATGTAGCTGAATTGGCTATGATCGATCAAACGACTCAATAATAGTCTGATCATGAATGAGTAAAATAAAAGTAAACTGAAACCTAATGAATATTGATCAATCTAATTAATTAATAAATTGGCAAAACAAACAGTCTCACAAGTAATGTCTCTTAGTTCTTCTAACACAAAACTTAGGATTGCAACAAAAATCAATAAGAAGCTCGCCAGAAAAATCAATTAATTGAAAATCTATTTTATTAATAACAAAAGCAACTTGTTACAGCCCAACATACTGATTTTCATTAATTTAAGGGAAAAGAACTAGGGAAACCGTGGAGGAAAATGAGAAGCTAAAATGCAACAAAAAAAAAATAAATAAATAAATAAATAAAAGAAAAGAAAAGAGAAGACACACGACACAAATCAAGAACAGAAAATGGGAAACACAGCATAACAATAAGGTGGCACATGCCTAAGAGCAACTGGCGCAATGGAAGCAAGGTGGGAGCTGCATTCCACAGTTATTCAGCAGCAAGTTCAAGTCGATGGGTACATTTAGGTTAATAATGCTCAAGACATTGAGTTTGATGTCGGTGCAAAGACAAACAATAGCCTCAAGATCAACCAAACCAGCAATGAGTGGGCAGCATGGGTGGCTGGGATTGAACCCCAAATTTTGGACGACCAAGTCATACAGCAAGTCGGTACAAACAGCCAACTGGGTGGCACCCAAAGAGCAACTTGGTGTTGGTGGTGCGCATGAAGAAACCAAAGTGAAGAAGAGGATGTTGAGCATAAGGAAAAGAGCAGTTGATGCAACCTTTGAAGCTATCTCTAGACCAAAATGCCGAACCAGGTGTATATGGGATACAATACTAAGGTGTTTGTGGAGTGCAAATCCTCTCCTCCCCGTCTCCTTGGTTCCCACCCTATCCAACCGTTGAAGTATGAGCCGGCTTGAACTCCAATGCACTCCAATGGTTAGATGGGGTAGGAGTCGGGGAGGCGGGAAGGAGAGGATTTGGATCCCCATGTTTGTGAGGGCTGGTCTGGGTTTTATAGATGGAGAATGGGAATAAAAAATTAAAAAAATTAAAAAAAAAAAAAAAAAAAAAACACCAATTCGATCCACTTATTCGGTGTTACAGTGGAAAGACATGCATGTGGGGGCCTAATTATTAGAGATACAAGCTTAATTTGGATTCTGTAAACCGTCTTGATTGGTTAGCCATTTATTAATTAAGATTAATGGTGGAAGATCTTGATTCTTGTTCTGACCACTTTAGTTATTTATAAAACCAGAGCAGAAAACAAACCATCGAAGGGTATGATTCTGGTTCGACCTGGATTAGCCCTTAGGAGCCAAAATTTAAAATCAAGAAGGCCATCCACTAGTGCAGTAATTTTCTCCCGCCGACTTGCTGCCTACCAAGGGTGGGATTTCAGTCGGCCCACCTCCCCATGTATTGGTAGGCGGGTCGATTGATCCCTAACCCTTGGATCAGCTGCAGGAGCCTCCTGCCGCGGGAGAGGATTTTTATCCCATCCACTAAAACTGGCCGCCAATTCATATTCGACAATTTTATGTATATCAGATATGACTTTGGTTGGTAATTGCTAGGGGATCCACATCCTCTCCCGCCTGAGTTTGGGCGGGAGACTTGGCGGCCCGGATGGATGGCCGCCACCTGGCTCTCGAGTGGATCCGAGCCCTCCATCCGAGCCAACACACTTGTCGGCTCAGCTTGTCAGCTGGGGTGTCGACTTGGATGGAGGACTTGGACCCGAGAGTCAGGTAGCACCCATCCATCCGGGCCGCCAAGTCTCCTGCCCAAACTCAAGCAGGAGAGGATTTCTATACAATGCTAGGTGCCAGTTCAACTGGATCCAAATCGTCTCATCCCAGTAGTTCGGGAGGAGGGGCGGCGACCCCAGTGGATGGTCGCCGGGTGGGGGTCAGATGAATCCGACCCCTCCATTTGAGCCGATAAGTCGAGCCGACAAAGAAGTGTCGGCTCGAATGAAGGAGTCGGATTCATCTGTCCGTCATGCGGCGACTATCCACTCGGGTCGCCGCCCCTCCTCTCTGAAGTACAGGGAGGAGACGATTTGAACTCTACTTCAACCTAATTTGGCTAGATGGTCGGTGTAATTTTTCAAACGTGGGGTTCTTTTTTTTTTCTCCTGGTAAGACACCTCTATGGTTTAATATCGTGGTCAGCATAGGATCAAATTACGAAGTTCCACTCAAGCCACGATTCCACATGAACGTTACGGAAGGAAGATATAAAAAGCCAAATCTATGAAGTTATATGGGATCAGAACTTCGAGATCTCAGGGGGCTTTAAATTCTTTTCGGTGATCAACATGAACGTTATTGAGGAAGATATAAAAAGCCTAATCTATGAAGTTACATGGGATCAAAAGTCCGAGATCTCGGAGCTTAAATTCTTCTCGGTGATCAACGAGGGTAGAAAACTAGATTCAGGAGAAATTTGATCGGGGAGATCATATAAAAAAGGCATCACACTGTACCAGGCTCCCGTCACTGTAGGGAGACCATATATATACAATCAAGATTCAATGATATATGGGATGACAGATAAGAATACAAGGATTGTACCGCTGGATTTGGGGTGTAAGTAATCAACATGTTAATTAAATATTACTCCTCCTCAAGTTGGAGCATCGAGATTTGCAAGGATTTTAATTTAGGTATGAAAATGATCACCGCCTAGTGGTTTGGCGAAAATATCGGCCAGTTGGTCTTGAGAAGAAATCGTAGGCGGTGATCTCTACAATGCCAGAGTTGATACATTCACGGATTAGATGACAGTCAAGCTTGATTTGTTTGGTGTTTTCATGAAACATCGGATTTGCAACAATACGAAGAGCAACCTGATAATTATTGCAGTATAAGCGCATAGGTTGCGGGATATAAGATACACCAGGGATCATGTAAGAGAGCTTTGAGCAATACCAAATCGCAGGTGGTGGAAGCCATAGAGCCATAATCAGCCTCGGTCAAAAAACGAGAAATCATGGCTTACTTCTTGGACTTCGAAGACAAAGGACAAGAACCCAACATGGTGAAGTATATAACCCGTAATTGAGCACCGAGTGAAAGGGCAAGAGGCCCAATTAGAATCCAAATAGGCTGATAGCTGAAGAGAGCTAGCCTATAGCAGGAAGAATCCTTTTTCCTAGAGAAGATTAGAGATAGCGAAGAACTCGGATGGCAACAGCTTGGTGACAGGTGTGGGGATGGTGCTTAAACTGACTTAGTTTGTTGATTCATATTGGTTAGGGACTTGGTCTATTCTGATCCAAACCCTGAGCCAATCTTCATTTTAATATTATTATATATAGTATTGACCATGTGTCAACTTCCCATTGGCTATGTACACTTATCATGTCTGGATCAGATCGATTTTGAATACCATGTCTGATACATGGAATTAGAACCTAACTCTGTGCTACCATTGGAAGCTTATTTAATTCAATAGGAACCATGTTGCGTTGTTATGACTTATCAACTCTTATGTCACCACGCTAACCATTATTTGTTGTTTTTCTTTTTTTTCGGTCATTCCTCCTCACTTGATCTATCCCCCCATTCATGAGTCAATGGTCGATGCTTTAATAGAGATTATCTGATTCCACTAGCAGGGACTTCTTTCGTCTAGTGACTACTCACCTAAATCACTAGTTCATTACATTGTAGATCATAAGGAGACAATTAATACCTTAACAATGTTTATTGTTTTTTTTTTTTTTTTCTTCTAGGCCATTTTGTTCCTTTGTAAAACATTTCGTACAAATTGTAATTTTTTTTTAAAATATGTTTTCAATGTCTTTCTTGCAATTTGCATAAAAAAAAATAATGAAAAATCCTATTCTACAAGAAATTTTTTTTTTTCTACCATTTTACATGAAAACAAACAAAACCTTGGGAATTTTGAAAAATCAAATGTGAACTTATTATTTGAATTAAACACCCCCATTAACCTCACATTCTATTGTAGCAAAATCTATAAGTATTTTAAACAAAAAATGGAAAAGATCCCCATAACGCCAGAGTGGGAACCCTTCACACACGCTCTCACGTATTGGGTTGTGGGGCCCACAACCTATACACTATACTATTTGACAGTTGTGGACCTCTACTGAATGGTCCACACACCCATCCTCTTATTGGTAATTTGGTTTCCCACATTGTCATTATGGAGAACTCTTGTCAGTAAGAATTTTATAAAATCACATTTTTAGGCCCCGTTTGATAACACTCCAGCTCTTGACTTCATAGCCCCGGAGCTAATCCGGAGTAGAATGACGATTGATAAACATGGTTCAAGTTTTAACTCCCATGGAGTGAACCACTCCAAAAATGTCTCTGGGAACTAAAAAACTGAAGCTAAAAAAACTTACTTCTCTTGCTCCAGAGCTATTACCACTACTGACTGCCATCCACCACCACCACTAGCACTGCCATAATCACCACCACTCCTCCACTGCCACCATCCCCACCACCACCCACCACCCACCACCCACCACCCACAGCCGCCACCACCACCATCGCCTCCGCCACCACCACCGCTGCCGCCGCCACCACCACCACCCACCACTTACCACCGATGCCACCACCACCACCCACCACCGACTGCCATCGCCACCACCACCACCACCCACCACCTACCACCACTGTCGCCACCACCACCCACCCACCACCTACCACCATTGCCGCCACTACCACTACCCACCTCCACCACCCATCGCCACCGCCGCCACCACCACCCATCAGCACCAGCACCACTACCATCACCCCCCCCCTCACCACCACCAACACCACCGCCACCAAACAGTTTTCTGGAAGCGTAGTCTTTAAATTTTGGAGCAGCGTTATCAAGCAGCATTCTATTCCAAAAATCCTGACTCTGGAGAAGAAGTAGAAAATGACTCCGGACCAGAAATAGCACCATGGGAGCTGGAGTGTTATTCCAAAAATTTAGAGGTCTTTTAATTTCTTATCCGAATCTTGTTTTAATGAAGGCTATTTTTGGTGACAGTTCTGTTTTTCTAAAAATGCTTCTTATCAATTTTTTTTGGGAAAAAAGACAGTTACCTCCCCTGTAACTTACCTTATTGACAGTTGACCTATCAAAATAGATAGTTACCGCCCCTAAAAAAACTATTAAAATCCAAATAGCCCAACTTGCTAGGAATATTCCATTATATGGTAATGGTGGGAGTCTCAATAGTTTGTTAAATACCAAACTAACCTTTTAGAGATATGAACTATCCATTTTACTCTTATTTAGGAAGGTTACTATTTGCCAGTCGAACGGTTCTCCGATTCCTTTCTTGCACACCACCGCCGAGCTCACTGTTATTCCATTTTCCAAACCCTTGAATCGTCGTCGTCTTCGGAGCTCTCCGCCGCTACAAATCCTTGAACATCGAAGCAACTCATCATTCGTAATGTTTCCTCTAAAATCTTGAAGTAGTAAGGAGTCTTTGAAATATTTCCGTTGAAATCATGAAGCAGTTCTATCCTGTCGCTACAAGCAAGGACCTTGAAGTTCCCATGTTCGAAACCTTGAAGCACAAACCGTTGCAAATCCTTGAGAGATTTAACCACTTCAAATCTTGAAGTACAAACCGCTTCCAAGCATGAAGCACTGACCGCTGCAAATCCTTAAGCACTGACCGTCATTCGAAACCCTACCTGCTGCTGCAAACATTGAAGCACTGAAGCACTGTAAGGATTGTCTTTTAATTAGCTTTTAATAAGTAGTGACAGCAGTAGGATGCTTCATATCTTTGAAACCCCCAAATTTTAGAATTGTTTATAGTTCGATTTTGAGGTTCACAATCTAACCCACCCCCACCCCCATTTTTTATTTTTTTCATTAATCTGGCCTGCGAATGGGGATTTTTTCAACACAACACTATAAGATTTGTGATATTTTATTGTCCGAGTACCATCCTGTGTCGCTTTAAGCACAATGGTATGTATTTCTTGTCTATCTCCCTTCGTGTAATTTTTATGTTTATGTTTTCTTATCTGTTATTTTTATGTTTGTGTTTTGTTGTCTCTATGTTTGTGTTTTGTTGTCTTTGTTTCCATTAAGTTTTTGTTTCATGTACTTGTGGCTGTATGAATTAAATATGATAGCTGATGGTGAAAAAGGTGAAGTATTCTATCTTTTATTTGTCTTTATGTCATTATCTACTATAGGCAAAGTACTCAGAATTCTGATATTGTGTTTGGTGGGGAACATCCATGATTTTCCTCTATACTTTTTTAAATGTGGCCACCCCAATGTTTTACTAGTTTTTACATGTGGCCTGTCTCAGACCAGCCCCATTATTTTACTAGTTTTTACATGTGGCCTATGACCTGTATGAGTGACCAACCCCATTAATTTTAGGGATTTTATTGAACCATTAGATGAAAACTTATATAGATGGTAATCTTATTAGTCATGCTATAGGATATGTATTCATTATTTGACATTGTTTCTACCTGAATCCCAAAAATTTTTAACCAAAAAAAACCCAACAACTAATTAGTTTGTTGGAGAATTACTTGCATGGGAAAAGAACAAAAACTTTTTATTTGTTTTATAGGTTTCGTATAATTTAACATGTGTAATATCTTTTACTATTTTTTACATGTTTACATTTTGTTTTGCTGTATTTCTGCATTTAAAATAGAATTTTCTTTTGCTTCCCATGTGTACAAGCTAAACTATTGGGAGACCCAATCAGTATTGTGTACCATTATGGTGAATATACTGAAGTTAAGAATGCTGATCCGGATCGCTATAGTTATGTGGATGTCATATACATTGCATATTGTGGTGTACTGAAGGACATCCCAAGTGGGAAAACCATAAAATTCAGTATTAAAGTAGTATTACCTAATGGTGATGAATCAGTCCTTAAAGAAGACAAGGACGGAGTGAGAATGTTTGAGAAGTCTACAGATGCATGTGATTCAATACACTGCTATGTGTTTGGACTAGAAGTAAATGAAGAAGTATCAAATGTTTACTGGGTAAATACTTTTGAGGGTAATGTGATGCAAAGACCCAACACTAGTGTTGTAAGCAGCCCAAGTAGACAAAGGACTCCAATCAAAAGGCATGAGCAGAAGACTCTTGCCAACAGGAGCAAGAGTGGTGGTGGTGGTAGCAAAACAATAGGAAAAAGTATTGCAGGTAGTATGGAAGTACATAATCTCAGCAACTCAAGTAAGGCTGAGTCATTAAACAATGATGACGTAGATTGGCAACAACATGGTGAAGGTAGTGATAATCAGAATCATAGTGAATCAGAAGGATGTCAGAGTGATAGGGAAGATGATGAAGTCTCTGATGGAGGTCAGAGTGGTGGATGTATGTCTGGGAATGAAGATGATGAGGATCAGGCTATACTAAAATATGTTGACAGTAACAAAGATATTGATGACAATAATATTTTGGTGATGGAGAAGGGATTACAGTTTGATGATGTGAATGCTTCTAGGAGATATCTTAGAGATTTTTTCATCCAGGAGGGGATTGAAATCTTGTATTTAAAGAATGAGAAGTCTAGGGTTACAATGGTCTGTTGTAAAAGGGGATGCACATGGAGAATTCATGCTTCTCCTACACCAGATCATACTACATATTGTGTGAAATCATTCAACCCTAGGCATTCTTGTGGCAGAGTTAATACAAACAAAACCGCTTCTGCTACATGGATTGCAAGGAAGTAAGCAAATAGATTGAAAGTTGTTCCTCACATGTCCATAAAGGCAATGAAAGCAGCAATATGTGCAAAGTATGGGATTAGTCCAAATGATAAAATGTTGTATAAATCAATTATGGTTGTCAATGAAGAAAATGAGGGAAGTTTCAGCAACTCATATGCTTTGTTGCCTCATTATGGACGGTTAATGCTTGAAGAGAATCCTGGTTCCATAGTCAAATTACAATATGTGGAGAGGCAAGATAGTGAAGGAAAGCCTGTTTTTAAGAGTTCTTTTGTCAGTCCTAAAGCTTGCATAGATGGGTTTGCCCAAGGGTGTAGACCGTTCATTGGATTTGATGGATGCCACTTGAAGGGGATGTTTGGTCGAGTGCTCGTATCGGCACTCTCATTGGACGGCAACAGTGGGATATTTCCAGTGGCCTACTCTATTGTAGAATCAATGACCAGAGACTGCTGGTAGTGGTTTTTGGAGTGTTTACCCTTAGCACTGTACACAGCGTATGATGGAATGCCTTTGACATTCATGTTAGATAAGCAGAAGGTAAATTACTATTCTCTTTCCGTTGTAAATACCATCTAATATTACAACTTCCAAACAAATGACACCATAATTAAAAGGGAAAAACATAAAATAATGCAAGAAACATACTCCAGTAGATTGTGGGCAACACCAAAACTTTCGTCCTTTGTTTGTTACAGTTTTGGCAGTTCTCACTTTACATTGACCTACTCCACATCTATATTCCTTGTTATCCTCCACCCACATAACAAAGTTCTGACATCTTTCGCAGCTATAAAACTTCCTACCGACATTTTTCCATTTTCTTACTGTCCGTACCACACATGTATCACCACAGGTCTCACATTTTGATTCCATCTTGTAAAAAAAGTTTCGAAATGAGATTAAAGAAAAATAAAGGGACACAAACTAAGAAACTATCATAGTATCAGAAATAATTAGAAATTATATGATTAAACACAAATTAGAATACCACAATATGATTAAACACAAATCAGAATACCAGAATATGAATTTCATATTATCAATGAGAATCCAGAAAACCAAATTAAATTATGACTTTCAACAATCGACGGTAGACTTGTGGATTCAAGCAGGATAAATAGGGTACTCTAAACCACGGTTGTAGGGGTTCAAATCCTCTCCTCCATATTCTCGAGGAGAGGAGTTGAATCTTTTCTTTCTAACTGTACCTGTAGCATCATTTTTGGCTGGATTTTGCATACTTAAATATTTATAGAGCTTGTGAGAAACCACTATATTGCATACTTGATTAGCTAAAAAAATTGACATTGTTCGTATAAAGCAAAATCCGACATTGTTCATATAAAGAGCGAAGTAGGTCAGCATCCAGTATTTTGCATGCTCGAATATCTTCTTCTTTCAATTTTTGTATTGCAGTTATAAGAGCAAAATCCAGCATTGTTCGTATAAAGAGGAACCATTGAATAAACCCTAATAATAATTTACCTTTCTATTCCTCAAGAGCGAAGTAGGTCAGCGATGGAAGAGAAGGAAAATGAGAAGAAAACGAGTGCTTAATCGAAGACTTCTCCCTTTGACAGTCGAAACAATCTTCGCCCTTTTCGATCAAAACCAATGTTTAATCGAAGACAAAAACAACGGAAACTAGGAATGTTGTTTGTTCGAAATATTTGTGCGAACCTGAAATACCTCCACTTACAAATGTAGGAGTTTTGCCTCACTGGTTGCTTGAAATAACTCTGCAAACAGTTGAGTCCAACAGATCATCTCCGCCCCAAAGGAAACGTCATGAGGTAGAGTGAGAAGAAGATGAGATTAGGGTTTATTTTTTAATTGGGTATCTAAAAGGGTTATATTAGTCTTTTAACAACAATAGGATTTAAAGTAGGGATACAATGTTGAGGGTAGAGTTGTCCATTAAAAATTTAACTTTAGCACCATTAAAAATTGGGGCTATTTGGATTTTAACAGTTTGTTTAGGGGAGGTAACTGTCTTTTTTGAAACATTTGGGGGTCAACTGTCAATAAGGTAAGTTACAGGAGAGGTAACAGTCTTTTTCCCATTTTTTTTTCTATCTTTTAAGAAATACTTCGGTAGAAACAGACCCATTTGGTACCACTAGGTAAATGTATTTTTTAATAATAATAATAATAAAATAAATAATAATAGAAGAAACAAAAGCCCGTTTCGAAACTTTTCTGCTTTTTCATAATGCTACTAAGTCAAAAATAAAATAAAATATGTAAAAACAATGTTTCTGACTTTTTTTATGCTTGGAAGGCAAAAAAAAATTAATGTTTACAAAATACATATGTGGAAAGAAATCGATTTGGTGAGTAAGAAGTATTTTGTAATAAAAAAGAAACATAAACATTTCTGTCAAAATTTTTTTATGTTTAAGCTTTTAAGAAATACATGTGTAGGAAATAAATCCGTTTTCGAGAATTTAGTAAGTAATACATTTTAATAAAAATGAGTATGGTAACATTTATGTTTTTTCAGAAATGCTTCTTATTCAAAAGAATTTTTATATTTCTACTTTGAGAAATAAAAAAAAAAAAAAAAAAACAGGAAAGTGTTTGGAAAGCACAGTAGTATAAATACTTCTAAAACTTCTATTAAATATTGTTTCAAAAGAAAGAAAAACAACTAAATCATACTACATTAACGCAACCTAAAATGCCACAATCGAACTAGAGGTTGTCATGGACGAGAGCAAATAGGAGCTTAACAAAACCACTATAATTTTTTTTGGTTGAAGAAGGAAAACAAAAAAAAAACTATGGTAAATTACAACTACTTCCTCTCACATTTGCCAGAATTACAATTACCTACAAAACGTTC
Source organism: Protea cynaroides (assembly GCA_028583415.1). Classification (NCBI taxonomy): domain Eukaryota; kingdom Viridiplantae; phylum Streptophyta; class Magnoliopsida; order Proteales; family Proteaceae; genus Protea; species Protea cynaroides. The sequence goes on from CM053275.1 coordinate 86,059,501, forward strand.
CCCACAATTGCAACTGGTGGAGATGCAGAGATCCTTGAGTAATTGTTGAACCCATAGAAGTTCTGAGGATATATTTGCAAGACCCTTGTACTCAGCTTCAATGGAAGACCATGCCACTGTTCGTCACTTTTTGGAGCTCTCGGAAACATGGTTGTTGCTTGTTTTGCAACAACCACTTGTGGACTTTCGATCAGTGGGGCAACCTGCCCAATCTGTATCAGTAAAGCACTACAAGAAAATAGGTCTTTAGCGGCGATCTTAAACGCCAGCGTAGCTATATTAAACGCTGGCAAATTGATACACCGGCGTTTCCTCAAACGCCGCATATAAGCCGCTAAAGGCAACGTAGCTAACGAATTACGGCGTTTCTAGCAAACGCCTGTGTATGTACTATGCGCCTGCGTTTCTTAACAAACGCCAGTATATTGAAATCATTAGCGGCGATTTTAACAAACGCCGAAAGATTTCGTGGAACTTTCACACGGACCGGCGTTTGATGAGAAACGCCGTTTATAGACCTGGTGATTATACGGCGGCGTTTACTAGAAAACGCCGCCATAAAATATGTTTTGTTTTTAAATATAAAATCCATTCGTTATCGTCACAGCTGTAATCTGTGAAAACAAAATTAAAATGGACAATATATATTTAATTAACTACATTTAACATCAAAAAAAAAAATTAAAAACACTTACAAAAGTATATCAAGAAATTGATGACCAAAAGCATCAAGCATTAAGTACCAAATCATTCAAGAATACAAATAAAATATGTTTCTTCTTCATATTGTCTCACCTCAGCTTCCTTGACTCCTATTTTTCAATTATCTATCTTCTTAAAATGGTAACCTCTTCATAACAATGCTTCCCTTCCCTTCTTAACCCAGTCTCGCTTCCAAATGGCGTTAGTGTTCCACCAAGTTTTCTGGAAAACAGCTACAAAATGATTAGTAGTGGTGATAGAAAACCTTCAATGATCAAGCCTTAAGTGGTGATCACTTTGCAAAAACTAAGTCATGATTTCTACAAATAGAAAACATGTATAATTGTGGAAGCACAAGTGGTTTGTGCAAGCATTACACTGATCAAAGCCATAAAAATAGAAGAAAGTGTCATGGGTCTTTTGGCCCTCCCATTGGTCATCATAGGATAACTCAGTCAATTAATGCCATTTCAACTGCAGTGAAACATCCTGTTAATATCGTGGTTCTTTTCACCCTCCCATTGGTCATCCTATGACAAAAACTTTGTGATAATCTGATATACTATGAAATCATTCATTTGATACACACACATGAATTGTGGGTCTTGTAAAGAAGCTTAGGATGGACAAGGCATGTAGGAGTTCTCATTTTGAGCTTTCATAGCAAACGCATCTTAGAGAGTTATACCTGATTGCTCTCACAAACAAAAGTGCAAGTTGCAAATCAAAAGAAATGTACAGAGAAGGCCCACCATTACCAGGCCTGATAAGGTACCATTCCTCTAAAGGCAACTACAGTACTGTATATTAATAGGCATGCATGGCTTCACAAAAGCTGTCACAGAGAAACGAGAGAAACTGTTCGGATGATGAACTATACTAGAATTATATCAGTTATTTTGTTTAGGTAGAAGTTGATATCTCCCAATTGGGAGAATTTAAAAGGTTCATCGACTTCTGTGCTTCAATAGTGTTGAATGTCTGTGAACACTTCGTAAAATAGTAAGAACTCACTGCTACATATTTGAAAACTCTCTTTGTGTATAGGGGAGGAAGCTGCTTTCAAAAAAAGATTTTCATAGATAGTCTGATGGTTTATAGCTATTTGATCTGTATTTATTAAATAAAAAATGCAAAGTGTAGTTTAGGAGAAAATAGCTAAAATGTTAACATGTAAAGTTAGATTCTCTAAATGTATAAGCAGGAAAGGGTTCTGCAAAGGTCTCATGTATTATTAGATGTTCCATTGAATGGGGGAACAATGTTAGTAGAGTATTTAAGGGAAAAAAAAATTAACAAAATTCTTTGAAATGTAAAACTTACATAAATGAATTGAACTCTGAGAGGTGTTTCTCCCTGTGAATGCTTGGGTTAGAAATGCTATTTGGGCTTTCATTTGATCCATTTGTGTTAGCTGGGCTTTCAATTGATCCATTTCCTTCAGTTGGGCTTTCATTTGATCCATTTCTGTCAGCTGGGTTTTAATTTGATCCATTTCTGTCAACTGTTCTTTCAAATCATTAATATCTCCTTGCATATTAGAAATAGTAGCTTGGAGTTCTTCATCTTCTTTTTTCTTCTGAACATTACTCCGTGCCAGCCCAACATCACTAGGTGCTACTACTTTTCCTGCACCACGCACACGACCATTCCTTTCAGGGCCCATGACTTGCAGAAATACATCATCTTGGATAGATTTGTCATTTCTCAAGTCTGGAGGTTGTTTATCCAATTTCTGTTCTAATTTTTCCTACATTCCAATGTATAATATATTAGAAGCAATTATAAGAGATAATAAACACTTGAAAGCCTTCAACCTATGAAATAATTCCACCCTTACAGAATCAAACACCTACCATAAGTTACATTGCACAAAGACACGTCAATGCATAAAAATAAAAATAAAAACTCTTACCATAACTTCCATTGAATCTTGATCTATATAGCTTCCATTTTTTCTTTTATGGGTTTTTTCAAAAAATTCTACCCTTGAAGGTTGTCTACCATCAGGCATCTCAAGGCTCTGAAAAAATAGTCCAATGATAAGGTCAACCAGTTTATTTTACAACTAGAAATGAATTGTTAGTAAAAAAACTTAGCATCAAATGACTGGTTTGTGGAAAGCTGGTTCGGCCAGCTGTGTGGGGCAATTTTTGTTTTTTTCTACATTCTTTATTCTTTTCTGACTTTGCCTATCATAAATCAAACACGCCATTAGAAATTGAGGTGCTTGTTAGGTGAGAGGAAACATATCAAGATTGCCACTATCATTGAAATAACAATGTATTTTTTATTTAAAAAAAAAAATATATTACCAAAAATTCAGGAGAGCTCCATCTATCAATGAGATGCTTCCATTGGTCTTCTGGAATTTCAACTGGGAACATTGGGCGAGGGGCATTTCTTATATTTTGAAAACTCTCAATTGTTTTTTTCCTAAGGGTCTGCTTGTAGTCACTCCACATATGGCCCAAGTTAATTAAAATATATCTCTTGCCATCGCCATCAAATTTGAAATATTTCTATTACAATTTACATATTTTAGTTAGTAAGAGATAACATTTAAAAACAAAAAAATCAAATAAGGGGATAATTTAAAGTCAAACCTACCTCTATTTCTTTCCATGCCTCTTCTTTGTAATACATTGGAACTGCCTCCAATCATCATAATTTAGTGGAACAATTGTAGGAGTCCTAGCAATGGTCCCCAAAAAGGTAATGAACTCAGTATAATGAGGACCGATAACCTGCCCCTGTGAATTTAAGTTTATTGTGGGGATTTCAATTGTACTGGGCCTCTTACGTGTTCTTTCAGCTCTAGTACATCCTCTTTTATGTGTCAACTCTACAATGAAACAACAAAGAGGCTCCATTAGGCAATTAATTAAGTATTCTAAGCAATTAAATTATTTTTATACCTACAGTTGTGTGTGAAGTACTAGAGCCATGTGAAGTACTAGAGCCATGTGATGCGTTACAATTGAAAGCCCAAAACTCCTCCCTTGTTCTTTTTAGTCTAATTCCACATTTAAGTAAGTTCACCTATACACCACATCACAATATATTGGAACTTGCAACTATTTAAAGAAACACTCACATGCCACAGACATCATTGCACACCATAAATGATAAAAAAAAGAGACCCAATTATATTTTACGCTAAAGAATTCAAAGAAAAAAAAAGTAAATATAGGGAACTAAACAAATATGTTATCCAATTAATGTAGATTCAAAAATTCAGATTAGATGGGTGATAAGAGACAAAATCAAAGTCACAACCACGAGAATATTGAAAGACTTCAATAGAAAATTCTGCAAAAGAGATCCAACTATATTGGTATTATAATGTTCAAAGCAGGTTGTTGGCAGTGTTGAGGAGAAGTCTCTATTAGCATAGGTTATAGCTCTAATGAGAGAAGGCCAAAGTAAAAGGATCCACAGATATGTTGGTAAGCAATAAAAAGAGTTCAACAATAGTCTCATGACCAAGAAGCACATAATTAACAATAAATTCATCTACTTAGTACCATCTATATCTGGATGACTAACCAGGAGGGTGGGTATTTTAAATCCTTACACATTTATATGAGTTCAAATATAGATTTTGATCGATCTAAACAACAGTCTCGACCTTATACCTAGATCATATAACTTGTGGTTGTTTTGCAGCAGAAGTAGAGGACGATAACTAAACTCATGCTACTTGATTTTAAGAGCATGGAGGCATCGTTAAGGGCTGCAAATTCTTTCACATTGTAATCCGAGGAATCTTCTTCCTCCCATTTTTTATTCAGAAAAATAAACAGTTATTTCATTGTAGTGATACAAAAATAATGGGACTACACTTTTGGAAAAGTGATTTTAAAAAAAAGGCATCAACGATCAAGCAAAGATATGGGACTACTAAACTCCTAACAATGATGTGGGACTACTAAACTCCTAACAATGATCTGGTGTTTTACAGCTGTGACATCAACATTTTCAAGATTCTTTCCACGGATCAAGCAAAGATATGACTATGGAGCAATGATATTCATATTAACTTTCAGTTTGGTATCAGTATCTGGTTATCGAGAAGACAAGATCATAGAAATCGCTTATGAGAGGCTAACAACGATCATCACCGCCGGTGTTGCCTGTGTGATTCTGTCCATTTTCATCTGTCCAGTGTGGGCCGGTGAAGATCTTCACAACATGGTAGCACAGAACTTGGAAATGATTGCTAGTTTCCTAGAAGGTAAAATTTCTAGCTGACTAGCTAATGCATTAATGGACCTTTTTCTACATAAACTATACATAAAACATTACCCAATTAACCAACCACTGTTTGATTGTATTTCTATTTGTGGAATCTGGAACTTACCAAAATAATAATAAAACTTAATTGCAGGATTTGGTGGAGAGTACTTTAGAAGCCCTGAGGATGGAGACAGCCATGTGATCTCGGAGGGTAAAAAACCATTCCCTATGGAATATAGGAGTGTTCTCAATTCAAAAGCCACTAAACAATCCTTGGTGAGTATAGAACCTCTCCCTCTTACAGAGATTTGTGTTCTTTAGTCCAAACTGTCTGAGGCAACTTTGTTGTGTAGCCATGTGTTGCCAGCAGTGGTACCAATAACACCAAAAAGGAAAAAGAAACCACTACTGCTTTGGTTAATGGAATCGGATGGTTGTTATGGGTTTGCACTTACTGAAAATAAGGATAAATGGTTTGAAATGAACGAGGGCATGTAATCTGAAGTCCATGGTCAATAGTATCCTTCAGATACCGTAGGATACGTTTTATGACACTCCAATGTTCTAGCTTGGGAGAATGCATATATTGACACACCTTGTTCACAGAGAATGCAATGTCCGGTCTAGTGAGCGTGAGGTATTGTAGAGCACCGACAATGCTTCAATATAGGGAAGCATCACTAAAATCACTTCCATCACCAGCAATAATAGAGACGATGGAGCTTGTAGTGGCCATTGGTTTGGCATTTTCGCTTTACGAAGCAGATCCAGAGTGTATTTGGATTGAGAGAGATGAATTATTCGCCCATTGGAAAGGGGATAACCTTCATCCCTAGAAAATAGATTTGGGTGCCAAGATCTTTGATGGCAAATTCAGAGCCGAAGACTTCTGACGACTATATTGATCAATGTTGTACTGGTGCTTATGATGATGACATCATCAACATAAACGAGTACATAAACCAAATGTGATTGCCATGATCGAACATAGAGAGCAGTGTCAAAGAGAGAGGCTTTGAAGCCATGAGAGATCAGGAAGGACCCCAATCTATGAAACCATGCCCGAGGATCTTGTTTATGGCCATATAATGCTTTTAGAAGATGGCAAACGTGATTTGGATATGTTGGATCAGTGAACCCTTGAGGCTGATGCATGTAAATATCCTCTTGTAGTGAGCCATTGAGAAAGACATTTTGAACATCTAATTGATGCATGTGCCAACCCCTTGAGACTGCAAGTGAGAGAACAAGTCTGATGGTTGTAGGCTTAATAACTGCACTAAAAGTGTCAAACAAATCTTGGCCTTCATGCTGATAGAAGCCTTTGGCAACTAGGCAAGCTTTGTAGTGAGAGATGGAGCCGTCAGAATGCCTTTTGATTCTATACTCCCATTTGTTGCCAACCAAGTTCATGAGAGTCTCATAGGGAATCAAAATCCATGTACCATTTTTTCATGAGGGCATTGAATTCACCACTCATAGCAGTACGCCAAACCGGAGATTTACTGGCCAAGGTGAAGGATGTAGGTTCAATTTCCTGACTGAAGAGGTTAGTGAGTAGAGCCGATGCTTAAGGGTGTTTTGATGTGGCCAGGAGGTTTAATTTAGAAGCTGGTTTTATGTAGCCAGTTTGAGACCGAGTGACCGTACGGTAGGAGGTGGGATCGAGCAAAGGAGCAACAGTAGGGGTACGGGTTGGGAGGTGGGCGGTACTGCATATGGAGAAGGGATGGGCTCAGGAAATAGTGGTGTAGAAGGAGATGGAGAAAGAGGAGGGGGTGATGGGGCTGGTTGTGGGACGATGTTGTCATGAGTGACAAGTAAGGGGGTCCACGGTGGGTGATGGATGGGGTGGTAATGAAGGGGTCCAGTTGGTGAAAGGGAAGAGAGATTCAACAAAGGTGACATGGCGTGAGATAAATGTTAATCTAACCTTAGGATCAAAGTATATGTATCCTTTGTGGCTACTGCTATACCTTAGAAAAATGCATTGAGCAGATCGGAGCTCAAGTTTGTGTTTGGTATAGGATCTTGACCAAGGATAACAGACATTCCCATATGTTTTCAAAATGGAGTAGTCAGGTTCTCGACCCAATAAGACAGCAAATGGACAACGGTTAAGAAGGACCAGTGTTGGTAGTATGTTGATGAGGTAGACAACAGTTTCAAAGGCAGAAGGTCGAAACTCCATAGGTATAGAAGCATGAGCCATGAGCGTCAACCCTGTTTCAATAATGTGTCTGTGCTTTCTCTCAACTCTTCCATGCTGTTCAGAGGTGTGGGGGCATGAGTATAGATGTTGAATGCCGTGCTCCCTGGGATAACTATCAAAGGCTTTATATTCTTGAGCCCCAGTAGACTTAAACTACTGAATATTACAATTAAACAAATTTGCGACCTGAGCCTGAAATAGTAAAAAACGTAGGGAATGCATGTGAGCAGTTTATAGGAGGATAAATCCACTAAAAACGAACAAAATCATCAATAAAGGAGATGTAATATCGAAAACCATTAATGGAAGGCATGGGGGAGGGTCCCCAAATATATGAGTGCACTAAGGAGAATGGGGAATTTAATTGTAATTTAATAGTCGTCAGTATCAAATAGAATATCAATTATGGTGTGAATTTAGTTGTAATTTAATAGTCGTTGTAGGAGCGGTTTTCGTAATTATTTGAAACGTTTGGGAGAAAATTGAAATTCAGGCATACCACAGGGGATTTAGAGGTAATTTTCTCAAAAACTATTAAAAGCCTCCAATGTATGTTCGTTTTTCCGACTGATCCATTCACACATGGTTTCATCGATCCATTTATGTTCGATGATTAATTTTGGTTCATGTCAAATAAAAAAAAAATTACCTTTCTTCGTGCCCTATAAATGCACACCACACATCACCAATCATAAGAAGAGAAAAAGAAAAACCCTTTGCGACCCTTGTATTGAGTTATGAATATGGCTTCCAAGGCTTCTACCTCTATTGTTCTCTTCCTCTCAATCAAACTTCTCTTCTTTGCGCTTGTCTTTGCATGTGGGACTTATCCTAGTCCTAAGCCAACCCCAGCTTCTAGGGGCAACTGTCAAAGGGATGATGTGAAATGAGGGGTGTGAGTGGATTTGCTTGGGTAGGTCTGTTGGCATTCCCAGAATCCCTCCAAAGACCCAATGTTGCACCCTCATTAGGGGCGTTGCTGACCTAGAAACTGCAATCTGCCCTTGCACGGCCATCAAAGCTAAGGTATGTTCAAAGTTTTCTGTAGTTTTGATGATGATAAAGAAGGTTTTGTCTCCTTTTAACCCGGTTACGAGTAGATATTATGATCGAGTGTCTACGTTATTAGATCCTTAACATCCCATCTCCTTAAACATCAATTTTACCCTTGTTAAGATATAAGGGTTGTTATTGAAGAGGAATGGGCCTAGGTTAAATGGACCCATTCCATTATTTTATTTATAATTAATATCGTTAGTAATGGATCTGATTAGGAGGCTCTTCATTGATTGGTTTTATTATATTATGTTTATAGTGGGCATAATAATAAAATTCTATTTCCAATTGTGTCTTAAGTAGATTATGAATTGATCTTGTTGATTAAGACTTTCTACCTAATTGGATTGTAACTAGTAAAAATTCTTAATTCCTGTTTTTGTTCCTTTATATATATATATGACAGTAGAAGAAAGGGTTATTCACACACACACACACACACACACTCTCTCTCTCTCTCTCTCTCTCTCTATGCTTGGGTAGCATTTCTTTTCTATTTTGTTACACCCCTTATTGGAGCAAGGTCTGGGATACCCACATTAAAACTTACCCTGATAAATAAAGGTCAGTGTAAATGTGACTTCTTTGGTTACAGCAAATTCTTGACCCTGATTTTTTTTTTTTTTTCAAAATAACCCTAAAGCATGGTTCCCCGTGTTAGGGGCAAAAATGTCAAACTGGTATTGCATGTACCCTTCCCAAAATTGGTACAATTAAATTGGGCAGTTTCGATTTTGGAATGGAAATTATCTTTAAGATCCAATCGATTACAAAAAAAAATGACGAGGTCAGGGTCAGGGTTGTAACCCAATTGGAAATTGGCTTACGCTTTTAAGCAAAAGCTAATCTCAAAGTAACCAAACCAAATTTTATACCCCCAATGAAACTTCCTAAAATTGAGAAATTAGGTTTCGTGAAGGGTTTCCCATTGATTGTGTCCTCTAATGTGGGTTTCCCTTCCATATCATATGGTAATCGGGTAGATACCTAGATAGGTAACAGTGGGATAAATTGATTGATGAGTATGGCTCGTAAGGAACTTGTCCTCTTGTGCAGTCAGAGCACTAAAGAAAGGGCATTTAATACGTTTGAAAGAGTACTTAGTATCTTCTTATTAATGGTTCCAAGACAGTAAGAGGTTAGTATCTTCTTATGAATGATTTCAACATACTAAGAGGACTTAAACTTAAAACCTATCGTTTTCTGAGGCGTAGAATCTTTATACGGATTCGCATCCTCTCCTCTTAGTGGTTCTAGGAGGACAGTGGCAATCCAGTCTGGATGGCCGACACGTGGCTCTCGGTGAATCCGAGACCCACGTTCAAGCTTACACCCAGCCAACAAGCCAAGCCGCCAGGGGGTGTCGGCTCGAACGTGAGTCTCGGATTCACCCAAGAATCACGTGTCGGCCATCCAGATTGGATTGTCGCGTCCTCTCAGAACCACTGGGAGGAGACGATGTAAATCTCCTTGCCAACTAAACTATCCCTTAGAGTTATAATGTAGTTGAATTGGTTATGATTGATCAAACGCTACAATAATAGTCTAATCATGAATGAATAAAATAAAAGTAAAGTGAAACCTAATGAATATCAGTCAACCTAATTAATTAATAAATTGGCACAACAAACAGTCTCACAAGTCATGTCTCCTAGTTTTTCTAACACAAAACCTAGGATTGCAACAAAAATCAATAAGAAGCTCGCCAAATCAATTAATGGAAAATCTATTTTATTAATAACAAAACCAACTTGTTACAGCCCAACACACTGATTTTTATTAATTTGAGGGAAAAGAACTAGGGAAACCGTGGAGGAAAATGAGAAGCTAAAATGCAAAAGAAAAAAAAAAGAGAAGACAAACGACACAAATCAAGACCAGAAAATGGGAAACACAGCATAACAATAAGGTGGCACATGCCTAAGAGCAACTGCCGCAGTCAAAGCAAGGTGGGAGCTGCTTTCCACAGTTATTCAACAGCAAGTTCAAGTCGACGGGTACATTTAGGTTAATAATGTCCAAGACATTGAGTTTGATGTCGGCGCAAAGACAAACAGCAGCCTCAAGATCAACCAAATCAGCAATGAGAGGGCAGCATGGGTGGCTGGGATTGGACCCCAAATCTAGGACGACCAAGTCATACAGCAAGTCGATACAAACAGACAACTTGGTGGTACTCAAAGAGCAACTCGGTGTTGGTGATGTGCATGAAGAAACCAAAGTGAAGAAGAGGACATTGAGCGTAAGAAAAAGAGCAGTTGATGCAACCTTTGAAGCCATCTCTAGACCAAAAAGCCGAAGCAGGTGTATATGGAAAACAATACTAAGATGTTTGTGATTTTGTACTGAGGGTTGGTCTCGGTTTTATAGATGGAGAATGGGAATATAAAAAATTAAAAAAAAAAAAAAAAAAAAAAAAAAAAAAAAAAATTCGATCTACTTCTTCGGTGTTATAGTGGAAACACATGCATGTGGGGGGCCTAATTATTTGAGATACAAGCTTAATTTGGAGCATTCTGTAAACTGTCTTGATTGGTTAGCAATTTATTAATTAAGATTAATGGTGGAAGATCTTGATTCTTCTGTTCTGACCACTTTAGTTATTTATAAAACCAGAGCAGAAAACAAACCATCAAAGGGTATGGTTCTGGTTCGACTGGATCAGCCCCTAGGAGCCAAAATTTGAAATCAAGATCGCCATCCACTAAAACTGGTCAGATTTCTTCTTCTTCTTCTTCTTTTTTTAATTGATTTTAATTAAATTTGACTTTTCAACAATTTTATATATATCAGATACGGTTTTGGTTGATATAATTGGAAGGTGCTTTTACCAAAAAAAAATAAAAATTGCTAGGTGCTAGTTCAACCTGGTTTGGCTAGATGGTCGGTCTAGTTTTCAAACCTATGGTTCTGTTTTTTTTTTTTTTTTTTTTAATACCATATATGGTCAACAAAGGATCAAATTTCGAAATTCCAATAAATTAATCAACCCATGCACGTTTCCACATGGACGTTATGGGAGGAAGATATAAAAAGCCAAATCTATGAAGTTATATGGGATCAGAAGTCCGAGATCTCGGAGCTTTAAATTCTTCTCCGTGATCAACGAGGGTAGAAAACTAGATTCAGGAGACCATATGTATACAATCAAGATCCAATGATATGGGAGTGTAGAAATCCTCTACCGCCCACTTGTCGCCTACTAAGGGTGGGATTTCAGTTCCCCCACCTCCCCACGTATTAGTAGACGAGCCGACTAATTCCCAGCCCTTGGATCAGCGTCAGGAACCTCCTACTGCGGGAGATTATTTTTATCCAATATAGGATGACAGATAAGAATACAAGGATTGTATCGCTGGATTTGGGGTGTAAGTAATCAACATGTTAATTAAATATTACTCCTCCTCAAGTTGGAGGATCGAGATTTGCAAGGATTTTAATTTAGGTATGAAAATGATCACCGCCTAGTGGTTTGGCGAAAATATCGGCAAGTTGGTCTTGAGAAGAAATCGTAGGCGGTGATCTCTACAATGCCAGAGTTGATACTTTCACGGATTAGATGACAGTCAACCTTGAAATGTTTGGTGTTTTCAAGAAACATCGGTTTAGCAACAATATGAAGAGCAACCTGATAATTATTGCAGTATAAACGCATAGATTGCGGGATGTGAGATACACCAGGGATCATGTAAGAGAGCTTCGAGCAATACCAAATCGCAGGTGGTGGAAGCCATAGAGCGATAATCAGCCTCCGTCAAAAAACGAGAAACCATGGCTTACTTCTTGGACTTCTAAGACAAAGGACAAGAATCCAACATGGTGAAGTATATATAACCCGTAATTGAGCACCGAGTGAAAGGGCAAGAGGCCCAATTAGAATCCGAATAGGCTGATAGCTGAAGGCAGCTAGCCCTTGGCAGGAAGAATCTTTTTCCTAGAGAAAATTAGAGATAGCGAAGAACTCGGATGGCAACAGCTTGGTGACAGGTATGGGGATGGTGCTTAAACTAACTTAGTTTGTTGATTCATATTGGTTTTGGACCTGATCGACTCTGATCCGAACCCTGAGCCAATATTCATTTTAATATTATTATATATAGTATTAACCATGTGTCAACTTCCCATTGGATTTGTACACTTATCAGGTCTGGATCAGATCGATTTTGAATACCATGTCTGATACATGGAATTAGAACCTAACTCTGTGCTACCATTGGAAGCTTATTTAATTCAATAGGAACCATGTTGCGTTGCAATTGAGGTTAGGACTTATCAGCTCTTATGTCACCACTGACCATTATTTGTTGTTTTTCTTTTTTTCAGTCATTCCTCCTCAGTTGATCTATCCCCCCATTCACGAGTTAATGGTCGATGCTTTAATAGAGATTATCTGATTCCACTAGGAGGGGCTTCTTTCGTCTTGTGACTACTCACCTAAATCACTAGTTCATTACATTGTAGATCATAAGGAGGCAATCAATACCTTAACAATGTTTACTGTCTAGGCCATTTTTGCTCCGTTGAAAAACATTTCGTACAAATTGTAATTTTTTATTTTAAATATGTTTTCAATGTCTTTCTTGCAATTTGCATAAAAACAAATAGTGAAAAATCTTATTCAACAAGAAAATTTTCTTTTTCTACCATTTTACATGAAAGCAAACAAAACCTTGGGAATTTTGAAAAATCAAATGTGAACTTATTATTGGAATTAAACACCCCCATTAACCTCACATTCTCTTGTAGCAAAATCTACAAGTATTTTAAACAAAAAATGGAAAAGATCCCCATAGCGCCAGAATGGGAACCCTTCACATACGCTCTCACGTATTGGGTTGTGGGGCCCACAACTTATACACTATACTATTTGACACTTGTGGACCTCTACTGAATGGTCCACACACCCATCCTCTTATGATTGGTAATTTGGTTTCCCACATTGTCATTATGGAGAACTCTTGCAAGTAAGAATTCTATAGAACCACAGATTTTCAGGCCCCGTTTGATAACATTCCAGTTCCTTATTTCATAGTTCCGGAGCTAATCCGGAGTAGAATGACGATTGATAAACAAGGTTCAAGTTTTGACTCCCATGGAGTGAACCGCTACAAAAATGTCTCTGGGAGCTAAAAAACTGGAGCTAATAAAACTTACTTCTCTTGCTCCGTAGCTATTACCACTACTGACTGTCATCCACCACCACCACTAGCACTGCCATAATCACCACCACCCCTCCACCGCCACCATCCCCACCACCACCCCACCCACCACCCACCACCCACCACCCACAGCCGCCACCACCACCATCGCCGCGCCACCACCACCACCCACCACTTACCACCGATGGCGTCACCCCCACCCACCACCTACCGCCATCGCCGCCACCACCACCTACCACCACTGTCGCCACCACCACTAACCCACCACCTACCACCATTGTCGCCACCGCCACTACCTACCTCCACCATCCATCGCCACCGCCACCACCACCCATCAGCACTGCCGCCGCCACCACCCACCAGCACCAGCACGACTACCACCCCCCCTCCACCGCCACCAAACAACATTCTATTCCAAAAATCCTGACTCTGGAGAAGAAGTGGAAAACGACTCCAGACCAGAAGTAGCTCCATAGGAGCCGGAGTGTTATCAAAGGGGAGTGTTACTCCAAATATTTAGAGGTCTTTGAATTTCTTAACCGAATCTTGTTTTAATGAAGGCTATTTTTGGTGACAGTTCTGTTTTTCTAAAAATGCTTCTTATCAATTTTTTTTTTGGGAAAAAGACAGTTACCTCCCCTGTAACTTACCTTATTGACAGTTGACCCCCAAAGGTTTCAAAAAATACTGTTACCTCCCCTAAAAAAAACTGTTAAAATCCAAATAGTCCCACCTGCTAGAAATATTCCATTATATGGTAACGGTGGAAGTCCCAATAGTTTGTTAAATACCAAACTAACCATTTAGAGATATGAACTATCCATTTTACTCTTATTTAGGAAGGTTACTATTTGCCAGTCGAACAATTCCCCGATTCCTTTCTTGCTCACCACAATCGAGCTCACTGTTATTCCGTTTTCCAAACCCTTGAATCGTCGTTGTCTTCGGAGCTCTCTGCTGCTGCAAATCCTTGAACATCGAAGCAGCTCATCATTCGTAATGTTTCCTCTGAAATCTTGAAGTAGTAAGGAGTCTTTGAAATATTTTCGTTGAAATCATGAAACAGTTTTATCCTGTCGCTGCAAGCAAGGACCTTGAAGTTCCCATGTTCGAAATCTTGAAGCACAAACCGCTGCAAATCCTTGGGAGATTTGATCACATCAAATCTTGAAGCACAAACCGCTTCCAAGCATGAAGCACTGACCGCTGCAAATCCTTAAGCACTGACCGTCATTCGAAACCCTACCTGCTGTTGCAAACATTGAAGCACTGAAGCACTGAAGCACTGTAAGGATTGTCTTTTAATTAGCTTTTAATAAGTAGTGACAGCAGTAGGATGCTTCATCTTCGAAACCCCAAATTTTGGGATTGTTTAATGTCGATTTTGAGGTTCACAATCTAACCCACCCCCACCCCCATTTTTTATTGTTTTTATTAATCTGGCCTGCGATTGGGGATTATTTAAACACAACACTGTAATATTTGTGATATTTTATTGTCCGGGTACCATCCTGTGTCTCTTTAAGCACAATGGTATGTATTTCTTGTCTTTCTCCCTTCGTATAATTTTTTATGTTTCTATTTTCTTGTCTGTTGTCTTTATGTTTCTGCTTTGTTGTCTCTATGTTTGTGTTTTATTGTCTTTGTTTCCATTAAGTTTTTGTTTCATGTACTTGTGACTGTATGAAGTAAATATGATAGCTGATGGTGAAAAAGGTAAAGTATTCTATCTTTTATTTGTCTTTATGTCATTATCTACTATAGGCAAAGTACTCAGAATTCTGGTATTGTGTTTGGTGGGGAACATCCATGATTTTCCTCTACACTTTTTTAAATGTGGCCACCCCAATGTTTTACTAGTATTTACATGTGGCCTGTCTCAGACTAGCCCCATTATTTTACTAGTTTTTACATGTGGCCTGTGGCCTGTCTGAGTGACCAACCCCATTAATTTTAAGGATTTTATTGAACCGTTAGATGAAAGCTTATATAGATGGTCGTCTTATTAGCCATGCTACAGGATATGTATTCATTATTTGACTTATTGTTTCTACCTGAATCCCAAAAACTTTTAACCAAAAAAAAAAAAAAAACCCAACAACTAACTAGTTTGTTGGAGAATTACTTGCATGGGAAAAGAACAAAAACTCTTTATTTGTTTTATAGGTTTCATGTAATTTAACATGTGTAATATCTTTTACTATTTTTTACAAGTTTACATTTTGTTTTGCTGTATTTCTGCATTTAAAATAGAATTCTTTTGCTTCCCATGTGTACAGGCTAAACTATTGGGAGACCTAATCAGTATTGTGTACCATTATGGTGAATATACTGAAGTTAAAAATGCTGATCCGGATCGCTATAGTTATGTGGATGTCATATACGATACGTATTGCAGTGTACTGAAGGACATCCCAAGTGGAAAAACCATAAAATTCAGTATTAAAGCAGTATTACCTAATGGTGATGAATCAGTCCTTAAAGAAGACAAGGACGTAGTGAGAATGTTTGAGAAGTCTACAGATGCATGTGATCCAATACACTACTATGTGTTTGGACTAGAAGTAAATGAAGAGGTATCAAATGTTTATTGGGTAAATACTTTTGAGGGTAATGTGATGCAAAGACCCAACACTAGTGTTGTAAGCAGCCCAAGTAGACAAAGGACTCCAATAAAAAGGCATGAGCAGAAGACTCATGCCAATAGGAGCAAGAGTGGTGGCGGTGGTAGCAAAGCAATAGGAAAAAGTATTGCAGGTAGTAGGGAAGTACATAATCTCAGCAGCTCAAGTGAGGCTGAGTCATTAGACAATGATGATGTAGATTGGCAACAACATGGTGAAGGTAGTGATAATCAGAATCATAGTGAATCAGAAGGATGTCAGAGTGATGGGGAAGATGATGAAGTCTCTGATGGAGGTCAGAGTTGTCACACCCCAATTCTGCACTATTCAGAATGGTGTGATGAACCGTCAATAAACCAACGGTTCAACCAGGATCTCAAAATAGGCTATCCCACATATGATAAACCAAAACACATTCCACATTAATCAGAGGTAATAAAGTAAATAGCGGAAGTCTTACAGATAATGAACTGAGGTCTAATCATGATAAATAATTAATATTCCATTTATTTCCAAGAAACTAAAACATAACTTAATACATATAACAATATCCAAATATGAAAACTAAACACTAAACGTATCCACCGTTGAAACGCTCACTTAACGAACCACGTTCGTTCTCCACAGCTTGCTCATTCATAACCTCCACCCGTACATATGTTGGCGAGTAGACAAAATCTTCAATCATAATACCTGCAACATCAGAAACTAAAAGAATTGTGCGCACGAGGGTCAGCTCTCAACTTGAGCTCAGTGAGAAAACAAAACAATGCAACAATACATATGCATGCATTCAATTCATATCTTTGGTTTAGTATATAAGTTTGCAATGCGCTATAGAAAGGATAGGTGGCCGCCGCACCTCTATACATGAGTGTGTGGAAACGCCCAATGAAAACGGCACTGTCGCCCCACATGCACCCACCATGGACAATATACACCCCATGAAAACGGCATGGCTGTACCGGTTGCCCATACCAACACGTAAGCCCCTGTTGGCGAGGGCTTGCAAACTGGGCTCGCAACTAACCAACCCTAATGTCAAACAATGTATCCAAGGCCTCACCCCAGCATCCCTCAATACATCCATAGAGATAGAGCTAGGGTCTGGTGACCAGGCTGAACCACAATGCCACGTCCCCCCTGATGCCCTACGACATATTAGTTCCGCTAAGGTAATGGCGATACGATGATGTTAGTGGACAAGACTTGAGTAAAGATAGAGCTAGAGTCTGGTGACCAGGCTGAACCACAATGTCACGTCCTCCCCCTGATGCTCCACTCGCATCAAGCACACTAACACTTGCTTAGTGGACATGACTTGAATAGACCATGGCACAATATACACCCCATGAAGAACGGTCATGGCTGTACCGGTTGATACCATCCCTACCCGCACCATGTACACCAGCCAAACACAAACATTCACATGCCTATTCCTACCATCATCAACATCATCATGTTATAATCAATAAATTTAAATATGCATGAACAGTAATAATAGAAATATTGGATGACATGTTGAATGCACATTACAAGCATACACGCATATCACAATCATGGTATTGGACTCAAGAAATAAAAACAGTTTGTTATTAACCAATTAGTTTAGGTCTTGTTCCCTCACCTTAGCTTGTTAATAGATCCTCTTCCAAGCTTTAGAATCACCTTTATAATGTTATTATATTGTTAGAAGACCTAACAAAGTCGATAGAATTTAATTAGAATTAATTTCGAATTTAAAAATCATGCTGTTAACTGAGGGTCGGAGGTAGGGTCGGAGTCATGATCGACCCTGGGTGCGACCCTCCCCCTAATCTGAACTTCCCGAACACTGAGGGTCGATGCTAGGGTCGGATCTGCCATCGACCCTAGGTGCGACCCTCCATGGTTTGAGTCAAAAATATCAGATTTCATTCTCTCTTTCATGGTTAGGTCCTATGGCTTACTTCCACAATCCATTCTATACATGTTCTATGGTTTAAAACTATACTTTATTCACCTACATGGTTTTAATGATCTCCTCCATGGTTTCCATTGAAAACCTAACCATGGATGGATGATTTGGGTTTCTTCTAAGTCATATCCTCTTCATAAACCATTCTAAAGTCTTAAATAAATCATGGGGAATGTATTCATACCTTAGTTTTGCTGAGATTCAGAGTTCCTCTGAATTTCCTCTTCTTCCTTAGCCTTTTCTTCAAGTTTTCCTTCTCTTCTTCTCTTCCTTCTCTTCTCTTTCTCTCAATCCAATTAGGGTTGTAAAAGGAGTGAAAGAGGCTTAGGGACGTCCTATTTATAGAGTAAAACCTCCCAAAATAAGTCCCATTGAGTTTAGGAAAGGTTCCAATTGAAATTAGGAAGGTTTCTCAATTTTCAGTTCGTGCTGTTTTTCCCGAGTACCGAGGGTCGATGGTGAGGGTCGATGGGAGGGTCGGACAACTCATAGACCCTGCGACCCATGGTTGAGGGTCGATGGTGAGGGTCGATGGGAGGGTCGGACCTGTCTGTTAAGACATGCGACCCTACCCTCATTTTGACTGTTTTTGAGCAAATTTTCATACTGGGTCTTGGGTTTCTTCACACACTTGGTCCACTTGGCTCGACCATCATATGTAGACGGGTCCTGACACGAATTATAAGGTTAGGCCGGGTTCGTGGCGTGCGGGTCTTACAACTCCACCACCCTTAAAAGAAATTTCGTCCTCGAAATTTGAAAGTACGGATCTTACAACTCCCCCATCCTTAAAATAAATTTTGTCCTCAAAATTTGAATTTACTTCGGAGTCACTAGGTGGGAATTCTATTTCCGCATTGCATCTTCTTCTTTCCATGCCGTCTTCTCCACGTCTTGTCTTTGCCAGGTTACCTTCACATAATAATTATCCCGGCTTTGGAAACATTGTACCTTCCCAATAGTGAACTAGGCTGGTGCCACTTCAATAGTTAAACATTCTATCTAATCCAGTGATTCCGTGGTCAATACCTTTAATATGGATCTTTAATGTACTCTTCAACAGTGACACACGAAATACATCATGCACACTAGACATGGACAGCGGTAACGCTAATTGATATGCGACTTTTCTACGTCTCCCCAAAGTTTATAAGATCCAATACATATATAAAATATGACTTTCCCTTCTTGTCTAATCATTTCAAATTGCGCATAAGTGATATCTTCAAAAATACTTTGTCCCTTATGGCGAACTCAAGGTCTTGGTGTCTCTTTTGACAACTTGAGCTATCCTGCCCCTTTTCTTTGATCTTGTCTGCCACTCGAGAGTTTTCTTCATTAGACTTAGGTTTCCAAAATTCTTCATTCACCAACTTTATTCCAAAATAAAGGAATTTGACATTTCTACCGTACCATGCTTGATAGGTAACATTTACATGGTAGCTTAATAGAAACTTCAATTCACGGTAACTTCTCAACTCAAGTTCCTTGAAATCAATTTCATAAACTCGGGGCATATCTCTTAGGATTTGTATAGTCCTGTCCGTCGGTTTAAGGTAAAATGCAGTACTAAACTTCAACTTTGTTCCCATTGTTTCTTATAGATCCTTCCAAAACTTCAAGATAAAGCATGAGCTTCTGGCCGACACTAAGCTCTCATGCATACCATTCAATCTGATAATACTATCCATATATAGCTTAGTTAGCCGCTCCAAAGCATACCGAGGTCGTATAGCAATGGAATGAGCTATCTTCATAAGGCGATTAATAATCACCCAAACTGTGTCAACCGATCAGTGGTATACCGGTGACATAGTTCATTGTAATGCAGTTCCAATTTCATACTGGCTCCGATAGTTTTTGTTGTAGCCATGTTGGTCTTTGTCTTTCAGCCTTTACTTGCTGATAATTCAGACACTAGAACACGCACTAACCACATTGGTTATCATTCCTCTTTACTAGTACAATCTCTTCAGGTGTTTCTCACCATACTATTACTTCTATCTTAAAGGGGTCCTCTTTAATCCCTTTATATGATGCTACGTGATCCAAGAAGATCACTTTGTTTAATCAGGTCTCATATTTCTTGGACTTGGCGTAAAGCTTTTCATTTCTCAGTTGTTGTGAAGCTGTTCTAAGATCGGTTGTATGAGTTGCTTCATTCTTGGAATAAACCAAAATATCATTTATGAAAACTATGACCGACGTGTCCAACAGGTCATGAAACACCCAGTTCATCAGTTCCATAAAAGACGTAAGGGCATTGGTTAATCCAAACGTTATAATCAAGAACTCATAATGTCCAATCCCGATTCTAAAAGCTATCTTTGAGATATTTCTGTCCAAAATTCTTCAGCTGATGATATCTTGACTGAAGAAAATACCTTTGCTCCTTGCAACTGTTTAAACAAGTCATCGATCTAAGGTAGTAGATATCGATTCTTGACTGTGAGCTTGTTTAGTTCCCGGTAGTCTATACGCAAACAATACTACCATCCTTCTTTTTCATGAATTGCATTGGCACTTCCCATGATGCAATACTTAGCCAATTAGAACCCTTGTCTAATAACTGTTGTAGTGGAGTCTCAATTTCTTTAACTCCGTAGGAGCTACTCTATAGGTGCCTTTGACACAAGTATCGTCCTTGGTAACAAGTCGATGACGAACTCGATCACTTAATCAGATGGTAACCTAGGTAACTCTCCTAAAAACACATCAGAAAATTTATGCATCACATCAGTGTCTTCCATCTGTGGTGCTTCTTTGGTAACGTATACCACAGATACCATATATCCAACTCATTACTCTTCAAGGCATCTCTTCGCCCTTAGCATAGAGAGATCAGCTTTCGCTTCTTAGGTAACATGCTTCCAATAATACCAAATTATGTGTCGTCTTTATTCTTGAATGACAACCTCTTCTATGCACATAATCACTTGTAGAGTGTTGAAACAACCAGTCTATTCCCAATATGACGTCAAGGTCTGCCATCTCAAGTCTAATTAGGTTGTGTCCATTTTTATCCATCCATACGATTTGGACTTCGTTCATAACACTCATCTAATACAACATTTAGTCCAAAAGTGCTTGAACTAGCAAAATCTGATGTAAAGGTCTTAAGAGCTTGTCAAATTCCTTCATCTCTTTTGATTTTTTTCAAAGACTATCATCAAAATCTCCTATCCCAAATCTATTTATAAGCATTAGGGTATATGCTTATAATTTCATTAATTCAGCCAAACTATTTTGGTCTTTACTTAATCATATCCCTCAACATTGGGCATAACTCAATTATCATTGTATTAAATCGAATACTACTTATGCCATGACTTTATCCTTGTATCCACTCTTAAATTTGCCTTTAGGAATCTTCTACCTTGTCAAAAATTCATACCGATATAACCATCTTTAACTCTACTTTAAGTGCTATCTATTTCCTTACTGGCTACTCTTAATAGTTCCCACATTTTCTCATGCACTCTTTTATAGACATGATTCATATCCATCCATTTAGCAATCTCAAAACAAATCCTCTATTACTTCATATGAGGTTCATTGGCTATGACATTTAATCTGAATTTAATCATCTTTCTTCCAATAATTCTATTATCTCTAAAGATTTTTATCATCAAAGGTCAGGGAGTGTATGAATCAAAATGTTCATCCAAAAGTGATTCACTTCCTTTCGTCGATTTACCATAATGACAAACACTTGCTTTATCTGGTGAACCAAGGTTTAAAGAATCAGGAGTAAATCTGTAGTAATCCAACCGACATCAAAAGATTGTTAAGTTGCACGGTGGTCCAAATACATGCAATAGAGGTTTTACAATTCTTAACCTCATGGTTACAGGTTCTATTGAGTATATATAATGCCATTGGTCAAGGCACTATAGGAATAAATCTGGAGAAGATTTTCGTACATCAATAAATCAGGTATAAATCAGTGGATGTACGCTCAACATGATTAAGCATTTAACTGTTCATTCTGTTCGTATCTCTGTTCATGTTGTCGATCATGAGAATGGTGTAGATTGATATAATCAGGACTAATACTAAAGAAACAATATCTATAACTCCAGTTGACAGGTTAAATCAAGAAGGTATCCTGTCAAGGTACGAGAATTAAAATCAAGTATGTGCATCCTCTATAATCATAAGAGTAAGTCAATAATGCACCGCATCCTATATAAACATATCTACTTACATGGCCATTATCCTCTTATCTCTGTTTGGATTTAGTCCGAGATCTTTCTCTTTATCTCCACAGGGATTTAGGCATTACTAGCCATTTTTCTTCTTTCTCGGTCTTACATCGAGTTTCACATCTTGTGAGTACCAACTCGGTATTCCAATTTTCTGCTGTACAGATCCTTCCTTCTTGCCACTGTACTATATCCTTGTATACTTGGAAAACTACCCCACTTATAGATAATACCCTATATTATTTGTTTATCCGGATAAATTTTGGTCTTCCCTTTCTGTTTGAGTGTATATATATGGTTCCATTTTTTATATGTACATTATCGTCTTGTTTAATTTCTGTCTCAACCAACACAGGTGCTTATGGTTTGTTTGTATTAAAGTTTTTTTTTTATCCTAACTCAGTTTATGGACTCCAGTGGAAGTATTCAGGTTTAATGGGTAAGGCCTACGAGAGCTCTGATACCAAGTTGTCACACCCCAATTCTGCACTATTCAGAATGGTGTGATGAACCGTCAATAAACCAACGGTTCAACCAGGATCTCAAAATAGGCTATCCCACATATGATAAACCAAAACACATTCCACATTAATCAGAGGTAATAAAGTAAATAGCGGAAGTCTTACAGATAATGAACTGAGGTCTAATCATGATAAATAATTAATATTCCATTTATTTTCAAGAAACCAAAACATAACTTAATACATATTACAATATCCAAATACGAAAACTAAACACTAAACATATCCACCGTTCAAATGCTCACTTAACGAACCACGTTCGTTCTCCACAGCTTGCTCATTCATAACCTCCACCCGTACATATGTTGGCGAGTAGACAAAATCTTCAATCATAATACCTGCAACATCAGAAACTAAAAGAATTGTGTGCACGAGGGTCAGCTCTCAACTTGAGCTCAGTGAGAAAACAAAACAATGCAACAATACATATGCATGCATTCAATTCATATCTTTGGTCTGGTATATAAGTTTGCAATGTGCTATAGAAAGGATAAGTGGCCGTCGCACCTCTATACATGAGTGTGTGGAAATGCCCAATGAAAACGGCACTGTCGCCCCACATGCACCCACCATGGAAAATATACACCCCATGAAAACGGCATGGCTGTACCGGTTGCCCATACCAACACGTAAGCCCCTGTTGGCGAGGGCTTGCAAACTGGGCTCGCAACTAACCAACCCTAATGTCAAACAATGTATCCAAGGCCTCACCCCAGCATCCCTCAATACATCCATAGAGATAGAGCTAGGGTCTGGTGACCAGGCTGAACCACAATGCCACGTCCCCCCCTGATGCCCTACGACATATTAGTTCCGCTAAGGTAATGGCGATACGACGATGTTAGTGGACAAGACTTGAGTAAAGATAGAGCTAGAGTCTGGTGACCAGGCTGAACCACAATGTCACGTCCTCCCCCTGATGCTCCACTCGCATCAAGCACACTAACACTTGCTTAGTGGATATGACTTGAATAGACCATGGCACAATATACACCCAATGAAGAACGGTCATGGCTGTACCGGTTGATACCATCCCTACCCGCACCATGTACACCAGCCAAACACAAACATTCACATGCCTATTCCTACCATCATCAACATCATCATGTTATAATCAATAAATTTAAATATGCATGAACAGTAATAATAGAAATATTGGATGACATGTTGAATGCACATTACAAGCATACACGCATATCACTGTCATGGTATTGGACTCAAGAAATAAAAACAGTTTGTTATTAACCAATTAGTTTAGGTCTTGTTCCCTCACCTTAGCTTGTTAATAGATCCTCTTCCAAGCTTTAGAATCACCTTTATAATGTTATTATATTGTTAGAAGACCTAACAAAGTCGATAGAATTTAATTAGAATTAATTCCGAATTTAAAAATCATGCTGTTAACTGAGGGTCGGAGGTAGGGTCGGAGTCATGATCGACCCTGGGTGCGACCCTCCCCCTAATCTGAACTTCCCGAACACTGAGGGTCGATGCTAGGGTCGGATCTGCCATCGACCCTAGGTGCGACCCTCCATGGTTTGAGTCGAAAATATCAGATTTCATTCTCTCTTTCATGGTTAGGTCCTATGGCTTACTTCCACAATCCATTCTATACATGTTCTATGGTTTAAAACTATACTTTATTCACCTACATGGTTTTAATGATCTCCTCCATGGTTTCCATTGAAAACCTAACCATGGATGGATGATTTGGGTTTCTTCTAAGTCATATCCTCTTCATAAACCATTCTAAAGTCTTAAATAAATCATGGGGAATGTATTCATACCTTAGTTTTGCTGAGATTCAGAGTTCCTCTGAATTTCCTCTTCTTCCTTAGCCTTTTCTTCAAGTTTTCCTTCTCTTCTTCTCTTCCTTCTCTTCTCTTTCTCTCAATCAAATTAGGGTTGTAAAAGGAGTGAAAGAGGCTTAGGGACGTCCTATTTATAGAGTAAAACCTCCCAAAATAAGTCCCATTGAGTTTAGGAAAGGTTCCAATTGAAATTAGGAAGGTTTCTCAATTTTCAGTTCGTGCTGTTTTTCCCGAGTACCGAGGGTCGATGGTGAGGGTCGATGGGAGGTTCGGACAATCATAGACCCCGGACCCATGGTTGAGGGTCGATGGTGAGGGTCGATGGGAGGGTCGGACCTGTCTGTTAAGACATGCGACCCTACCCTCATTTTGACTGTTTTTGAGCAAATTTTCATACTGGGTCTTGGGTTTCTTCACACACTTGGTCCACTTGGCTCAACCATCATATGTAGACGGGTCCCGACACGAATTGTAAGGTTAGGCCGGGTTCGTGGCGTGCGGGTCTTACAAGAGTGGTGGATGTATGTCTGGGAATGAAGAGGATGAGGATCAGGCTATACTAAAATGTGTTGATAGTAACAAAGATATTGATGACAGTAATATTTTGAAGATGGAGAAGGGATTACGGTTTGATGATGTGAATGCTTATAGGAGATATATTAGAGATTATGTCATCCAGGAGGAGATTGAAATCATGTATTTAAAGAATGAAAAGTCTAGGGTTACATTGGTCTATTGTAAAAGGGGATGCACATGGAGAATTCATGCTTCTCCTACACCAGATCGTACTACATATTATGTGAAATCATTCTACCCTAAGCATTCTTGTGGCAGATTTAATACAAACAAAGCCGCTTCAGCTACATGGATTGCATGGAAGCAAGCAAACATATTGAAAGTTGTTCCTCACATGTCCATAAAGGCAATGAAAGCAGCAATATGTGCAAAGTATGGGATTAGTCCAAATGATAAAATGTTGTATAAATCAATTATGATTGCCAATGAAGAAAATGAGGGAAGTTTCAGCAACTCATATGCTTTGTTGCCTCATTATGGACGATTAATGCTTGAAGACAATCCTGGTTCCATAGTCAAATTACAATATGTGGAGAGGCAAGATAGTAAAGGAAAGCCAATTTTTAAGAGGTCTTTTGTCGGTCCAAAAGCTTGCATAGATGGGTTTGCCCAAGGGTGTAGACCGTTCATTGGACTTGATGGATGCCACTTGAAGGGTTCTGTTTGGTCGAGTGCTCTTATCGGCCGTCTCATTGGACAGAAACAGTGGGATTTTTTCAGTAGCCTACTATGTTGTATAATCAATGACCAGAGACAGCTGGTAGTGGTTTTTGGAGTGTTTACACTTAGCACTGTACACAGCGTATGATGGAATGCCTCTGACAGTCATGTCAGATAAGCAGAAGGTAAATTACTATTCTCTTTCCATTGTAAATACCATCTAATATTACAACTTCCAATCAAATGACACCATAATTGTCACACCCCAATTCTGCACACTTCAGAATGGTGTGATGAACCGCTAGCAAACCAACGGTTCAACCAGGATCTCGTACAGATGGTATCCGACTGATCTAAACTTCATACATCCACATTCATAATCAGAGTAATTACACAATAGCGGAAGTCTTATAGTAAAATGAACTGAGAATCTACTGTGATATTAATATGTAAATAGCAAATTATTCTGTATCAATTGAGACGTAAATAAATATCAAATACATGTCCTTAATAAATCTAAATAAAGAAATCTAGAAAATATCTAATCAAATACACATGAGTTGCACTCGCAAGAGGAGTCATGTGTATCCACTTCCTCTTCCACTTCCATCACTGCCACGTTCTCGTACACTGGAGCATTTATATAATCTTCAATAGTAGTACCTGCATCATCAACTAAAAATATTCAACGTCGAAAGGGTGAGCACACATCACGGCTCAGTGAGCAAACAAAACAATGCAACAATACATATGCATGCAGTCAAATCATATCTTTGGTCTGGTTTATAATTTGCATTGTGCTATAGAAAAAGATAGGTGGCCGCCGCACTCTCTATACACAAGTGTGTGGATACGCCCAATGAATACGGCACTGTCGCCCACAGCACCCAAAATGGCACAATATACACCACATGAAAATGGCATTGCTGTACCGGTTGATACCATACCAACAAATAAACCCCTGCTGGCTAGGGTTGCAAACTGGGCTCATAACTAACCAATCCTAATGCCAAACAGTGTATCCAAGGCCTCATCCCAGCATCCCTCAGAACATCCATAGAGATAGAGCTAAGGCCCCCCGGTAGAGTCAGAGACTACAAGGACCGAGACCACCTCCCCTGATGCTCTACGACATAATAGTTCTGCTAAGGTAATGACGATACGACGACATCAGTGGACATGACTTGAGTAGACCATGGCACAATATACACCCCATGAAGAATGGTCATGGCTGTACCGGTTGATACCATCCCTACCCGCACCATATACACTGGCCAAACACAAACATTCACATGCCTATTCCTATCATCACCATCATCATGTTATAAACAATAAAGTAAATATGCATGAACAATTAATAGAAATATTGGATGACATGTTAAATGCAGATACAAGCATACACGCATGGAATCAATATGGCATTGGACTCAAGAAATAAAATAGTTTATTATTAACTAGTTACTTTAGGTCTTGTTCCCTCACCTTAGCTTGTTATTAGATCATCTTCAAGCTTTAAAATCACCTTTATAATGTTATTATATTGCTAGAAGACCTAACAAAGTCGATAGAATTTAATTAGAATTAATTCTGAATTTAAAAACCATACTGTTAACTGGGGGTCGGAGGTAGGGTCGGAGTCATGATCGACCCCTGGTGCGACCCCCCCCCCCTATTCTGGACTTCCCGAACACTGGGGGTCGATGCTCAGGGTCTGGTAGGGTCGATTGGCCATCGATCCCCATGCGACCCCCTGTGGGTTTTGGTCAATTTTCTTCCTTTCAGTCCATTCTTCGTGTTTGGGGTCCTATGGCTTGCTCCTACAGTCCATTCTACACACATTCTATGGTCTAAAACCATGAATCATTCACCTATATAGCTTTCATGATTTCCTCCATGGTTTTCTATGAAAACCTAACCATGGGTTGATGGTTTGGGACTCTCCGAGATCATACTCTCTTCATTACCTAACCTAAGGTCTGTAGAAACTCATGGAATTAGTATCCATACCTGAGTATCCATACCTGAGAAGAATACTCCTTCCCTGCAACTCTTCTCCTTTTTGCCTTCTTCTCTTCCTTGCTTCTCTTCTTCTTATCTTCCTTCTCTTCTCTTTCTCTCAATTCAATTAGGGTTGTAAAATGAGTGAAAGAAGCTTAGGGACGTCCTATTTATAGAGTAGAAACTCTAAAAATAAGTCTCATTGAGATTTGGAAAGAGTCCAACCGAAATTAGGAAACTTTCCTAATTCAGTTTCTGGTGGCAACTAGGGGTCGATGAGGGGATCGATGATCCCGTCGACCCCTAGTTCCTAAAGTGTCCGACCTCCTCTGCAAAACTGGGGGTCTGACTTTCTGTCTTGGGGGTCCGACCCTCCCTTGCTGGGTATGCGACCCTCCCCTTAATTTAAGTATTTTTGGGTCGATATGATACCTGGGATCACGATCTCCTTTACGCCCTTGGTCCATTTGGCTCGACCATGATGGGTAAACCTGATTCAAGGTGGTAAAACCGGGTTAGTTTGATACGGGTCTTACAACTCCCCCCTACTTATAAAAATTTCGTCCACGAAATTGTATGTACCTTCCGAATCAAATAAGTGAGGGTATTA